>VWZO01021458.1:327148-404422 GCA_013396975.1 Bucco capensis | reverse complement strand
TTCCTCCAATGGAGTCCACAGCACACCCAACTTAGTATCATCTGCAAACTTACTAGTCCTTCAAGACCTACATGTAAGTAATTTATAAAGATATTAAACAGCACTGGTCCCAAGATGGATCCCTGAGGTACCCCACTCATCACCTGCCTCCAGCCCAAATTAACTCCATTCACCACAACCCTCTGGGCTCTATCTCTCAGCCCGTTGTATACCCACCTGACGATTTTTTTATCTAGCTTAATGCTCAACATTTTATCTAAAAGAATACTATGGGAGTGTCGAAAGCTTTACTAAAGCCCAAGAAGATGACACCAGCTGGTCTCCCTTGATCATGTGATTCTTCCACACCCATAAAATCAGAATAAAATAGCAAGTAGGTGACCAAGTCTAAAGCACTGCCTTTCAACATTCTTCATTTAGGTCTTCATTTTCCAAAGCACAGTATGTCCTGTAACAGACGCAGAAGAGCTGGGGATTTTAACAATGGGGTGGGGGTGTAAGGGAAACTTAACAACTGGAGGTGCTGACACCTAATCCAAAGCAGGGGTGACTAACAGATGAAAATCATTTTTAACCTGAGTGGAGCCTCATTTTCTGTAGTTGGTGTATTTTACTGCATTTTAAACTCACAGTTAAAAGCTCAGTGTATTCCAGCAAGTCATTCAGAAAGTTAAGAGTTTTCTCACTCTTCTTTAAGTTTTTCATTGCAGCACTTTTTGTATAGCTGAAAAGCAACATGCCCTCAGTCCTCTAGCATCTTTGGTAAGTATGTGGCACTTCTTGGTCTTCAATCTCAAGTGTCTCACCCCTAAGAACAAACAAAGCAGCTACAAAATTAATTTAAATGTGTTTTGGAACATCCTTAATCACATTATCTGATTCTTCAACTGCCTTACACAATTAACAGACTGAAATGCTGACCTTGTTGCCCTGATCTGACAAAAGATCTATCCTCCTGTCCACCTGTGTTCATGGACAAGGCAGCCAGCTGTTTGTTCTCAATACTCTGTCAATACTACTGCCATCTGGGACCTCTGCTTACACAAGGAGCATAGGGAGAAAATTATCTGGAGGCTGCTGTAATGTTCATGAAAAACCATACCTCAACACAGGAACCCCTGCAGATGTCATGCAGGACCAATATATTTTCTGCTGGATTAAGCTCTGCTCACAGTTAACTTCCTCCAACTTCACTCATTCTGAGGAGTCAGTAATCATCTAGATAAAGTATGTGTGTCCCAGGGTGGGGAACAGGCGGAGAAAATAAATCCATTATGATTGTCAAGAAATGAAAAGTCAAAGCTCTGTGAACAAGACATTATACTGCAGTGCTTTTAACTAACTGCAGCCTTGGTACGTGTTAGCAAATACACAGTGATGGCACACATACCATATGTGGTGTTTGTGGGTGGGGGAAGCATCAGGTCAGCTCTGAGGTTGCTCTTTGTGCTACAAAGGAAGAGGATATGTTCAGTCTGGTGTCTGCTCTTATCAGCTGATGGCAGACGGAAGTTCCTACTAGAGGTGCAAGAGCTTATTCCTCAGAGGGAAGGAAATACTCCTTGTTGTCCTTAGGAAAGGGAGAGTCACCTTTCCAACTCCTAAGATTACTGTGGTTTAGTAAACTCTGGCATTCACAGCTCTCAGTCTCACCACTCCTTTCTGCTTTGAAGCCTTCCCTGATCTTCAGTTACTGCTAGAGCACACCAATATCTCTATCCTTTCACATCCAAACCCTGATTACACAACTCTTCAGACAATTTTTTTTTGCTTTCTTTATACTCCATCCAGTATGATCCTCCTTTCACCTGTGAGCTCTGTTGCAGCACACAATATTCCCAGAGTAAGCTTATACTGTTATTTCTCATTTCTCCATGTTTATGTAAGCTCACCTGTGGACATTGATAGAAATATCACAGTGGTTGCAATCTACCAGGTTCTTAAAACCATTTTTTGCCTTCACATGGTAGAGAACTCTATATTCTAGTTTGATGACTTGTGCTTCTGGGGTATAGCACCTAGTAAACGTTTTCCTATTACTACGGTCCTTGAAAAATGAGAAAATAGATACTACCTCAAAATTACAGCCAGTACCTACACAAATTATGTTAAATAAAACATACAGAATTTCTTGGTTTGTAGAAAAATCTTGGCAGTTAACTAACTCAATATACTGCACTTAATGTCTTTATATCAGTGAAGTATATGCTCAGCTGCTTTTGATATACCCCTTAGTGATGCTAAGATCATCTTACCTTAATTGTCAGGAACTCACACATCACAAACACACCATGAACATTTTCTCCTCCCCAGAGGCTACTCAGCGCTCTTGACATTTGTTATGATGCATTTTCAAGATGGCAGAAGACAGTTTTTTACTGCAAGAAACTGATCTTTTCATCTGTGGAACTGCACAGGCTGTAAGGCAAACTTCTTCCTTGGTTTGAATATCCACTTTCAGATCTCTAATTTGAAGAGAAAAAAAAAAAGCACAAAATTCTGTCTCCCACCACCAACACCTTGTTGACATGCTACAGCATGTCCTACCACAAAAATGTTTCTGTGGGTTAGAATACAGCAAGGGATGAATGAGAACTAATAAAACAGAATTTAATCCTTAAAAAGTAAGATCCGGTCTACCAACATTAGTACCTAATGAGATTGGCAAATAACAGGCCTGAATCTCAGTTACACAAAGAATCTGCAGTTCTCACTAGTTTATCTAAGCTGCACCTCTCGAAAACCAGGCAGCTCTTGCACAGAGTAAGGGCACACTGAACCCACTGGCCTTCAGACAGGTGTCTGGATAGTGTTTAAAGCAGCTGCTTAGGAAACTGAAAGGAGAGAATCTCTTTGGGGAACGTGGACACTGCTGTCATGGAGGTTGTTTTTTAAGTTTTATTCTATGGCTATTAACGTGAAAACACCATCTGCAAACTTCAGTGAGGATTCATGTGATCTTGGTAGAATCAAGAATTTATACAAACTCCTTCCTATCAAGATGGGTCTATAACATTAAGTATAAACGCACTCATATATGAAAACCTTAAGCTTTAGAGAAGTCCTGTGAAAGGACCAAATTCTGAATGCACATACATGAAACTCCCCTGGAAGCCAGAGCAATGTGCTAGAACACTGAAAGCAAAAATTTGGTTCTTAATGCGTCTCTGAAGACTGTAATTATATTTCCCATTGTACTAGTAACATTAATTGAATGTTTAGCTGAAATCAAGTTCATTACAAGTTAAATACAGTACCTAGCCTATTAGGATGGTGTTTATAATTATAGTCATAAAGCCCTTGTAAAACATCTTCATTGCAGCAAATAGACGGAAGTTGGGCTGTAGTGGCTGCTGTGCATCTCAGTTCATTCTCTGTATCTTTGCCTCTGAGCAGCATTGCAGACTAAGGTCACATCCACCTCTGAACCCTCTCCATAGCTAGGGCCAACACTGCTGAATTTGAGCGGGACATGACCTGCAATGGTTAGCAGAAAAATGTAATTATTGCATTAACTGTTAGGTTTTTTTCAGTGCAGCCAGGCTTCAACAAACATTCCTAGATCTAGAAACATACAAGAAAGATGTACCCCCTATGCAAATATACCTAGTTATTGGTCAGCATGTTGCCCTGCTAACATAATGTTAGCAGTAAACCAGCCTTCAACAAGGCCTAAGAGACTACAGTCCTCTTTCATACATCAATTTTGATGTTTATTTTCCTGCATCTCTCAGAGCACCATTACAGAAAATACCTACTCTGCTTTTGGTATTGCCCCAAGTCTTCCTGTCTTAACTCAGACAGACATATTACTTAGAGCTACACCAACTTTGGGTGGAAATTGAATAACCATCAGCAGTGGACTTCTACCTTGGGCACATATGGAGCCCCCTTAGAAAGTACACAAGTGAACTAAAAATGCAGCAGCGTCTTGTTGAAGAGTTGTGTGTGCTGCACAGGGGCCTGGAAGCCCTTGGCAAAGGCTCTAGGTGTTCACACACCTAAGAGGTTGACATCTCATAAGCAGTACATACAGTGAGTATCACTTTTGCTCAGTTACACATGAAGGAGCACCTAAATGCAAGTATAACCACTTGGTCTTTCTTACTTCCATAAGAAATTAGGTTGCTTTTTATATCCCTTTTCATAAAAATAGTACCACACAAAAAGCAAAATTAATTTTATGGTATTTTATTTGACATGACTGAAGACACAAGAACACTCAAGATACAATCCAGACAAGTTGTGAACAGCTCCAAACATCAGTGAAATCTGAATTTATCTTGCACAGAGGTGGACAAGACCACAAATGGTTGGTTTTATAATATAGTTTAAGACTATTTAAAGCAGGTGAGTACTGTGATGTTATGCCCAACAACTTTTATACTATTCATCCGCTTAAGCCACTTCATATTATAAATATGCAGCTTGTCTTGGCAATTAAATCACTGCAGAATATAATTAGCCTTCTCATAATAATGCATTAAAACTCCTGTATATAAATACTGGTATAGTCATACCAACGTAAACTGTCCTAACCATCACTGCACATTTATCATATTCTATCAGAATTAATCATTCCATCACAATTAGCTGCTAACTTTCATGCTAGAGTTAAGTAACTTGGACCCAAATTTGCAACCTGCTGCTTAGAGCAAAACCTCTGCAAGACTTTCTGCTTTTGCCAAGGATAGCAGGCCTTGTCTTTTCAACATTTAAATTGCACAATGTCATCTGAAACCCCTATCAATAAAATGCTCTGCAGGGGATCTCCTGCAAAAGTATCAGAACTACTATTCTAAAAATTGCTCATTTCCTAATAAATTTCATATTAATTTTACAGCCTAACATCCTTTTTCAAACTGGGCATCCACATGCCACTTACAATGTAAAATTGTTTCACTGGGTTATAGACTACAGACCACAGCATAGTATTCTACTTACAATTCTAATTCCTTAGACAAGCTAATTTTCCATTCTTAAAGAGGGCAACAAGGACAGCTGGGAGTTTGTTCAGCAGTTCAGTGCTCTGCAAAGATAAGCTTGATAGTGCTCTCATCAGACTGAATGAGGAAGTGCAAAAATATGCAAACCACATTTCACAGTTACAGTAATTTCAGCAACAAACCCCTGCTTGGATCCAAATAGAAGCTTACAAACGGTGAATAAGAAAAGGCAGAGAATAGCTACTGTGCAGAGAACTATGCTTCAGAAGAGCTGCAGAAACTACCATCAGCATTCTCTGCAGACAGGCTGAAAACAGCACAAAAATCATGAGGCCACCTGAACTTGCAGTTCACCTCTTCGTCAGAGGGGAGAGGCTTTAGCCACTTAGTAGACCAAATTCTGTGTTAACATAAGCCCACCAGAAACAAATCTCTGCAGAATTGGACTGATTCAGTTTAACAAAAACACCAAAGCCTACTTTTCTTACAGATTTTTTGTCATTTGGTAAGTGGGAGACAGAGATGGGGTCTTTTCTGCAGTTACAATGTATCAGTGTTGCCTGGCTTTAGAAGGTAGTTTTGTGTTTGGTTTGGGGTCTTTTTATACTAAAGAAGAACCTTACTAAAACCTCCAAACCTAGTGAAGAACCTATATATCCAGATCATACAATCTAATTTTTAACTTTGTTTTACAGGAGAATTCATCCATTATTATGATGAACTGCTGCAGATGGAACGGTCACCATCTGAAACAAAGAAATTAAAATCCCAGAAACATACTAGTGCATCTGTGTAATATGCTTAGCTGGTATGACTTGCATTGCTGGAAGAATGTAGGATTCTCTGACACACCAACATTCCTTTCCTATTATTATAAGATCAGCCTTTTACATTTCATATCTTACCATCTTTAAAAGCCTGTAATTACAGAAGCTGATTGAGAAACTATGTTATTTAAAATTAACAGCTGAATGAAATCAACAGAGGCAAAGAGCATTTTTATACAAGAAAATAGCACTGTAGAAAGAAAGAGTCTGTACAATATTTAAATATTGTATATACATAAAATTATATTGTTCATAACTCATCTTAAAGTTTCTCTTGTTTGTAAACCATGGAAAGCAACACACACAAAAAAATCCCAGTATTTTAGCTTTTAAAGCATTTAGCAAGCAGCAGGAAGCTGAATGCTAGCAAGCACACTTTGTAATTATAGAAAGTATCCAGCCAGATATACTGTGACTAGCATTCTCCATAGTCCTTTTTTTTTTTCTTTTTTAAAGCTGAATGCAGAACAGATTTTGTATTCAACTAGGAAATTCTGCAGGAGACACAGGAAACTCAATGGCAAAATGCAGTAGCATGTAGTAGTTCTGCAGCTCTTTACTGTGGCAAAGCTCCAGGCTAAACACAGAAAGCTTAAGTGCTGGATTGGAACATAAATTAGTGAAATGATTGATAAAGCTTTCATTTCCCCCAAGTGTCAGTAATGAATTTAACTCATGCTCAACTTATTAGAAAGGAAGGTTTAGTTTAACAATTAACATTTCAAAAATGTAATGAATTCCAGCAGGTAATCAGGCAGCTCTGTATAAATGCTCTGAAATTGTCAGCACGTTAGGGTGATTCTACAGGTTAGTATCAGCCTGCCAGTTTGCAGAGGGATTTGGATTTCAATCTGAAGTTGTCAGATTGTAGGCTTCAGAAGTTACCCACCTTTAGCATTTTGCAAAACAAAAATTGATCCAGTTGCAGAAGATATTTTCCAGGTGAAAGTGCTTAAGAAAATATGTCCAGAAAGTTGTTATTTGGAAAACGAGATGTAACCATGACCATCACTGTAGCCATGTCAGGAATGTTTTATTTAATGCTATTTGTCATTTCATTCTCTTGGCTTCTGCCTGCTACTTTACTGGCCATTCAGCTCAACCCAGGAATAGATTTTACTTAACTAAACATTTGCAACTCAAAATATATTATGGTACTTTTGATCTGGATATTTTTTCTCTTTGAAGTAGTTTAAATCTTCTTGGACAGCCATTATCTAACTGTACAGGGATTAACGAGAAAATAAATATCATTTGGAGAAGTGCTTGATAAACCAGATGGGTCAGAGGGACCTTGACAGGCTGGAGAAATGTGCAGGCAGGAACTTCAAAGTTCAAAGTAGGGACGTGCAAAGTCCTGAACCTGAGGAGCAATAACCCCATCCACTGTATAAACTGTGGGACAACTGGATGGGTATCAGCTTGGCAGAAAAAGACTGCAGGGTCTTGGTAGAGAAAAAAATTGAGCATGAGCCAGCAATCCACTCTTGCAACAAAATGCTACTAGCCTCCCAGGTTGCATTAGGAGAAGCATCACCAGCAAGTCAAAGAAAGTGATTATTTCCCTTTATTCAGCCCTGGTGAGACCACATCTGAAGTGCCAGGTCCAGCTCTGTGTCTCTGTACAAGAGAGACATGGACTTACAGGAATGAGACCAGCAAAAGGTCATGAAGATAATGAAGGGATAGGAGTATCTGTCACATGAGGGGAGGCTGAGAGAGCTGAGACTCTTTACACTCGAGAAGGCTCAGGGGATACTAGGAATATGTATAAATGTCTGACAGGAGACAGCAAAAAAGATGGAACCAGACTTCTCAGAGGTATCCAGTGAAGGAACACTTTGGGCCCAAATGGAAACTCGAGAAATTCCTTTTAAACATGAGAAAAAACTTTTTTGCAGTGACTGCTGTCAAATATTGGTTGCCCAGAGTTTAGGCATCTCCATCTTTGGAGATATTTAAAACTGGACAAAGCATCTTAGTCTGTTTGACACTTCTTAGAACTGAGAGCTTAGACCAGATAGCCAATGGATGTCCCCTCTGACCTCAACTATTCTGTGATTCTATGATCTCAGATGGAGGCTAATAAAAATAGGTTTAGAAGAACCCAAAAGGGAAATAGTTTTGTTCTTAATTTTCGAAAGCATAATGAGGGTAATGCTACCTATTTAATCCAGCAGCTTGTTCCAAGAGCTTTGGCAATAAAAAAGGTCTTGTTTTCAAGGCCTGAAGCAAGTATTCAGTATTAGGCTCCTAAAATATATACATACATATTTCCTAAATCTAATTTTAGGGATTTCCGAGGACTTTATTCTCAGGAGGATCTCAGAATTTAAGAAACTCACTTCCCATTTCTTTAAGTCATTGATTTTCAGCACTTGAAATTTTGAAAGCACAGGGCAAAATCGAACAACAGAATATCACAGACTACTCTCTGTTCCCATTGCCAGAGGATGGTGCTATTTAAACAGCTATCCCACACAGATACACTCCCTACAACAATCACATGGCTTAGAGAGTTTTTCTTGGGAGGAATAAGAAGAACAAGAACAAGGCAAGGAGATTAGGATTTTAAATCTTTTTAACTAATCTTCAGGACCCAACAATAATCAGTATTTACTTAATAAAGGAAGATCTTTAAGCATGCTTGAGTAACTTTGGAACTTGTACTACCTCTGGGAACTTTTGCTCACAGAACTTTTTAAGGGTCTTTCAAAATCCAGCCTTTGGTTATCAAAGGGCACAAACTTGACATATCCCACCTTACTAGCTGTTCTCATATAGCCTGCTGAAATTCAAGTTGATTATGTAATATATGAAAGTCAAAAAATGGAATAATGGAAGATGAGTCTCACAAACAGGCTGTGGTGGGGAAAACGGGCTGTTAGTAGTTTAAGAAATCAATACCAACTTTGACACTTTTAGAGGTGGCAACATCAATGGCCATGGCTTTGATTTCAGTGTCCCCAAACTGCATAAGTGTTTTGATCTCCCGCCGGTTTGGCACTGAAGCATCAGTTCCTGTGAGATCCAATCGAAGGGTGCCACACTTCTTCACTCCAGATTCGGTGATGAAACTAACATTATCTTGTTCTGAACTGTAGATATGGATCACTATTACTAACTGAGAAGGTTTGGCAGGTGTGTAACTACGTGTCACAGTTTCTCCAAGGGCTACAGATTGGTCGGCTGAAATAAATTTGTCAAAGACATCAGTGCACCAGCGTGTGCCATCTTTGATTAGAAGCTTCTCTGGTGGATGCTTCCCTTCCACAAAGCGATTGAGAACACCCACACCATAGGTGAGAGGTGAACGCCGCACTTTGATGACAGCAGGGTCGAGGCCAAAGAGAACAGCTCCTTTGAGGATAGTGAGCCCCACATCCTGAGGAATGATGACTCGACATCTTGAACCAAAAGCACTCTGGACAGCTTGCTGGAGTAAGGGAGATTCAGCGAAGCCACCCACCAGAAACAGAAACTTGACATTGGTCACTTCTGGCTTATCAAACACATCACCTAAACAGAAACAGAGCCCTTTTAATAGGGAAAAATCCAACTGGAGAAGGCAATGCAGGTTAAACTCCTAATGTCTGGGTACACTGAATGTCCCATGCACATGCACAAGAGCTGAAGCTGCTACTTTTGTGCCCACACTGCCACTCTCAGCATGCACTAGTTCCACTCATGTAGCCTCTTCTACACTCTGTTTCACTGTGAATGGAAACTTACCTCAAAGCATACAGTATTTCTTAAGTGGCATTTAAAAGAGAATTTTTAGCTTCTACCAGTAAAGGAAGACATGGACTTCTTGCAAAGAAATCCTGACAGTCACATTGTGGGTTGCAGGGAAACAGACATCATCTTGCCACTTCAAGTGTCAGTGAGATATTCTCAAATCTAACTGATTCACACATCCTTTACTGCATTCCAGAGAAGTAACTCCATTTTAAATTCACTTATTATTTCTGATTCTAACATCTTAACCACGATAAGTACCATCTGCAAAATAATACCTCCTTACATTATTAAAAATGTTCCTTCTTAGCTTAAACCCACATTCCCCTATTTTCAAGAAAATCATGGAGTTCAGCTGTAGGCACACCTTTATCCCAAATAATTCAGGCAGCATGACTGAGTTATCTGTCACAACTTTTGTAATTCTAAGTTTCTCCTTCACTGTTCACATATAAGCTGTTCTATATTAGTTTTCTCACTAACCTCTGAAATTTAACTAATTCCTCACATACAGTGAGCAAAGCTGGATATTATACTCCAAAAAGGATTTAATCAATGCTTTGTAAATGTGTAGAACAACATTATTTTGCTCATTACATATATTACACGCTATCTGATACAAATCCAATCTTCCAACAGGAAGACTTTAAATAATAAATTTCCCAATAAGTCTATGTCACTTTCCATTCCTGGATAAATTTAGTGCTGCTTAAGCCATGCCTGGAAGTACTTTTACTATAACACATCATTTATAACTTATATTTTAGAGATGTCAGAGGTTTGGATGGTCACAAACAAATGTGACCTTCCACTGAGAAGAAATTAAGTAGAGGTGTTAATAGCAGGAATAATCAGATACTAGTTACATCTCTGGCATAATTTAGTTGCTGCCTGAGACATGATAAAGGAAAAGAGGATCTGGGTTAGTCAGTGCATTTCAGCCTTCTGAATGCTTGCGGCCCTGGAAGTAGAGAATAATTAAAGCCTAGGCAGTAACAGGACTGATTCACAAAAAACTAGTACTAGAATAGGGTAGGAATATATGTTAAGGTGATGGTCCTTACTTTTATTTACCTAGCTATTTTGTAGAGAACTGTAAGTTTCAGAACTAAATTCCCTCCCCACATTTGGTGCCTACTTGGGGGAGTTGTTTGACTTTAATTCCAGTGACTAGGTTGAAGCATGGAAGCAAAGCTTCAGTTTCAGCTCAGCCAGAAAGCAGAATTACACACAGATACATACTAAGGTGCTGAACAATCTGGTCAATTGTAGGTTTGAAAAGAGCATTCATTGCATCCGGGCTCATCCTAAGCATTCCCTGGGAGGACCACTTCACAAAGTCCACACTGGAAAAGAACAGTTAGAAAAGACATTAAAACATTACAGCCGAGCTGTAAGAAAGAGCCAAGCCCTCACAAGGCACCCTAAACAAATCAATGAGTTTACAGAATCTGCATGCATTTTGCTTGGAAGAAAATGCTTCACCTTACCCTAGCCCCATACCAACCCCAACAAAGAAGAATTTCAAGGGACAATTGTTATTTTTCCTTGTTTAATCGTTGTTTTCTTCGCCTCATTGCCTTCTCTAACATTAGCAAACCTCAGCTGCTTCCTGAAACAACTGGCAGTCAATCCAGTGCTCAGTCATCTGAAACAGCACTGATTCATCCCCAGAAGGGCAACATTTAGATTATAGCAGCAGAAGGCCAAAGCCACTGGAAACACACAAGGAAAACAAGCAAGTATGGGAAGTCTCAGAGGCAGAAGGGAGCACAGCATTTTTAATGAGGCATAACATTTGTTAAGTGAATACAGGCATTATGTTATTCTACCACTGATACAGATCCATACAGCTCAGCAACCTTTTCATTCATCCACATTGTATATCACCTTTATACTTTCTGTCCCACAATCCAATTAATTTCATTTTATTTGAAGGGAACATTTAGCATTCCTCAGTGCTGGATTCCACGTCATTTCTAGTAGACACTTTAGGAAGAGATGCAGGAATTTCAGCCTGCATGCTACATTCAACTTTCATTGGATTAAAAGAAATGTAGAAAGAAGCCAAAGAGCAGGTACTAAATAACACATATTCTGCTCTCAGGTTCAAAGCATTTTGCCCCAGATTTGCAGGCTCTCATTCATTATCTTTTATGCTACTAATCTCCAGGTCTCCTGTAATATATAATTTCAAAAGATCCAAAATGCCCACTTCTTTCTCCTCACTTCCTTTTCTATAGCAGCCCATTATCTTGTTGTTTAAGGTGCCTTCTTGATACTGAAAATCATGAATTAAAATCTCTGGAAGGGATTATGTCTCCCCATCTACTGGGCAAATTATCTAACTGGTAAAATACTAGAAGAAAAGAAAACCTGACATCACTTCAAAAGAAGAATGCTTTCCCCTTGCAGAGCTCTGTGAAAGTTTGCTTTAACCATTGATTTGATATTGTTAATAACTTTCCTCAAGTCATGAATATATTTACACATCTGACTCAAGATCTTGGATTTTTTTCAGGGTCCAGGCCTTTAAAAATCAAGGTTCTAGGTAACTAACTTTAAAACATTTAATTCTGTATTTGATTTAACATTCCTAATTAACACATAAGGGAGTCAAAATACATAGCCAAATTCAGGAAAGTGATGCAGACGTGGCCTGATGAAAGTCATAGAAAACAGTATCAGAAGAGTGCAAGTCTTATATAGAAAAATCTTTGGCAAGAGATTAATCAGAACTTTTAATTCTGGAAGCTGTACTTCAGGCAGTCCCATTTTCTCATCCTTATATTTTTATATTATTGTCTTTCAGTCTACATGTAATCAGGATATTTTAGTTATATGTCTTTTCTACCAGTAGTTAATTCTGTATCCATGTGGGTTTAATTGTCTACTTACTTGCTTTTCCTCAAGGCATGTTCTACACTGTGACCTCGAAACTTCTTGTAATAGTCAATGAAGGAGAAAGGCAGAGTGATGTTCAGTGGATTGGTCCTGTCTGGAGCTGCTGCCCGTTTACGGGACTCAAATGCTATCATCAGATCTACCCAGGCAGCAGGACGCTTGATTTTGAATTGCTCAATAAAATCTTCTCCAAATATTTTACACAGCAGCTTTTCAAATTCATAGTCCACACCTAGAGAACCATATGGTCCACCTGTATTACAAACAAAACACAGCTTTAATATTCTGAAGTGCTTATTAGATTTCAAGTTGAAGAAATACACATCAGATTGACAATACTAAGACCATCATGGGAGGTCTGCAGAAAGACATATCTGTCTTAAATGTAACAGCTGGTCTAATACAGAACATAAGATTTCCTTTGCCTTAGTCCTATACCATCATAGACACTGTAACACTACCATTTTAAAACAGAAACACTTTAATGAGAAGCATAGGAAACTGCCTCCTTATCCACATATGAGAAGGTGTGGGTTGGACTCATATTTAGGAGTAGACAGACTTGATGTACACTATTCCATTTGCTTTTACTAGGTTGTTTCCCGAGGTTGTCTTATAGCCCCAAAGACTGAGAAGGCTCAGTGATGAAGATGAGCTTGGTATAGACACACAGTAACAAATAATGGGCTGAGTCATGTCCTTAACAGGTTAGCCACAGAACAAAGTCATAAACGATCTAGAGTTCAGGAAGGGAATACCATTCAAGGAACTGTACTTTATATCTTTGTTGGGGACCAATCATTGTGTGTATTTCCCCAGGGGATGGTTGTTACAATGCTTGCAAAATTACTAGAATATATAAGATCACCCTTGACTCTAGGGAAACTTCTTTGTGCCAACAGTCACTTTACAAGGGTCTTTTTGTGACACTCAGCTATCCATATCTTCACAGTACATCTCTGAATACCTGGACAGAGCAGAAATACAAAGGTGATCTCTCATAGGGCAGGAAGAAAACAATTCTATTAGCAGAAGTCTGACCAGGGCCATGGCAGGAATGGGTGGGAATAATACAGGAGATGGCAGTTTCTTATTCTCCCAGCGTGAGGTGATTTACCCATGTCTGCTGATCAGCAGCTAGGTTATGCTAATTTTGAATGCTGGTCTTATTTCAGGAAGAACTGTTTGTGAAATGTAGTGACTAATGAAGGGGCACATTTCCTTCACTGAAAAGTAAGAATATTACAGAAATAAAGCAAGCAGTGGAATTGACATTACCTGTTGCTTTGTATAGCTCTTTCAGATGTCCTTCAGGGAGCCTGATCTGATGGACAGTCATATCCACTGTGCCTCCTCCACTGTCAACAACAATGTACCGGTCACCTAGTTTGCCAAAGGAATAAGCAAATGGCATTTACATTAGTGGAATCACAAGAGCATACTGCAACGACAGCTTCTCAGGGACATTATCACTGTGAGAGAAAACGATTTACAGGAAGTCATGAATGTCTGCACTGAAGACTTGATCTTTACTAGTAATTATAATGCAATGATGGATAACAAATACGAAATTCAGATGTCAAAAGCTATTGATTTAGCATAGAAGAAAAGTAGATCAGTGGAATTGCTTATGCTGCTGATGTACATTCTAGTGGGATACCAAATTAATACTATGGCATATTTTCAAGGACAGATATTTACAGGATACTTTCTGAGGAAAATATTGTGGTTGCATTTTAAAACCTAGATTCCTTTCTACTATCTCCATAATAAACCATATTTTGCTGGAGCATACAGAATTGCAGTTCAACCTTAGCAACTAAGGGCAGCACATGAATCTGTATTTTTTTCTTTGTCTTGTTAATAACCACTGTGAGAACAGTGCAGTACACAGCACATTTGTGGGAAACACAATGTTTTCCCAAAATATAAAAACCAGTGAGAGCAAAGTTTATTCAAGAAAGGACACTACCTTCCTCCAGTTCAGACCAGATCTCTCCTATGACATTTTCCACTAAAAAGGTACGACTCTGTCGATTGCGACGGATGTGTTCTTTAGCTAGTCATTGACAGAGAAAAAAATTACTGAGTATAAGAAAACATGAAGGAGTTGATGTCATAAATTGCAGGAAACAAGTGCAAGCAGACTGACAGATCTGTATGTATCACTTCTTAACAAAACAAACAAACAAAAACTACTGCATTAGAATCGGGAACATTGCAACATTATTCCTAGAAAGAAGGAAAAATGTTTTTCAGCCACACTGACCATCCTTGATACTACCTGGATTAAAACCAATTGCCCAGTGTGAAAGCTATAAACAGGTCTGATTTATTTTTTTAAGTTATTCAGGATTTCACAGCTCTGCCTGGCACCAGGGGGGCTGGCAGCCAGCCCTCAACTGTGCCCAGGGCCAGGAAACAACTCCCACCTGGCCTAAAGCTGCTGCTCATTTTGGGTGTTCAGGCAAAGACATGTCCCGAGCCTTTCAGGATATCAATTTGCCTCAAAACAAGCAGCCAGAATTACTGCTTCTCTAATTTATAACTTCTTAAGGCCACAGTGATTAGCAAGTCTGACTCTCATAATATTTTAAATTTACAATAAAATTTAGGCATAAACTAACAATAGTACTATAGCAATCACTTAACTTACAAGACTTAATTGCTACTTAGATGTTTAAAAGATGCAGAACAGTCTGTGAAGAGAAATTGGTGACAGCCTTTGCTATTATGCTTCTAAATAAATCTCCACAACTGAATGATCAAACAAATAAACATTCCCTGTGTAACCTTCATTCACCTTAAAAAGCACTTCTATAAAACACTACAGCAGAAGAAGAGTATGCTGTCATGCATGAAATTATCATTCTTTCTGAAAATATCAGCATGCAAATCACTGAGTGCATTTTGCTTCTCATTTCTATAGTGCCTATCATCAGAAAAAGACTAGTGGTTCCACTTGCACCTGCACCCTCCTCATAAAGCCCCTATGATGCAGACAAGCCATGTTAGCCTTGCTGCACTGACTCAGCAGTGCACAGTGAGAGCTTAAATGATCAAGCATTCAGAACAAGCACTAGGTCCAAGCACAAGGTCCTGACACAGAGCCCACAGAAGTCAATGGGAGTCCTTTCATTCAGTCCTGTGATAGAAGTGAACACAGGAGCCAGTCTTTAACTGTGACTGAAGTAAAGTTATCCTGGCTACTCTGAACAGTAAAATTTTTGTTTTGACTTCACAGCAATAATACGGTCCTTGGAATGCTTCTCTCTGTTTATATTTAAAGAGTTTTTCTCCTTAAGCTGTTCTCGGCTTGCCTTGGGTCCCTGCCATGCTTTTATGAAATTTTAATTCTAACCCCAAATTAATTCACTCCAAGCTTTGTTTTCATTAATTTTGACATAAAACCTTTCTCATCCCCAATAGCTTTTACCATACAAAGTTAAGGAGGAGAACGGTACCTCCCATCCAAGAAAAAGCCTGCTAGCAGAAATCCATGATCTGCCAGATTCTGCCCAGCTTCAAAACCTTAACCAGAGAAACTCTTTTCTTTTATTATTTTCCCAGAGACAAATCCCTGTGTAGCCTAAAAGTGAGCTCATGTAAGATCACATGGAACTGGAGTGGTTCAGAAAACAAACAAGGGGGACAGAAGGTGAGGGGCCCCTGCAGGGACTGTCTGCTGTAAAGGGATTGTGTCTTGTACTCTGTGTGGGCTTCCATAACACTGAGCACATCTGACAATTGCTGGCTAGGAGAGGCATGAATTTGAGAGAATGATGTAGTGATGCTGTCTAACTAAAAACCATACCCTCCGGTAAGTACAGGAATAGCTTTAGTAGCTTAATCTTACATTTGCCTGTTCTGTTTTGACCTAGCAAAGATGATGAAATACAAAATCTTCTGAAAGCATTGCTTCTGGGATATATTGACAACAATATCAGTTCAACCATTAACACTTCACACAGATAGGAAATCTGCACATTATTCAGCAATCACATCTTATTGCTGCTTCATTTTCCTTTTTTTTTTCCCCCTCTACTGTTTTCCTCTATTCTCAGGTAGGATACCAATCTCAAAAACTTTTGGTGACAAAGGATCTTCTGGCAAGTGATTTACATTGAGGTCCAATCTCTAGCCCTCATTTTAAGTCAATCTTCAAACACTGATATTAGCAGCACATCCCAGGTCAATAAATTAGAAGTGCCATATCTAGTTGCTCTTCTACAAGCAGATAAATTCATTGCTATATTCCGATACAGTGTGTTTCCCTGAGTGTTGGAAGTAATTAGTCGTATTTCATAAAGATGATGTCAAAAAGCATCTGCCAAAACCCTGGAACACCTGAAAGTCTCATTGTAGATGTAGTTATTTAACACCGCTTCAGTAATGCAGCTAATTGAACACATAATTGTTTCCAACAAATTAAAATTTAAAAATGATCCAACAAAAAGTATTGATCTTAATTAATGCAGAAAAATACACCTGTGAAAACACTAAAAAGAATCCCACAACATCACAGTAAAAGCAAAGCAACGAAGCTACCTGCATGCTAAAATTTAAGTGCGTGCAAACTGCTGGATCAATGCCTCAACTAGTCTAATTACAGTAAACAGCAAAGCAGTTTATAAAAACAGACTGATGCTGGCCTGAAACATTTTAACAGAGCAAAGACAACGAGCAATGGTTAGAAAACAGCACTCACAAAATAAAAATTAGGCATAGGAATCTAGAGAAGTGAGTTAATAATAGAAGTAGTACCCTGTGTAAATCCAGTTCCAATAGTGTCACTTGGGCTATAACCATTGACAGGTGCCTTACTACTCAGCTCTATCATCTGGTGCAGGCGAAGCTTTCGGCAGTAGATAGAGGCAGCCTCAGGTTCCAGGGCAATGATCAACTGCTCAGGATTTTCAGGAGATGCCATTCCTGCCTGTGAGAGAGAATTGATCAGAGAAGTGGGGTGGAAAATACCATAACCTAGACCCTTTTCAGCAAGTGAACTAGCCTTTCCTCAGCTCACAGTTTCAGATCCTCAGGTCAGCCCTCAGAGTTCAATGCACAAAGTTGCTGCTGCTGTTTGCCTAAAGGTTTTGATCTGGGAATCGTCCTGCCCACAATGTATAGCACAACTTCACAGGCTGTAACAGGGAGTATGCATGCACCTACCATCCTAAGTGTCTAATTGAGCAGCTCTATTCATGACTGGTGGGGAAAGGAAGAAGGTCGTTTTGAAACAGATAAATTCCAAGATAATAAAGTAAGGGTTAAACTAATCATGGTTGCTCATTATTTTAGAGGAACACATCAAGACTAGGACTATGGTCACTTTATATGCCTTATTGCTGTTGGGCAAAACCTTCCGCTTCAGTTACATCCACTGGACTCATAGCGGAACTATCTGGGAAGGAGAAAACTGTGCAGACAGCACAGAGTATCAAACCTTGCCAGCTACGTAGCAACACATATTGAAAAAAAACCATTATATTGGAAAGAATATTTGCAATCAAACTTTCAAAATTTGGCACAGATTTATAGCAGCCAGAGTAACTCTAGAAGATACAAAACGACTATAAATCAAGCTCAGGTCCAAGACAATCTCTCCTGCCATCATACCACTTGCATGCAAGCATGTTGGCAGGCATAGGCTTAGAAAAAACTCTGGAGCTGTACTGGGGATGAAGATGAAGTTCTTGCATCATGTCTTAGTGTAAAATTAATCTTTCTTCCAGTTAGTCTGAATATACTAGGCACAAGCAGGTCTTGTTTCATGCCAGTTCACTTCAACACCACTTATCGCAAACTGAGCTCTTCTACACACAGAGCTTTAATTTGTTGCACTGGAAAGGGTAACATTCAAGGTAAGAATCAATAATTAGTCCCTGACTGATATTTCTCTCATCTGCTAAAGAATTCAAAAAATGAATGGTCTCTGCACACAAACTGTGCTCAGCCCTTTACTGTCTTTGCTTTTGGAAAGTTTTGCTCAAAGCCTAATCTAAATCCTTCTTGCTGCAATTTGAAGGTAAGCACTTCTTGCTGTATCTAGTCAGGGCATGGAGAACAAACAGCTCCCTGCGACCCTGCTGCAGTTTTCACATGTATTCAACACATTATCATGTCTTGTGAGAGCTCTGAATCTGAGCAGGAAGTGGGGGGATTTGGGGGTTTGTTGTTTGTTTTAATATCCAGCAGTGTGGAGGAACTTAGCGTGCTCAGCCTACTCCATGCACTGGGCATATCTTAGTAGCACAGACAAAGCAATCCTTACTCTTGTGTCTAACCTACACACTAAAAGAGAAAACTATTATTTTAAGGAAAAAAAAGTGTATTGCTAAGAATATTAAATTTCAGAGGCTACATCATAAAGCATTTGCAGAGGTGACAAGAAATGAGTTGGGGGGGGGAATTCTATTAGCTGCAAAGTTATCTGTTCTAGCGGGTATTTTGGTACAAATTTCCAAGACTACTTCTGCTAAAATAAAACAGTAAACCATTAATATTTCCTTCCTCCCCTTCTCCAGCAATAGTCTGTACCATGAACTTTTCACATTGCAGCTTGCGTGTCAGGAGAGGAAGGCAATGACCCGCAGCAGATGGACTCAGATCCATGTTCTCAGACCCTCCAAGTACAGCAGATGCTATTCTTGCTACTTTTTCTCTCTAGATATTATTTTAACATGCTCAAAATATCTCCTGAGGAAAACATTCAACAGAAATTACAGTTTTTAACAGTTCAAAGCACAGCTGATCCTAACAGAATTGCATGAAGAGGTTTTCTGTTAAAAAGCTTTCCTTACAGAGTTTGCAGGGATACTTACAATGAAAAATGTGTTATATCACTACATAAAAAGACAATACAAAGAATCTTGCACAGTGAAAGGCACTAGGCATCCAACAGATATATGCATATTTTAGATGTACATATATATATATGGACATACATCCATATGGATCAATATTGGCTCTATTTGATACCTTGTGTATGTAGCATTTCTACTTAGATCTTAAGAAAGAGCACATTGCTGTACATATCTATAGCTATACACAGGATAGAAAGAATGGGGGAAGGTGAGAGGGGAAAGAAACACAGGACAGAGAATGGGGTATGGTGGGATGCAAAAGAAACATGAACACATACATGCTGCTAGGATGGAATGGAGCAATGAGGTTGCTGTAATACAAGCCCTGAGAAGATGAAGACTTAGGGACTACAACTGTCCCATCATTACAGCCAAGGAGAAAGGGACAGATGAGAGAAAAATATCAAGGGTGCAGAGGAAGAGAAGTGAAAACAGCAGGCTGTCAACACAAAGAAACGGTGATGCATTTGTTAAAAATACTAACTCTAGAAGTTTGCTCTATCTGCCTCACTCCATGCCCTTGCCCACTGCTGCCCCAGTACTACTGTAATTAAGAACAGAGATTCACAAGTTAACAGGTTTGAACAGGACAGATCTAAACAGTATCTTGGTATTCAACATTACATAGATCATTCTGGCAGCAGGACAGATGCACTGCATTCCTCTTGCCTAGGGCAGCTTTTAGAAGACTTTTATAACAGAGTCACATCTTGACTCTAGTCTGCTAAGATTTTCTTTCTCTCATTACATTCACTAGCAGTATAAACCCAGTCAGCAGTTTGGAAACATGAAGGAAGCAGACAGCAGTTTTCCCAAAAACACAAATGTGGAAAATCCATTCAGCATCAGAAAGTTCTTAAAAATCAATTTATTTGCATATGAAAGAAGCAAAGACAACTATGGAAAGAACTACTTTTAAAGAATGCCCCAAACTCCCTTTGCTCATATGCCTGAGGACCAGGATTTCATGGCTGGACAAGAGAACTCCAAGATTTTTATTCACTTCACTAAAGGAGGTCTGTGAGCTGGTGCCAATGCAGTGCCATTCATTCAAAGTGCATCATCCACAGCAAGCCTCAAAGTGCTTCAAAGCCTCATGTACCAGAGCATAAATAACTTTACCATTCAGATGCAGGTGAATTCTCAAACTGCTGCACTGGCTCTGCTTTTACAGCCAGAGATGTGTCACCAGACAAGAGCCACAGCTAACCACAAATACAGACCTGATTCCCTGAACACCATCAGCTGCCAAGTGTTAGACTAATTCATCATTAGCAAATATTGAGGTCTGGACTGAGGCTCAGTATAGCAATCTGAGCACTTCCAGAGAACTAAATGATATTTATTCATTCCACACACAGAAACATCATTACTATAGATTAAAAGATGCTACTATTAAAAGCCAGCCTCACATCCACACACACAGTGAAAAAACTGCACATTCTTTATTTTTCTCTTTACTATTGTAATGTATATAGCCTTAAAGACAGTATTATAATACAATATTTCAGGTAGTTTGAGCCTTTTTAAAAGGCAATGAAAGCCATGAGGCAGGCCTAGATGAAAACCTCCCATCTCTGAAAGCTGTTATAACTAGAAGAATAAGCACTTAGCTGGAATACTCCTGTATTTCATAACACAGCCAGGCAGAATGCTCTTGCTCTATCAGGTTTTATTTATTACTCCATTGTGCCCTCAGAAGGAATTGCATAGCAGGAAATACACCATCAATGACAAGGTACTCATTTCCTATTACTACCTTTCAAAGCACTGAAAGCAAAAGTTGAATCTCCTCTATCCACTTTTACAGTCATCTTTTTACAGGCAAACAAACCAAAAAAGCTCAACTACTGACTTGTAGCACAATGAACATACCTTACATGGACTGCACCCATGTCTTTGAGCTATAAAACTCATTAAAAGAACCGATATTAAAGTCTTAATGCAAAAAGAATCACACATACAGAAAACAGTACTCCATCTGTTGAATTTAAGACACTGGTTTATTATTAGAATTGTATGTTAGCTGGATATCTCTTTCCCTAAAAAAAAAAAACCAAACAAAACAAACAACTTCAAAGTCAAATTTGGTTTTTGAGTACTGAAACTTCTGAACNACAGTACTCCATCTGTTGAATTTAAGACACTGATTTATTATAAGAAGTCAAATTTGGTTTTTGAGTACTAAAACTTCTGAAATCTCACAGCTGACTGCCATGAGTGCTGGGAGGCTCTCAACTCTCACTGCAGCTTTTCCTATTGCCAGTAACATATAATCATGGTTTTTGTACACAGCAGCCTATTTTCAATCATTTCTGAAGTTTCTGCTTTTCCATCAACACTAGGTGATAACACAGACAGGCACACATGCTTTCACAGGATCACTGCACACATCCAGCTTACTTTTGGAAGCAGAACATTAATAAGGGCCAGACCTGCAGCAATGATCAAAATAACGCTCTATTTTGTGCAAAATTCCAACAACTTTTCTCCACTCAAAAGAAAAGTTTTGTGTTGAGTTTGTATGTCCAAGAATTAGGCTTTTCTGTCTGGTACGTTGTGTGGAGGAAGAATAGTCTATAGCAGAAATGAGTTACCCAACTGAAGCTGCTGGTCTGCAGGCTGGTGGTGCTTGGCTAATGGCAAGCCAGGAGGGAAAGCAGCAGCTCATGGGATCCAGTCACCCCATGCAGGCAGACTCTGAGAAGACTGAAGTGGAGGGATCTGCCTTAATGGTGTTCTGCAGCATGGGGGTTTGAGGAGATGAAAACATTAAATAAATAAGATAAAGGACGAGGTGCATTTTACCCCAAACTCACAAAGGATTAAATTCTTGCACCTCAGTGTTGTGTTAACACAGGCAGAAAAGCCTCAACCTGTTAAGATGAAGCTTTACTTAATGTTATAAAAATCAGCATCTTCCTTATGGCAAAAACATGATTTAAATAGATATTAATCTTAACACATCCTCTGAAAAATGTCCAAAATTAAAAGAGAAATGGTTAAGAGAGTACATATTGGAAATAATGTAGGTAATAGAAGCATTACAGAGATTTAGGATTAATCAGATCTGTGCAGGGAGTTTGGTCTTGATCCCTGTTTCACTAGAGTCTAGAGTCAGGGCCAGAGCAAACTGCAGCTGGGTCTACTTCAGTGCTAACACTCACATTAACTTACAGACTTCAGCAGTGCAAGAGGAGCACAGAGACCACTCTGAGCCCTTAATTCCTCTTTGGTCCAGGGAATAGTACAGGTCAGTACTCTAAACCAGAGAAAATAATCTGATTAAGAACCAGTTTTTACCCATTTAGTAACATTTGCTACATCACATTGATAGTCAAATGGAATAAGGAAATTATTCCAACATATACTCACAAATTTTAAAAACTTAATTTTCTCTGGATAAGAACTGTGTTTACATTCAGGAGATGTTAATTTTACTTTATGTTGCACTGTTTACCACTGAGATGATCCTGGCAGACCCTGTACTCCTTACTAGCTCAGACAACATATCTGCAAAATACATATACTAGTGTCTTTGTCCTTTATGCATTGAAAGCCACTAAAGGAAAACATTTTGTAAATTAAATGTAGAGTAACATGCTGTATTACCTTCATGGCAGTTAAATTCCATCTTTCAGAAAGAGAAACAAAGAATGAGCTCTGATTGGATGAACTCTAAATTAGTGCTTTTATAAATTTTGTAGTCATCTAAGACTTGATTCAGTACTGCATCAGTGCCATAGGCACTGCACTCACAATTATTAAGACATTTCCAGATACAAAAATGTAGCATAAATAAACAAAACCAAACACATTATAAGGTGGAAATTCACAACACTAGAACTCAAGTCCAGTGTCCCAGCCAAATGCCAAACACCAAGCTTCAATATCTGCATGTGACACATGGCATG
This sequence comes from Bucco capensis, assembly GCA_013396975.1. Taxonomy (NCBI): domain Eukaryota; kingdom Metazoa; phylum Chordata; class Aves; order Piciformes; family Bucconidae; genus Bucco; species Bucco capensis. The sequence goes on along the minus strand of VWZO01021458.1, from coordinate 381,227 downwards.
TGCAGAAGCTGCAGGGACAGCTCCATCACAGCCCCATCACAAATTTGGGTCCCTGTTCTGCTTTCACAGTTTGCCACCTCCATCAAATGCATTGCTTTAATAACTTCTGAAGCAATGCTCCAGACCAGATAAGCGTAATGATCCATTTTTCTGGGTGGTAGGAAGAAACTTTTAAACCTATTTTACTACTAAAGCCACATTTGTAAGCACCAGAGATAAAGTTAGATACCATAAAATATCTCCATAAAGATAATGTGCTTCGTTAGGAAATGAAGCTCTGCAGGACAACATCAGTCAGCCAGAACAACCCAGAAGCTGTGAATTAATATCAACATTTTTCTGTTTTCCAATTAGTAACAATAGGAAAGCCATGATTGCAAGTTAAGCACCACGAAGCCTGCCTGAAGAAAGTATTGTGTGACTGAATCAAGGCAATGCAAAACAGCAGTTAGAAATTAAGTGCCTTGTGACATGGACACTGTTTAAACTAATCAGTTCATTGTGTTAACAGATTCATGGTAACACCATCCACTTAGTGCCTTGCTAAGTGAGCTCTTCTCTAATCCTCCTCCTTTCTCACTAGCTAGCACTTTCTCCAGTTCTATGGCATCAAACTGGGATGTCACAAATAAATGACAGAGATCTAATTACAGAGGCAGAGTGTGCCAGTGAAGAAGATGAGCAACATGGGAGAAGACTGAGAAAGGCCAAAACCGCTGGTAGGACTTGTTCCCAAACTCTGAAGATCTCGCTTTCTCACTTGTCTTTGTGAAATGTGTGTCAACTCCTTGCCTGTACCCTTGAGAGGGAGCCCATTTTGTCTGACAGTGTGACAGCATCTCACTGGAACAAGCCTGCAGTCATTCAGGGCCTTGCTGATTTCTGTATGGAGTTCAGACATCTCTGCAACTTCTATTTAAGTGTCTTGGAATCTAAAAGAAACATTTGTCCCAGTACGATTTTTTTTTTTTAATGTGAAAGCTACACTTTTAAAATTTGAAAATATAAACATCACAACAGCCCTGAGTAGTCCTTTAGCCTTAGGCATCAGCCATCAGTCACTTGAAAGTGATTTAATGTAGGGAAAGCAATTAGCTTAATGCATCAAGGTTGCACAAGTTGAATTTACAACACTAATACAATCTGCACCAAATAAAAAAAAAAATCTGTTTCAGTCCAGTGTCTTATCAGAGAGGGAAATTCAAATTCTAATTAATTCATCCTCTGTATGTGGTTGTAGAGAAAAAATGGTCTTGTGCTTAAAAGCATGAGAATACAAAAAGCAGACCTTGACCTGAAGTTGAATTATTTTGCCTTCAGCTCTGCTACAAGCTTCCCATGCAACATTTTGCAGGGCACTTAGACCAAACTTTGTGAAACAACCCACTAACACAAATGCATCAGTTTCTGGGTATCCAACTCAATACCAGGGTATACAATGGAGCTATTGTTCAAGTTTCTTGGAATGGGAGTGCTTGGACTCAGTAATCGAGCTGGCTATCCATCATACACATACCTGATCATGCTACTTAGCAAGCTTTTTTGGATCAAAGCAGAAACCACTTAATCAGACATTTGTGTTTACTAACCTATCAACAAAGTTACTCCTAGGATAAGAAATGAAATACAGCCTGCAGCATTGCTCCCTCCTAACAGCTGTTTAGGATCTATGGCATTATCCCATTCTGAAAAGCTGGAAGATAAATGTGGCACCTGGAACTCTAATGAAGTGTGACTTTTACTTCCAGCATACTCTGAATAATGAATGTTGTGGAGTTGCATTGGCTACATTCAGAACTGCTGCATTTGTGTGGTCGCTGATCAGATGATCTGATTTGTTATAGATGGCTAGGTTGTCTTACTGAGATAAATGCCTTTGCTAAGCATGGGTAGACTGCCTCAATTTGTTTCTCCTGCTGTTGCTGTTACTCATCTAAGAGTATTGATTGCTTTACCAGTACATTTCTATACTTTATATTCTATACATCATTTTTATTATCTATTCTTTGTATTGTCAACCTGAACTTGGAATTCTTTGGGACTGCAAGCACTGTTCGATTCCATTATTAAAACCCATACTCATCAGGCCTTCTGGATTTTGTATTACAATTTCCCTTTTAAAATTAAATAACAAAATTTAGTAAATGTAGTATATAGGACAAACCTCTGAAACCTAAAATGCATAACAGAAGCCATAGAAGGAAAGAGAAGCAGAAAATCTCAAGGGGTCCTGAAATCTATGAGGTAGCCACTCAATGAAAGATGAAGTTCTCTAGGGCTGTATGAGCAATGAGAAGACAGAGAACAGGAAATATTGTCAAATTCCTCTATGTGACCCTAGCAGAACTGCAGAATATTAAAAGAATAAAAAAATTCACTATATAAACTTTACAAGGATTAACATTCTACTTCTAGTATAATCTTAAACCAAATGTTGAAGTAAATGTGGCTTCTTGCAGAAAACAATGGTGACAAGAAGGGATTCTCCCTGTCAAGCCTTCCAAAATGTCACCCTCCTTTCACAGAAGTAGTCCTTTAATTAGTCTTAGTTCAAAAACCTCAGGAAATTTATAATTTAAAACTGCACTGAGACAGCTCTGACAGGGGAATGTCACTCTACCTCAAAACTAGCCAACATGAAACCCTGAAGCCACCAACATTTTTCTTTGCACAATGGGCCACGAAATCTCCAAATTGCTTGTTCTGCTGTGCCCCTGCTCTTTCACTTCTCAAAAATTTTCACAGATATTTGGACCACAAATAAATTCAAATTAGCACTACGAATGCTGACTCACATACTGCTGAATGATAATGTGCTAAATGGAGAGGTTATCTTTGGTGACAGGCTGACAGTAAATGGGACCATGGTGGCACTGAGTCCATATTTCCACTAGGGTGATGTTGCTGCAGCTCACTCCCAAGTGACTGTTGCCACAGGTCACATTTGTGCACTAAATGAAAGCTTAGCTCCAAGTGGCATTACCAAGATTTTTTTTGCTGCATTACATTATATTCCCTAAGGTGCAGGAGGACATTAGCTGCAAGTTTTATGAGTAGCGTGCATTAGAAAAATGAAGCCATTAAGTTCTCATAAGCTTTTCAATTTTTCATGCTATATTATTCTAGAAATGGTTTATGTACCATGGGCATGTACCAGTTACCACAACAGCAAAGACTCTCTACTTAAGTATCATCCTAGTGTCTCCAGCTCTCCCCTTCCCTTTGTTTCAAAATATCCTCATTGTAGGTCCTTATGACTCAGGCTGATTTTATTAAAGAGACATATGTGGCTCCAGCTGGCAGCAGTTTCACTGAGAAAACTATATGCTTGCTATTTTCTGTATTTTATACTTTGGGCTATCTGATTTTGCCTTAATATTTTCACTATAGTTCCACTTCCAGGTTGTATTTCTTCTCTCTGTAACTGAACACTGACATCTAAGCTTTTAGACCAATCTATTATCCTCCTTAATTGTCCTTTCTATGAACTCATTACAAACAATCTCACTAGTTTTAGAACTTGTCCAGATTGAATTATATTTGTTTGTGGACTGCTATCCGTACTCCCACTCCTCCTGATTGTAGTTTAAAGTCTTTCAGACTGCTTTCTTCTTTTGGATGGAAACCCCCATCCAGCACAGGCTTTCCACCAGGCAGAGGGAAGACTGCAATTTTTGATTATTTCTATTGCCAATTCCCTTTCAAGCACTTTCTAAGATCCTGAAAAACATATTCCACAGCTTTATAAGACAGGCACAGATCCATCTACCTGGAATGCTAAGAAAACATCCTATTTCACTTGCTTAGTAAAATAGAAAACCTCCAGGCACTGCAACTTGTGTCAGAGGAGCAGACAAACACAAATGTACAGAACTGGATTAGCAGATGGCTTTGTCAATTGCCTCTGCTTTCACGTGAACCTAACTGGGTAATTAAAATGTGTAAATTATGATCAATGAGTACACATTTCCCACTGGACTGCATTCCTACTCTGTAATCCTCACTCCTCGTGTTATCCTGTCCTCACAAAAGGAAGCTACAAGATGCTGAATCCTCCCTAACATGTTACTTAATAAACATTTTAATCCTTATGATTAAAAAGATCTTAGTATCACAAAAGTGAAAGTATGGACTCAAGAGAACCCCAGAACCTACAAATAATTAGAACTCACCACCTTCCCAGTGCTGCATATGCCTGAGCATCATTGCCTTTTCATGTAGTTCATAGCAGAAGTCTGTTACACTGTGCCTAGACACATTTCCCTTGTGTTTATTTTATGTACCAAGAAAAACACTTACAAAGGAGTAAGCGTAGCTCAGCTTCACAGAGAGCAATCTGGCTAAGTCTCTCTAGTCATCTTCTTAAAAAATCCAACATACTTCACATCATGTTTTTATTAGCAAGGAATTTTATGTGCTGTCACATTACTCTCTCACCAAATTTGTTTACTTTTCTACAAAGGTTTCTACAAAGCAGATCAACGTAATTTAATGTAACCCTGGAGCACAATGTGTTAAATAATTCTCATCATGTGCATTCCAAGACAAAACTGAAGTGAAAATATTAATAAGTATTCGACACAAGAGCCTCTGGAATTCCAGGCTCACTAGACCTAGACTGCCTCTCTGTTTATCTATAAGTTTCCCATGCAAATGATTTTATTTTCTATTTATAATTGAAAGCTGAAGCTATTTGAGAGCTCTAGAACTCCCTTTCAAAATCAACAGTTTCTACTAAAAAGAAAAGAACCCTCAATATCTCTAAGGAGACAGCTGGCTGATGTTTGCAAGCCTACAAAATACTTGAGGCAAGCTTACAAAAATGCACTATCCTTCCCTTTCCTTTGCTCTGCCCTGAGTGCATTTGGTATGCCATGTTTTCCTTACTTATTTTATAGCTTCTGCATTCACATACTCCTGTCACACTCCAAGGTCTTCCTTAAAAGCTTATCCCTACTGGCATATTCAAGGAAATCCAGCCTGCAGATTCTGTTCTGCACTTACTGCCTCCAAAGAGTGTATATTGAAAGACAAGCTGGAAAAAAGCCTTGACTAAAAAAGAAACACTCTGCCAAGGATATTGGATCCTGTGTTCCTCTAATAAACAATCTACAATGCATGAGTTTTGTTTGGATAAGGGATTAAAAGTGTTACTCATAGTAATACATTAAGACAGCAAAGTGCTGTTAAGACTGAACCAACTGTTCATGCCTACCTAGATTCAAGGAATTTCTACACAAATGGTCTTGAATACTTTCAGAGTTTCAACTTTCCACTGGTGGACACATTTTTATTCTTTTCTTTTTTTTTGTCATCAGTAATCCAAGGCCTTTTAACAAAACACTGAATTTTCTTGTGTCAGTAGGAACTCAGACAACAGAGGTGAGATCCTTGTTTTGTGTCTATGTCCACACACCACTCTGTGCAAGAATGCAAGGCCATGTTCATGACTAGGAAGTGGCTTGCCTCCACACCTAAGCCATCTTTTCCTGATGGGATATAAACTTCAGGTCCAGTGCAGGCAGTTGGATTTGGCTATTTCTGCAAGGACAAGAACAAGGGCACGTCCAGGGCACGTCCCACCCACATTGAGCAGGGTGGAGTCCCCCCACATGCTGTCCAACCAGATCACACTGCTGACATCTCCAAAATAAGAAAATATATCAGCAATTTGAATTTATTACTCACGATGCAAGTTCTTCATGAGAATGGGATTCCTTCTAATACTGGTAAATACAGCACTTCTGACAGAACTACACCAAGGCGAAGAATTTGAGATGGGACAAGGACACAGAAACAAAAGTTAACACTATTTATAATGCTTTACATTTTACTGTTGGTGACAATGCCAAATCTGACTAATACATCCTAAAAAATCATTATTCAGGATGTAAAGAACACAGATACAATGCATACTAAACCCAGTAGACATGCTTTGGAAAACAAAACAAGCCAAAGTGGGTCCTACAAAGATTACACACTGCTCCTGCCACAGAGCTCTCTCCAAATGTGAGCAGATCTCAACAAGCATCACAAAGCTTTAAAATTATCTTTGGACACATAGAAATTAAGCACAAGGTACAGGAAGCAGCATCTGTGAACTGTTACTTAGGAATAAAGCAATTTTGACTCAGTAAAGTAAAGCTGTAAAGACAAGCAGCTCTTTACAGCCTACCAGACTTAGTCCCTCAGGAGGCCCCAGAGAGCAAGACAGATGAGAATAAATAAATACCTGCTTCAAATGGGTAACAATGGAAGTATAAAGAGAGTTAAGGATAAAAGCCGCACAACATGAATACAGATGGGCAGGGAGAGTAAGAGTAAGAAGCAATGAGGTAGGTTAATCACAGCCAAGTTTCTGTAGGCATGAAAACTCCAGCATTTTAGAGAGGGTTTCAGAGCAGGAAAATGAATTAGCATTACAGTTCTTCATGTTCAGAACATGCAGTTTATGTCTGAGATGACACCGAGGAAGGAGTCAAATGTAGGTTGATTCTCTGTCAAATGTGAGGCTACAAAACCTGTTAGAGGCAATATTCTGAAGAGACACAAACCAGGCCAGGTTACAGTTGCCAAAACCAAGCAAATGATGTTGCAGTAACCAGGATGCAAAATCCATGACAGCTTTGATGAAAGCTCAGCAGTATGTGTAGACAGGAAAAGCAGTCATGCAGACAGAATTAGCAGAATTTTGATAGGCTGGGTGGAAAGAAAGAACTGTGAGCTGAAGGGAACACCCAGATTACTCATTTCAAATGAGAAAGCAGCACAGCAGCTGGAAGGGGGAATCATGGAAGCATTGTTTAGATGAAGAGTTCCAGGTTAGTAATGTTTTCTTACGGCAAAAGAGAGATGAGGGGATGTCAGAAATGCACTGAAATTGCTGGCTGTACAAAAGCTGATGGATGCTGAGTGCAGAAGGAGATATACAAAAGTTCTTACTTGACTTTATTAATTCCAAGCAATATTTAGTTTTGCCTAGACATCTACTTAACCACTCCAGAGAGGCTGGGCTTTACATTGTAAACCAATGACCAAAGCCATTAGTATTTTTGTTCTCTTAGAGCTAGATGACTTACCACAGATTTCCACAGCTCATTAACATTTCCCACCAGTTAACTCTCAGATTAGTGGTTGTACTTCAGTGTGCTTCCAGTAACAAAGTTTCTAGCATTGCCTTTTCACTTTTCTCTACCTAATGCCCCAATTACTCTTACAACAAGGTCTCATTTACAAGATGCTTGCATGTTCCAATAGCTAGCAACTAGAGCTGCAACTTCTGATCCAGCTGTACATACTGGTTTGAGTAACGTGCTGGATCCAGTAATAGGAGCCTGAAAGACCAAATGGCAATGCATAAATCTCAGTTTTCTGCACTTCTTTCTTCATCCCCATTATTTCAAAAAAGAAAAAAGTAAATAACATCAACCATGTGCCAACTAAACATTATTTCCCTAAACTCTTGTTTTCCTGTAATTGCTCACATACCCCAAGTTAAAAGCTTTCTTCTCAGTCCTTGCTGTTTATCAAGCTTGCCAATAAAAGTACACAATCACAGACACAACCACAGACACAGACACTAATTAACAACATTCCATTGTGCCACAAATGAGAAATGCCAAGAGATCTACCTTACCCTGCCCTGCTTCTTACACAGCTCCCAGTTCACGAGCACACATGCACACAGACAGCAGGCAGACAACACACAAAGAGAATGAATGGGTCTCTAGTGTTTCAGATTTACCTACAACCGTGTCCTTCCATCAGAACTTTAAGAGTGTTTTGCTTCTGGCACTAGCATTAGCAATCCCACAATAAAGACTGTTAAGAAAAATGTTGCTCAACATTAGAGATAGTTAGAAACACACTTAGAAAAATCTGGGTGCTTCCCAGGAGCACTCTGCAAATTACTCATGAACTACCAGATATTTTACAAACTGTGCATTGCATAGCTGCTGCCAATGGGTTACACAAGTCTCTGACCAAAAATAACAATTAAAGAAAAACAAAACCAAAACAAAACAGAACATGAGTATCTGGATGAAAAGAAGAATGTGTACATCTCATGTATTAAAGACACAAACTGTATTTGAGATAAAGGACATGCATATGGAAAGTTCACATATAGGGAGGAGGCTGGAGGGAGAAGAGTTAAACACAGATAAACCTCTTACTAGTGAAAATAACATTTGAATCTAATTTTATATCCAGTCTATCCAGTCTACAATCTTTTCGTTACTACTGTGGGAAAATGAGAACTGGAAAAAAAGTCCCACTGAGGTGGCTCTTTGCTTTCCATCTTTTTTTTTCTTAACTGTACTTTAAAAGTCTGTGATGACATAAAGAAAATAACAAAACAAAACTGCATCCTGTATTTTAAAATCTGTTTTCCCTTGGGTCTCAAAACTGCATCTGCTGCATGTGCACTGAATTCAGAAAAAATACAGTGTACAGGATGACTAAAACATCAGAGTCTGCAGGGAGTGACACTAATGTATGAAAGTAAATAGAAAGAGAAAGGCATTTAAGAGGTGAATACATATGACTTAAAGCTACTGCTTGGTAGAGTTAACTCTTTCAGTGTTTCTAGACTCTTTTCTAGACCATTTTTATACAGTTTAAACTGCTGCTAATTGTCCCAAATACAGCTTATCATTTAGCTGATCAACTAGGGCTTTAAAGGGGCATTTCTACATTCAGCCTGTAATCTTACCTTGTAGGCAGCTTGTCTCATAAACTGCTTTGCAGGCTGCTTCCAAATAGCAGGCACTGTAATGACCCATCTCACTTCAGTGTTTTCAAAGTCTGAGCCTCCTTGGTCACTGAGCTCCTAAATAAGAGGGAAACAGAGGTGAATGCAAAACGATGGCTGTCAGCTTTATAAGAAAACATCATTTCCTGTTGGCTCTAGTAAAAGTAACTTTCTCTTTTCATTCTTTTTCCTGCTACGTCTATGCTACAAATCAGAATTATTGCCAACCTGCTCTACTGTGTCAAAAACTGGGATTAGGGTTGATGCCTTCTCAAGGAGGCCTATAGCAAAGTTTACTGCTTAACATGAAGTAAAGTTAGTTTTTCCAAAAGCAGCTCATGCACTACTGAATATTATAGAACATTTATGTCCATTTTTAATCACAGTGGGGGATTTGCTGTTAGCTTGAAGAAATCACACCTGCATCTTGATTAATGCATAGAAAAATATTTGAGGTATCACTGATGAACATTATGTTTTACAATCTGGATTTTTCAAGGCCTTCTTTATACATGACTTACCTTTAAATCAAGTTTTTACAACTCAGTTAACAAGGGGAAGTTACAGTTAAATCCTTTTAAAAAATAAATGACTGATTGCTTCTTGAAAATTTTGCTTTAAGCAAACATTCAAGACTAGTTTAGTTATTTTATTGTCCTCCCCCCCCCCCTTAAAAGAGGAAAGTCTGTATTGCATTTGCAAATTAGGTGATATACTGACATGTTTTGGGAAAGGCTCCAAGCAAAATGTCATTACCATATGTCCTATCTAAATCTCCATCCAAACAGAGAAAGTTTCAGAAAGGTGAACAACAAGCCTTTAGAATGTAAGAAAATGTTTCTGCATGTGCTGTTCCAAGGTGTTGTGTTTATTTAGCTATGCTACAGTTCAAGAATTCATGCTAGAAAAGTAGTACCTTTATAGAGGGCACTGGGAATGGACAGATTATAGCCCAAAGTAACAGCCCACTTACATTGCTTGTCTAATTAGTTTCAGCAAGTACTCACAAAACATGGGGATTTATTTATTAATATCAAGAAAGGATGTAGCCCTGAATAGGCAGGACAGCAAATATATAGGATTCTACCCAACAGCATTTGTATTCACCACAGATTTCCCCAGACTATGAATGGGTTCAAGTCTGTGACTCTACAATCAACCCTAAAGTCTAGTTAAATAAATCTTTGACAAGAAGAGGAATTTAAGTTGTAGTAGTAGGATTGTTTCTCTGTATCCATAAAGAATAGACTGAGATCTCACACAGAATAAATTATACCCATCCAAAAACATAGGTTAGTTTTTAGTAAAATGGCTGTGTTAAACAATGCTGGCTTAGATGAATATTCTGATTTGACCCAGCAACTGGTATGCTTACACTGACACTCTAGTGGCATATTTGAAGCCAATGTGTACTTAACTCACACTTGACTGTTTACATGAGATTTTAAATCTCAGAAGCTGTTTACTGGGGATATATATTTCACCTGTGACCTAAGAATATTTCAAGAAATCAGTACTGCAACATTTCAAATTGGAAATGGAAAACAAGATGCATTTTCTCTACCAACACCAGCCATGACAGGAAACAAAAGGCTACGTAAACGGAGGTAGTCCATCAGAATACAGTACAAAGTTACAAATTAAACCCCTAACAGATGTCTGCCTTTTTGGTTCTCCTGAGTATTTGTTAGATTTTTCTGCAAAAATATGTATTCAGGATCAGAGCAGCCAAATATGACAGACAACAACAATCTGGGCAGAAGTGTCAATCTGCTTGAGGGTAGGAAGGCTCTACAGGGGAATTTGAACAGGTTGGACTGATGGACTGAGGCCAGTGGGATGAGGTTCAACAAGGCCAAATGCCAAGTCCTGCATTTGGAGCACAACAACTCCATGCAAGGGTACAGGCTTGGGGCAGAGTGGCTGGAAAGCTGTCCAGCAGAAAAGGACCTGAAGACGCTAGTCAACAGCTGGCTGCACATGAGCCAGCAGTGTGCCCAGGTAGCTAAGGTGGCAAACAGCATCCTGGCTTTTATCAGCTATAGTGTGGCCAGAAGTAATACCCTGTACTCAGCACTGGTGAGGCCACACCTCCAATACTGTGTTCAGTTTTGGGCCCCTCAATACAAGGAAGACACTGAGTTGCTGGAGCATGTCCAAACAAGGGCAGTGAACCTGGTCAAGGGTCTAGAGCACAGGTGTTATGAGGAGCAGCTGAGGGCACTGGAGTTTAGTGTGGAGAAGAGGAGGCTCAGGGGAGATCCTCTCACTCTCTACAACTACCTGAAAGGAAGTATGACTGGACCCAATGATTTTAAAGTCTTTTCTAACCTAAATGATCCTATGATTCCACTTTACAGCACAATATCATCAATTTAGTTACTTTAGTCATGGAATACAGGTGAAATTCCCACTGACTGGACAACAAGAAACATTATCCCTGTTTCTTAAAAAAAAAAAAAGACCCAGGGAACTATAGGCCAGTCAGTCTTACCTCTGTGCCTGGTAAGATCCTGAAGCAGATACTCTCGGAAGCTAAGCTAGGGCACATGGAAAACAAGGAGGTGATTTGTAACAGCCAGCATGGCTTCACCAAAGGCAGATCATGCCTAACAAATCTGGAGGTCTTCTACATCAGGGTTGCAGTGCTGGTAGATAAGGGAAGAGAAACTGATGCCACCTGCATGGAGCTGTGCAAAGCATTTGACACTGTCCCACACAGCATCCTTGTCTCTACAATGGAGAAACATGGATTTGATGGATGGACCACTCAGTGGATAAGGAATTGGCTGGATGGCTGCACTCAAGATTTGTGGTCAATGGCTCAATGTCTCAGTGGAGACCAGTGATGAGTGGTGCCCCTCAGGGATCAGTATTGGGATTGGTGCTGTTTAACATCTTTGTCGGAGACATGGACAGTGGATTGAGTGCAACCTCAGCAAGTTTGCCAATGACACCAAGATGTGTGGTGCGGTCAACACGCTGGAGGGAAGGGAGATCCAGAGAGATCTTGACAGGATTAAGATCTGGGCCCATATGAACCTCATGAAGCTCAACAAGGCCAAGTGCAAGGTCCTACCTAGGTCACTGCAATCCCAAGCACAGATACAGGCTGGACAATCAGTGGATTGAAAGCTGCCCTGTGGAGGACTTGGGGGTTCTGATGGATGAAAAACTGAGTATGAGCCAGCAATGGGCACTTGCAGCCCAGAAAGCCAACTGCAATTGAAGTGTGACCAGCAGATCAAGGGAGGTGATTCTCCCCATCTGCTCTGCACTGGTGAGACCCCACTCTGGGGCCCCCAGCATAAGAAAGACATGGACCTGCTCAAGCAGGTCCAGAGGAGGGCTACCAAAAATGATCTGAAGATTGGAGCACCTCTCCTATGAGGTCAAGCTGAGAGAGTTAGGGTTGTTCACCCTGAAGAAGAGAAGGCTCTGTGGAGACCTTTTAGTGGCCTTCCAGTACTTAAAGGGGGCCTACAGAAATGATGGGGAGGAACTCCTTATCAGGCAGTGTAGTGACAGGATGAGGGGTAATGGTTTTAAACTGGAAGGGGCTAGGGTTAGATTAGATAGTAGGAAGAAATCTTTGGTGGTGAGGGTGGTGAGACACTGGAACAGGTTGCCCAGAGAAGTTGTGAATGCTCCATCCCTGGCAGTGTTCCAAACCAGGTTGGATGAGGCCCTGAACAACCTGGTCTAGTGGAAGGTGTCCCTTCCCATGGCAGGGGGGTTGGAACTAAATGATCTTTAAGGTCCCTTCCAATCCAAATCATTTTTTATACTATGAGAAATTCATCTCTGCAAAAGGTCAGCATAGGTCCAAAATACCATAGCCTGATTGCAGCTTTTTGGCACAGACACTACAGTTTAACTGTGTAAAATAGAATAAAGGACTGTTGTGCAAAGGTACTTGCACTGGTTTGGATAATGGAAGCTATATATCTGTACCAGTGCAGATTTCCACGTAGGCTAATATACTGAACCTCTCAGTGCAATCAAGTGGCCTGAACAGATCACTGCACTGGCATGATGACAGCATTTCCATCAGGTTAGCCAGCATGTGCACCTCAGCAGGTCATCTTTGTACAGACTTACAGCGAGGTTCAAGTCACCAAATTGTAAATAAAAATGAAATAAACCTTTTGTTACAAAATAAAATGTAAGCTGTAGCTCATCCAACTTCCCTTTCCTTAATAGGGAAGACAAAGTCAGGTATGGGCAGAAGACATCAGTAGGTGCTCATCCTACTGTGTTTCACAGTGTATCTTTAACGTGAGAGAGAACCTTGCATGAACACAGAACAATCCAACAACCAAGCAGCAGAAGTGTAAGGAATGGGGACAGGATTCTGTCTCAAATGTAATTCCTGTGCTCCTGCAGTTGTAAATTTTCTTTTCAAATCAATGTTTTTTCATTAAAAAAACAGTAAAATACATTCAAGCTGATAAGAAGATACCCAGAACTCTGCACACTTACTGTTAGCGAATCAAGCTTCCCCTGTGTAAGGGGAAATCACTTCAGGCTATTGTGTGCTCTCCAGAGTCCACAGCCTGCCTAGAGTTTCGACAGCTGCCTTGCTTTGTTTACATCAAATACTACTGAGGTCAAAGCCTGGCAAGGTTAGAAGTGTTAAGCTCATATTTATACCAGTTATGAACACAGAAAACCTAGATAAGGAAGTATTACCCTACCTTTAATGCCTGTTCCTTGAAGAATTGCAGAGCATAAGCAAATATCTCAAGTGCTTTAACTTTTTTGCCATTTGCAGCTGTCAGGTCTGTCTCCATAGTAAGATTCTACATGAAAGAAAAAAAATGGCAGTTATATAAAGGAAAAGGTAAATGTGAAATTAATTCCCACTGCTTGAAGGAAGGGAATTCTTCATTATCCACCTGGTTAGGAAAAAGAGTCAGAACTGTTCTGAAGAGGTTCCAACTCATCACTTGAATTTCCTGGAGAATGACATTTGCTGCTTATTTTAGACTGTTCAAACATTTAGCATGTCTACAGGCAGAGAGAGAAATATGGACTTAATAATCACAATAAATGCATTTGTAATTAATTGCAACAAAGCAGCACATGCTAGATATTTAATCCAAATTAAGAGTTAAAGGCATAGATTTTTGGCTTCCCACCAACAAACACATGGAATCAGAAAACACCTCAATACAGAAAGTGCTGACCAAATCCCAGAACTCTAGAATGTGTTAAAGACAAAAATATAATCAGCAGCAATAATGTCAAATTAACAACATGATTTGCACTTGCAGGTTTGACACTAAACTCTGGGTAAATTTGCTTCTCTGTACTAGAGGTCAGTATGACTCTACTACTCCATTTCTGCTTTCTAAACCAAACAAACCAACCTCATGCAGACTCCCTAAACAGCTGTGAACTTCACTCAGGAAAATTAGGACATAAAGATCTAAGCAAAGCAGATATTGAACTTCTAAGATCTAGAACGATGCCTTGCAAAATATATTTGCCAAATGCAGTAAGAAGCAAAATGAATCATAACGTTAACTGAAGAGTTTCATTCTCTTTATTTATCTTCTGAACTTACAAATAGAGCTGCTTCATATCTAGTTGGCAATCTTTAGGCAAAAATCTATGCGCAGGAAGATAATTTGAGTAGCAAATGCACAATTATCCAAGAGAGTTGGTTATTACTTACACCAGTGGTATGTAGCTTCATCTTAAACTTTTCAAAATACAACCAGTGCTTTGATTCAGTGGGATCCAAGTCATGGTAGAAATCTCTTGCTGCATACCCAAAGCTATGAAACTTTCTCTCTGGTGTCAGAAGGATAGTGGTTGGTGTCTTCTGATTGGATACCCCTGGATCTCCACCTTCCCATCGTCTGTCCAACAAGTGAAACAGCTTCAGTAAGTGATACTAGTGTTCAGAGCAGCAGAAAAAATTGTATATCATGAAAAAAATAATGTGGTGGCAGACTGCACAGGATCACAGACTGGTTTCCCCTCCAAAGATACTAATTTCAATCCTTGAAATACCAAAATCAAGTGGTTTTCTTCACATCCAAGAAAAGATGACTGTAATTTTCATTTCAGATAATTCAATAAATTTTGCAGTTAGTTGTATTATTTTTAAGGACATCATCATACTCTCTCTTTGATAAGAATACAGGATCCCTGTCGCAAGCCACACACAGTTAACAAGGAAACAGTTTTCCACTTAAATTTTCAAACTAAGCATACACATGTAATAAATATTGTACAGAAAAAAAAAATCAAGTAAATATCCAAGACCACTACTAATAAAAATCTAAATACTCAAAATGAGTGGCCTATCCAATTGTCAATCAAATGCCATGAATGCTTACTTGTACAGGATAGTTTTCCCATTTTGAATTAGTGACCTGTTCAAATCATCTGAACACTACTGCAGAGAAGACAAACCCCTGCTTCTGCCAAGAAGCAAGCCAAGGCAATCTAACCAACACCTGATCATGTGTCAGACTTCCTAGACACCTGAAACTCTGAAGGCATGTCTGTAGATGTTGAGGCCACAGAACCACAGAATCATTAATGTTGGAAGAGATCTCCAAGATCATCAAGCCCAACCATACCCATCAATAACATACCACATATCAGGTCTCTACATTACACTCTCTATTCACCTGAAGTTGGTGGATTTTGTATTTTAAATGCCCAAAATGCTGTAAAAGTTTTAGTGTGTAAGAAATAAAGCAGATTCCCCTAACCCCCAAGTATCTTACAGGTACCAAAATGTTTCCCTCACTACTATCTATTACAACAGTGAATAAAACTGTGCTGTCTTCTCAGGACTGTGAATGTATCTTCAAGAAGACCCAAGACATACAAAAGTTCTAAGGTGAAGTCAACCCAAAGTTTGTTTCACAGAATGGGTAAGGAAATAAATAAGAACATCAAACATGGACATAGTGGGACAACAAGGTCAGACAGCAGAAAGTTGCACCACAGAGACAGATNAAAAAAAAACAATTCTCCATCATTAAAAAAACCCCAAAACAAAACAAAACCAAAAAAAACCCACAAGCAGAATGCAAGAGCAAGAAACTCGCATTACTATTCCTCCTCATCCCATATACAAATACTTTCAGGATAGGAAACAAACACTTATACCAGCAAACATTTTCTTAAAAAGGCACCAGTGGAAAATCTGCTTTATGCAATCAGACATAATCATAACACTGCTCAAACAGAAGCCAAGTTATGATCACATGGGCAACTGCATTCATTATTAAACCAGATGTTGATAGCTTTTTTTCTAAAGATAGCAAAACATACTTTCATAATATACTGCTGCTAAAGTCCTTGTTCTGAAGCATGAAAGGGTTGCCTTGTTCTGGGGTAGTGTTTATGCAATATAGGAATATTATGTAGTGGGGGAGGGGAAATGTTCTTTTCCATTTTACTCTCAAAATGCTGAATGAGTTTAAAACTAATTGCTTTCCAGATCAAGGCAGATAACTGACATGGAAAATTGCAATCTAAGGAGTTAATACTTGGCAAAGTAACAAAGAATAGGATCTTCTGAAGTGCTGGGAACCCTTCAGACCATTCATCTAGATCAGAGCAATATCTGGGTGGGTTGTTTTTTTTGCATCACCAGCATTAATGGCAGGGAACCACATCTATGAATTAACTTCAGTGTAGAGGGCGATTCCACTGCTCTGAAAACAGAAACAGCACAATGAGAAGTGGAATGATTTCTACCTTCAACCATTCAGAAAAGGTTTCCTAAACCTCCCTATCCTCACTGCTCAGCCCTGGAGCTATTATCAGCTGGCAAAGGCTCTGCTCAGGTCATTTCTTCTAACCTGCTGCTAGAAATGTATTTGGTCAAATCCAAAAGTCTTTGAGTAGGGGTTATAGCAAACATATGGTTCTAATGTGGAGAAGTTGGAATCCCATAGCCCAAGAACAGAAAGCACTGCCTATCTCACCAGATTGTTAAATCCCACACATCCACTGCAAGCAGAGAGGAGACAGACTGCCAGCGTTTTTGCCTGGAATTATTAATGATTCATTCTGAGTCACTGGTGGGAAATTCCATAAATAGGATGTGGTCAATAACAATACTTCTTTATTTTTCATTATGGTTAGGCACATTTTCTCTTTCCGGAATAAGTACACTTAAGGTGCAGTTTAAATGAAGACAAATTGATGTTCAGTAGTATGGGCTGAAATTTTCAAAGTCACTCAGAGAATTGGATATTCACCTCCTGATGGAAAAGAGACACAATAATTGCTCAGCACGTTCTGAAGTTCTCAGCCTGTATTACTCTTCAGTCACAGAAAGAGCAGTAAGGGAACAGGAGGGGAAGTCCAACTTTACCATTGGCAGTCAAGAGATTTAAAAATATTCTGTGTGAAATCTTTTCTAGAGAGAAGCAGCTGCAAAGGTATGTGCACAGTAACTCCTGACTGTGACACTCTGCTCTGGTAGAACCCTAAGCTTGCTCTAGTTAGTGGAGGCTTCTAGTCAGTAGGGTTAAGATTTCAACATTTCCATTTGCAGTTTTCTTTCATGGTCCCAGCACAGGCAAAATAATGGTAATAATGCTTTTAAGGGGAAAAGATGGAAATGCCCATTAGGAACAAGGGCTAATACAAGCCAGCAGTGCTCCAAATGGATCTGGAGAATATCTTCTCAAAGCAGGGTCAGAGCTAAAAATCTATTCAAGCAGAACCCAAGGTAGATTTCTGTCTAAATTCAGATATATGAGACCAGTTCCTAGGCTGATATAAAGTGCAGTAGCTCAACAGAGCAGCACAGACTCATTTATAGCCACAGAGGATCTGGCTGTATATTAAAAGTGAAAACAGAGACAAGAGGAAAGTTAGCGTGGAAAGGAGCACAATGTTATACTAAGGTTAGAGAAATGCCCTTCCTTACACATGAATCTGGCTAACAGACAGAGCAAAGAGTGATCATGCAGAGTGATGAGAATTTGATCCAGAGCTGCTGCATAACAGTCAAGGAAACAAAGAAGTGGGGTCATCAAAATGTAGCTGAATGCTGCTAGGAGTGTGTGTGCAGAAAAAGGCAAGTATGTGTCTGCCAAGAACTACAGCTAAATAGGGAAAAGAAGGAAAAGAGAAAACCTGGAGGTTGAAGTAAAGTTACACTGAAAAAAGACCATATTCTCCCTCCTTCTGAAGACAAGCTGCAATTTGTTTCATAATCACATGCGGTTTTCCATTTATTTATTCTCCATTTGTTAAATTATCTCATTTAGTTCATTGCTATTTAACCAGGAGCCAAAACATTCGTAACTTCAGCTAAGTGCATATAAATCAATAGGCGTTTTTAGAAACTGTGTAAGTCCTTGTGTATTCCTTTCATAGAGATGTTATTAACTCATTCAGCACCAGACTGTCTTGCATTCCAGCTCTGGTACTGCCCTGCCTGCTCAAGTGCTTGCTGAACTCATGGCCAGGCACTTCATATAGAGTTAACTCACAGTCTCAAGGTACGCAGAAAATAGCACTCTTTGTAACATTACATTTCTGCTCTGCAACAAGAGTCTAAAGGTAACCACAACTATCTTTACAGAAGCTGTGAGGAACTGGCAGGAGTCAACAGGCATGAAGTATTACCTAAAATTGATAAAACAGTAACTGTAATGTTACGCGAAGTGAAGTCACTCATCAATCACCTAGGAACACACACCCAACTCCAAACACAGGCTTTAGTCTACTGACCCAAGTGAGGCTACTCATACATTAAAAGATCAGTATATGCTTAAAGAACTTTGTTAGAGCAATGCTTATAATTTTTTTCTTTTTAGTACTGAGCCTCATACACAGTCAGAACCATGACTTTGTCTACTAGACTAGAACGACAACTTTGCTGACACTACACTCAGACTTGGTTCTAAAACCCTGTGTGTTCACTCTTTTCTGAAGTAGGACTCTCTGAATAAATCCATCTAACCCTTCATTGAGACATTAACAGAAAAGCAGCTTTGTTAAAAGGCAGTCAGAAATCTAAATGTCTGGAAAGGATCACCACTGGAGGAGAGAAAGTGGAAAAAATGTTAGGAAGCAAAGAGGACTCTGCATCATTGGTATGCTTTACCTTAATGTAAACATTCTCAAGTGTTAGTGGGAAGTTACATTTACTCTGCTGAAATAGTTGTAAAATATGCTACATGTAAGAATCACTGTATACAGAGTTTGAGTCTTTTTATGCCTCCTGAACTACTGAAGTCTTGTTTTGATACATATACCATTCTTCTCATTGAATGTCATGAGTATTTATATATAAACACATCTAGAAATTATATACATTATTTCATAAGTCAGTTTCAGCTATATTGTTCCCAAAATCCTTCCTTGTCAGCAATATTTATTAAAAAAAAAAAAAGAAAATAATTCTTGGTGTTTAAGTATTTTCGATTGTTTGAAATAACTGTTGGAATTCTGAACACAGTTCACACAAAAAAAAGTTCTCCTTCTGGTTGGAAACATATTAATCAATTAATTTCATTTATTTTTACATCAGCATCTCATATAGTATCTATATAGCTCTGAAATCACAGTCATGCTACCATTATTGCATAATGAAGAAACTACAGTGTTTTGAACCACAAGTAGTAAAATGTCAATTAAGATTTGGACTATACACTGAGCTGGCCACACAGCACCTAGATTTTAATGTCCCAATGATCTGCAGCAAGAAGCCTGGTACCCTGTAAGGAGAATCTAGTATGTCATTTACTGTCGTCATCATCGTGGCTAGGCTTCGCGAACCAAGATCCAGGGAGGGCTCCATCCACGCTCCTCATCAGTGCCTTTTCCAAGTGCGCTGATAAAAAGAGGATAGCAGATAGCACCCTCGAGCCTGCACAATGGATTTTTTTTAGGTGAGACACAGCATGCGCAGAGCTGAACCCACCCTTTAGTCCTAAGGTTCATCTGCCAGGGCCTAGCAAGCTTGGACACTGGCAGCGAGGTCCTTAGGACGGAGGTTTAACCTCTTAGATGGAAGGCCTTACAGGGCTAAACGAGCTCCATCTGCCTGGGTTTGGAATCAGAGTTGTCCTTCTCCTAGGATGACTGCCAGAAGGCTAATGAGCTCATCCTACCCATACAAGGATTATAGGAACATGGGTATCACTCCCCACACTTTCCCGTGGGCAATGAGTTTAATGCTCCCTCTGCTGTCGGCACAGTTATGGCACCAGGGGCCACAGGAGACCCCAAGGGATTTTCAGACTGTGCCATGTAATTTACTGTGGTCCATGGTAAACCCCATAGCAAAATCAGGTCTTAAGGTAAAATGTTGAGTCCAAAGTGCTTAAAGGACACCCCTAGAAAGAGCAGTGATTTTCCACAGAAAAATCTCCACAGACATTATAGGAACAACAGAATACATAGGATTTAGGCTTGCTCAGGTACAGCTTCAGAGATGTCTTCCCTCATTTCATCCAACTTCTTTAAGAAATTTGATGAATTATTTGCTGTCATAAAAGAATAAGAACTGATAACCACAGGCTCTGACTTGACAACCCTGTAATCTGAGACAGCAGCACACGGCCTGTCCTTTGACTTCTGGCCTCATGCAGCCTCCTGTGCTGTTCAGCGAACAAGATGGATGAGATGCATAAAAGACCTTGAAGCATTATCCATCCATACTAAAAATGGTAGCTATCTTTGCAACTGGATGGCATAATACCACTCCAGAATTCATCTTCCTTTAGACAGCATTTCAAATCACTCAGTTGCATTAGATCTCTGAAATACTTTGCAATCCTATACAAACCAGCTATGCAGGCTGACTGCACAATCAATACTGTCTGCTGAGATTTAGGGGACTCCATTCAGCTAGCATCTTTGCTTAGGAAAATTACAGTATATCACACTGGACTACAGCAAGTTAGTCTTTTTGCCCTTTTGTTCTCAGTATTACAGTACTGCAAACAGTACAATACCTACTGCTGTAAGAGCAGTTTTGTTTAGAAAAAAACTTCTGTGGCTAAGCTTTACATACACAGCTTATGTCTGAAATTAGCTTTATATTTGTCTTGTTACAATGCAGTCATTTTAAAAATAGTTCAGTAAGAATTGTATAGGCTTTTAGTTTTAAAAAGCAAGACTTTAAAACATGATAAAAGTGGTTTGTAGGGTAGGTAATCCTTTCAGGTACCTGCCATAGTAGTTTTTGCATTTGTGACTGCACTAGATTTATATGCATAGATTTATATTCTGTTGATTTAAGAAAGAAAAAGAAAACCCCTACAAAACAGCATCTAAAGTCTGTCCCTTACATACAGATACACACAGAACAGATTTCACATCAAACCTTAATTTTCACATTCATGTCTTTGATTGCTTATTTCCCAGTATCACTGGTTCATTATCAGAGATGTGATTCATATTTAATGCTAAAAAGCTTAAGTCAGCCAGATGAACCACCCACTAGCTTCTGGATGCAAGTAACTAACCATTGTAGACACGGCTGTATAGAAGCATGATTCCAGGGAACCCTGGGAAATGCCATGACCCTTAATAATGTGTGGTTTCTTTTAGTCTCCAAGACAAGGCCATCCTGACTTAAAAATTAGCACTGCTCCCTAAACTATTCTAAATACTAACTGATCCCTCCTTTTACTCATATCATCTTGCAAACTCAGCAAAATAAGAGAGAGGGCATGTTCACATTGATTATTAAAGCAAATTAGAATACAGTAAGATGTAACAAAAAAAAACATGAAAAAGGTGTACACTGTGGCAACACTAGACAAATCTAGACACTTCAGGCTCCTGTAGAAAATACCTATAGCTAATGCAGACAATCCATGTTATCACAAGCGAAAACTAAATGCTGCATTGCAGCCCTTACCTCATTACATGAATACATTCTGGTTCCTTGGTGAAGCTGTAGGCGTAACCACTGGATGTTGTGCCAAAATCAATAGCCACAACAACAAGATATAACTGGTCTACAGCATCATCTGCATCAGAGTCCTTCTGTTAAACAGCAGAAGCAAAATAGACACCGAGTCACTGATTAGAATAACTGTAACCTGTCTTACCCTCTACTATTTCATCTCTTCAGTGGAAAAGGATCTCCCTAAAGTTGCATTTGTGACTAGAGTTGATACCAGAAAACTGCACATTCCAGCAGAAGTGGAAATTCAATATATACTCCATGTATTTGCGGGAGCTTTTTATGCATAACCTTCAAGAGTTTCCTTCATACTCAATTTAAAATGGAGAATAAAAGAGTAGTAAATTTTGGTCTCAAATAACGAAAGACTTGTTTGGATTTTTCTAATAAAGCTTTTGAATTAGGGCAATATGTTATTTATATGTCTTCCTCAAAGAGTTTTAAAGGAGCAAATCTAACTTAAAGAGGACAAACATTCATCAGTATGGCAGAAGGGGAAAGTTCTAGAGGATATAGAGAAAGAAGGAAACAAAAGCCAAAATTTGTGAGAGAGAACTCTGGAAATCCTGAAGAGGGATGTTGCACAACTCTGAACTTCAGAAAGCTAAGGAAGAAACCTGACAAGGGTAGCAGTGTGTTCTGAATGTGATCCCTTGCAATATCAAGAAATACACTGTGCATATACTGTGTTACAGATGATGCAAATGATCTTGAAAACAGATGGGACTTAGTTTTAATGTGAGTTTATCAACAAAATGAGCAGGATGTACAAGAGATTAAAACATACTGCCTTTATGGGATGTGGTTATTTTCCTTAAGAAATAAAAACAGTTCTATTTTGAGCATATCTCTCTAGGAGATCCCTTTCTCTGGGATTTTGGGTTTTACTGATGAGAATCCTATATATTCTTTTTTTTTCTGAACAGAATGAGACTTTTCAGAGGCTGCCTAAACAAATCAGTGATAAATACAGGGATATAACTTGGGAATCCTAAGGATCAAGAAGCCCTTGCATTTGATATAAAAATATGCAAGAGCAAATCTATCAGCTCAGCAAGCAGACAAAGAAAAGCAAAACCAGGAGCCCAATGAAATATATGACAGCTCTGTCACCAACCTCAGTGTGACCAAAATTTCACTTATGATTATGGATGACATAAAAGGGATCACTAGGTAAGGAAATGACAACTCTCTAAAGAAATTACATCCTACTAAACAAGCAAGTGTAAGTACTATCAACGAACAGTATATGTTAGGAGTACATTTCTTACCACAATATGTGATGGAGACAGTGGAGTTATTCCAGGGTCTCCCAGACTTTTGGCTGGTGATGAGTAAGCAGATGTTGTAACTGCATCTGAAAGGAAACAAAAATGCTTCAGTGTTAGTAAGCAGAATGAGTAGTTGCTTTGCATACTGCTACACTGTTTTCCTGTTGTAAGAAATCCGCTAAAAAAGAAAGCAAATTTCACAGTCCACATGTAAAAATACATTTTTTGCCCTTACAACATAAGTCACAACTGCAGCTTTGGTTTTAAAGTGTTTGACCTTCAAGACTAACTTTCATTCTTTTGCCTATTACATTACTATGTATAACTTTTAAAGTCTTCCTAAATACATCCAAAATTCATAGGTGATACAAGCAGCTTGAACACTGTGACCTCACATTAATGGCCTAAGATTTAAATGAATGCATGCAGAACTAAAAACAAGTTATGAGATAAAAACAAAACAAAACTAGACTAATTTTAACAGAAAAAGGAGTTGATATCAATTTGGCAATGCAATAAGAATAAGTTGCCATCATTACAATTTATTCTGAAACTTTCCCAGTACGGTCTCTGTTTTTATTCTTCAGTGCACTCTGCACTGAAACATCTTGCAGCTGTTAATATTACTGCAGGACAGAATCCAGCTGGGAAAAAATAAAGTATTATTAACAAATCATCAAAGAAATATTTCTTCCCTGCACACAATACTGAAATTTCATTTAAAGGAACAAACCAAGTAAGAGACAAACACTATAATGCACTATTTAAATTATTTTTCTTCTTGTATTTACACCATTGATGATAGAAAAGGAAAATACTTATTAAAATAATTAAGCACTGATGACTTGGATGGACTTTACGTAAGAATATATTGTCTTATATAGACTGCAATAGTTTATTGAAACAGAATGTGGAAAAGGTACCATACATCCTGTCCATGCTCACAGTATCCTCTGACCCCAAATTTAAGCCTTGAATTTACTGAATTCTCTTATGTAAAATATGAGCTAATTAAATGCAAAGCAGAATTATTTAATAAATCTCTAAATATTAATAACCATAATAAATATTTTATAAATACATTTCAGCATATTTTTGTCACCTACTTAGACATATCATACAATAAAATGCATATTTATGCATAACAAGTAATTCCTAGATAGGACCGACAATCAGAGGGTTATTCTAAGATGAAACAGGAGCTGCTCCCCAAGAAAGGACTTCAGAACTACTTCATGAAGAATTCTGCTGTTCCTGGTAATCAAATGTGTTGTTTCCCAGGGAAAACACAAAAACACTGCAGTAGGTAACTATGGGGGGAAAAAATATTGCTCTTGTAACAACATTTATTTGTGTTGAGGTTATGATATGTGTTCAGTCTGATTTTTAGCAGCATTTGCAGAAACAAAATATTCACATTTGGTATACAACTTCTTCAAGAACACATTCTGCTGCTCCTCTTGTGGAGAAGTACAAAAAGCCACAGGTCAAATGTGACAAGCACAGAATCTGTTTAGTTGAGTAAGATCTACTTGGATCAGATGCTGTGAGCAGCCTCAGATGCTGTTACCAGTCTCCTTTGTGCAACTGCTTCCTCTTTTTGAAACAGATTAATTTTTGTACCATCAACATGGCATTTTTTATAGAATTGGAGAACAGTATTTCAGCATGGGGGGAAAAAAAAGGGTAAATAGTAATAAAATATATTCTTTGCATCTTACTGTCATTCCCAACTGGAGCTGAACCAGTATTTCCTCAGCAGGCCAGGACATAGAATCATATAATGGTTTGGGTTGGAAGGCACCTCTGGAGGTCATCTAGTCCAACCCCCCTGCAGTGGGCAGTGACATACCCAACTAGATCAGGCAGCTCAGAGCCCTCAGCCTGTCCTCGTAGGAGAGGTGTTCCAGCCCCCTGATCATTCTCGTGGCCCTCCTCTGGACCTGCTCCATCAGCTCCACGTCCTTTCTGTGTCGAGGGCTCCAGAACTGGACACAGTATTCCAGATGAGGTCTCACCAGAGCAGAGTAAAGTGACAGAATCACCTCTCTCGATCTGCTGGTCACACTTCTTTGATGCAGCCCAGGATGCTATTGGCCTTCTGGGCTGCCAGCGTGTGCAGTTTGCTCATGTCCAGCTTCTCATCGCAAAACTGACTAAACATCTTTGGAAAGTGGTACATTTCCCCCACTTTGGATGCTGGCTTTGAAGCACAAAATTGTAGACATCATATCACTATCCATGTGTTTTCAGTCTTTTTTCTTCTAATTCTTTTTGTTACCTTTTTCAGCACTCCTGTTTCAGTGATCTATTTTCCAGCCTGTCTTCAGTTATCAGCCTGGTTGTACCTTGAGAAGTTATTTATAGCTCTCAGTGCAGAGAATGGTTTGTGACAGTATACACATTTTTATGTTTCTCAGAGAGCAGTGAATAAATAACCAGTCCAATATTCACATTCATCCAATGAAACTTGTTCTATCAAGAATTTATTAAACTCAATTAACTTGTGATAAGCCAGAGGTGTAAAACGTATGCAAGGAAGCACAATGCATCAACAACTATAAAAACATTTACTAACAAAGAAAAAAAATGTTAAGCAGAGATCAAAGGCCTGTCTTAGCTACCAGTAGGAAATACTGCTTAAAAAAGAAAATGGACTTAGATATATTAATCAAAAAAACCTTTAAAATGCTCTTGAAAACTCACATATAAAGGCTGACTTTGTGGAAGGACTAACTTTTTCTAATTCTCATCAACTGCTCAACTCTCTTGGTGATTTATCAATATTTTTTGACCAGAGGGGAAAAAAAAATCCTTCCAAACTCATGACCATTCTGCACTGTATTCACTGCTGCTCCTGCAAAAGGCCAGCTGAACAAAATAGTTCTACAAGTCCTACATGCCACCAGACTAGAGTTTTGTTGGATCAAGAGAGGAAAATCATGAAGGGCTATGTTACAGCCTCTAACTTACAGCCTCTTAGAGTTTGTTACTCTAAGGTAACAAACTAAAGATGTAACCACAACATACAGCGATTCTGTGGAGTTGATATCATGTTGGCACAAGCAGCAGTTGCATTACATTGTAACTCATTTCATAAGCTACTAACTAATCATGTATAAAAATTGGGGCAGCCATAATTGTTATCTTGTAACTCAGCTGCTAAAGGAGGCCCTGACATTAGCAGAGAGTTAGCAGAGCTAATAAATGAGTAAGTGCATTTCAGAACAGAGGGAAGCACAGAACGAGTACAGACTGGGTGAAGAACTCATTGTAAGCAGCAGTGCTGAGAAGGACTTGGGGATCATGATAGATGAAAAGCTGGGTATGAGCCAGCAATGTATATTCACAGCCCAGAAGGCCAAGCGAATCCTGGGCTGCATCAGGAGAGGTATGAGTGNGATTGGCATCCCTGCTCAGTGCGGGGAGGTTGGAAATAGATGATCTTTAGGGTCCCTTCCAACCTGCCCATTCTATGATTCTGTGAAGTTTAAAAAGTCACTTACCAGAGTGGCTGGCATTTACAGAAAATGGCTTGCAAGCCAGTTAGCCTAGATTTAATGCCAAGAGTTCTTCTAACACATAGTGAAACAGTTGTTACAAGCAAACAAAACCAGGAAATTTGTAACATTACACCATCTACCCTATCTAAACTAAAAGGTGATCAAATATACTTGTCCATGTAGGAGCTTTAATATTTTGTTGAATTAGTGTTTTCTTGGGGGGAAAAAAAAAAAAGGTGCAGGTGTCACAGTTTTTACCACTGTTATCTGCAGAGTGGTAAATGTATGGATATTCCAGGCTATTTTAAAATCTATTTCTAAAGGATTGTGATTGGTTGATCTGAAAGAAGAAAAAAAGCATCTGTTCCAAGCCAAATAATGGAAAAAACAGTTGCAAGGAATATTATTTGCAACTATACAAGAAAAAATGGATGTTGAGCCTTTATGAGTAAATTCCTCTTCTTAACAGTTTAAAAAGATGTCCTGGATAGTATCGTGGTATTTGGAACAGTTCTTAAAAGCAGGATGACTTATTAAGGCTTCTGTACTGAAAAAAATGCAATCAAGTAGTGTCTCACATAGCTCAAGTTCCAGCTTTATCTCCTATGTTTGCTAAGGATCTCTGTGTCAAGCTACACACTATGAAAAAAAACCACAGCTAAAACAGCATGCACTAAGTAAACACTGAACTCTTGACAATTTGCACACCAAAATAAATGGAAGACTCTGATATAGAATCCAAATTAAAGCAAGTCTTCAAACATATCAATGTTTAAAATAATCTTCTTCTAAATATGATGCAAACTTCTTGAAGAGAAATTCTTTAATTTACTTATGAAACAGTACTATGAACTGAAATAGGACTGTTTGTATCAGGGGGTTGGATAATTTAACTAAATGTGCATAGAATTAATTTTACCACATTATTACAATTTCTGACTTTAGTTCCAACCTATGTAACTGCCAAAGAACATCTTGAGCATTTTCAAGGTGACCAGAATCCCCAAACAACTACAGAACAGAGGAAATTATGAGATCAGCAGATACTGTACTGTCCTAATAAGGAATCACAGCCATTATCACATTAGCTGAAATTGCTCTTTTAGCAGATTTAATTTAAACTATGCCTTCTTTTCATCTAAACACATGCAAGAGTTTATTTTCTGTGGTTTCCTGCAATAGCTAATCAGTTTAGCTTTTTCTGTTTGTCAGCAAAATGATCAGCCACATTCTAGACTTCCACAAAATGCAATGAAGGATTAACCTTTAAGTGTCACAGAAGACAGAGTAAAAGTAAAGTCCAGAGCATTTATAAAAGCTTAGCTGATGCAGTATGAGCATTTCACTGCTAGCATGTTTAGCTGAATCTGATTTTTTAAAAGATCCAGAAAGCAGGACCAACCTTGTTATTTAATTTGAAAGATCAGTTAACAGCAGCTGATATCTTCTGGAAGACTATCAATCTGTTCCCTGCAACACATTCCTATTCAAGATTGGATAAATGAGTTTTAGGGAATCACTGAAAGTATCAGACCACTGTAGTCTCAGATAATCAGTTTTAAACCTGCTTTAGGAAAGATAACGGCTAAACCTCACAGTCACAAGGTACTAAACCAAATTTTTCTTCAGCAGCTACTCAAAATCTTCTCTTTTCCATTAAAAAAAAAATCAGCTTTTATTAAATAATTAGCTTTACATAATTCAGCTACACCAGCAAAATTTTCTGTTTCACACAGCAGGGAAATTGTCCATTTCAACAGCAAAGGAGCATGCTAGAGCAGTGGATTCTCTGCTAACAGAACATTTCCTGCATCCTAAGTAACACAGACAACAGATAAGCTGATGTTTTTGCAAGAGTGCATTGCCTCCAAGTAAGAACTTACTTAGCAGGACAAGTGAAAGAAGGAATTCAGAAAGCAGGATATGCTGCTCAACAGCATACATTACAGAAATGCAGTCAGGTCAGGTCAGGTCAGGAGTGAAATTTCTGATTATGTCTCGCATCACCAATTTATCATATGGAAAAGAAACAACATAAACAAAACAAAAAGTGCCAAGTCTGCCATCAGAACTCCCAACACAGACCTTCTCAGACACAATCTGCAGAACTTTAGAGTCATGCCTACAGAAGAGAAGGCTTGGCCAGGCAATATATGGATGTTCCAAACCTTTGCAGAGCTCACCTCCAAGGGATGGTAAAAGGAACTCATCACAGTCTGGATCTCCTGCAGCTGTTTTGCAAACCAGAAAATAGGTAACATCACTAGGAAATCATCTCTGCAGAAATATGCCTGAACACTTGTGTGTATGTTTTATCCCAATCAGTGTATCAAGTCTATTTCTCTCCTGCCAGAGTGGCCACAAATCCAACACTTGCTAATTAAACTAGTCATGATTTTCTGACTCAACAATACGATCAATATTATTCCCTAATAATATTTCAGATCATGCTTCTAGCATTTTAAGAAGTGCTTTCACAATAGCTTTTCTTTTTTTAATCTCTAATGTACAATGTCATGAATTCCATTCATTGTGCAGATCTGAACCTGTGGCTGAGCTTGGGAATCCACTGGGAAGACCTAGATATCACACCCTTTTTCCAGGCTCTCCCAAACTCCCAACTGAGAATGCCTGCAGTACACCATCCTGCCTCAAAAGGAAACCTGCAGTAAATGCCTTTTGACTTGCAGAATGCATATCCACTGTTCTACATACCAAATCTATTCAGCCTCTCAGTTATTTGTAGGCTGACGAACCAGATGCAGAGTGTAAGTAAGGATGCATTAAATCTACAAAAATGCCACTATTGAAGTCTTTCTTTATGGCTCCAATAAATTCATGTTAACTGTTCACAGCTCAAACACCTGCACATACCTGATTGACATTTTTCTGGACTTTCCAGCCTTCCAGCAGCTGGAGAGAGTGACTGATATACGTAGATATTATGTCAGTCAGGTTGCTAGTCATACCAAAATCATAGCCAAATTCTTCATTTTCCCTTCAGGCAATATCTCTGGATTTAAAATTTAAAATAACTAATTAAATAAATAAATAAATTCATGTCCTGAGTCAAATATGAGTACAGGGCAACCAGCAGGGAATAAAAGAATGGAGTTAAAACCGTTTCTTTTAATTTGAAACACTGTATATCAGTTTGAGCAACAATAATAGTTTTGCCACAAGCAAATCTTGCTAATGATGTTTACACAACAGGAAAAGAAAGGTTTACCATATTGTTATCAGCTGGCAACTGCAGCATCAATGAAGAAAACCTTATCCAGCTTTTCCTATGCTTTGCATTAAGCACAAAATGTCACAGCTTCCAAATGTAACATGACCACCTAGACCATTTTACTGTAAATACAAAGATGGCCTTTGTAAAGAATTATAGAACCACACAAAAAAAAAGTGATGGAGAGAAGCAAAAAACACATTTAAAAAACATTCTTATGCATAATAAAAAGATCCTGTATTTCATATCAGAAGTAAAAAGCCTCTGTTTCTACCAAAACCAGTGACATCACTGCTCTTACCATGAATGGAATCAGAGTTCTTTGTTTTAAAATGCCAGTAGGCATCCAGCTGGTTTGTGGGGGACTGCACTACACTTCTCTTCTATGAATACAGCCATGGCTAATCTCTGATACAAATCCAAGTTTCCTGATATCCTTTCATAATAATTGGTCACCTAAAGAGCTGGTATTCATTACACTGATAGCAATTAGAGCATGGTCATTTCCTAAGTGAAAAAAAAATCTCCCAATTCTTTGGAAAAAATTCTAAAAATAAGAATGTTCCTCATTACAACTTTGACCTTTATCATTTTTGCTTTTACATTGCCTCCCATTATGATTACAGCTTGACTGGAGAAATTACATTTCCATTATGTTATCAAGCTTTCTAAGATAATTTAGGTTTTTAACACTATTGTTAGAAGCCTCAAAAAACAACCCCAAGTTCACTCCATCACTCACTTTGCTGATAATATTCATTTTCCTGCAGCTCGCCAGCCAAAGGAAATGAAAAGACACTACCTATTTTCTGTGAACTTAATTTAAGGTGAAACACACACACAAGAACTTGCAATAACCTTCTGAAAATTCTACATGGATTATACTCACTTCTCTTTGACAGGATGCAGACTAAACTCTTTTTTCCTACATTTGAGCTGACCCTGCTAGTGCTTGGTAAGCTGGACTCAAACACAACTATCACATTCCTGCACACACATCACAACTGGGTCTGTAAGGTCTCAACCATACCTCTACCAATAGCTAGGTCTGCCCTTAAAGCTGCCTTAAACTCAAACCTATTCACCATCTACACTTTAAGGTCTTAAATTCAGCTCCACCTTGAATGACCTGAGAGCTTTCCAGTTCTTGCCATCAGTCAGCTCCCTCTTCCCTCCCAGTCCTGACATGGGGTTTGGGGAACTTACCAGAGCTTCCTTGCAGCAATCCCTCTCTTCCTACATTCCAACTCTTCCACATCCATGTACTACTGCCAGGAGAGATAAAACTGATCCTGGTTCACAAGTCAGAAAGGGCAAGCGGCATGTTGGGATAAAGGTGAGATAACAGATTTCGCAGCTCAAAGTGTAGAATACAACTTTCCAGGACCTTTCTAAATATTCCACAGGTATTCTTCTGTAAGACATCTTTAATATGCACTAACTAACCTTCTCTTCCTTCAACAAGCTCTTTTATGAACTTGCTTCCTTCAGGCTTCCTTGCACTATTTGCTTCTGTGAAAACACTGTTTTCCTATATGTCTCATCTCCTCCCTCCTTGCTTCTAAACAGAAAGACATGAGGAACAGAAAACAAAACACAGATGTATAGAACCTAGGTTTTGTGAATAAACACCTTCCTAGAAAGGATTTCCTGCTGCTGCTTCTTCACCATGATGTCCATCATCACCTACCTCATCTGCTTGGTTCACTGAAAGGTTATCAGGAATGGCATTAATAAGATTATGCTCTAATTCCCAGGACCACAATCATAAAATAGAACATTTGTGATACTAATCACTTTCTTTTGGAAAAAACACCATTTACTAGCTGAGAGTGAGATGGTTGGTTGATTTTTCTTTTTAAAAAGCAAAATTAAAATATTACAGAATTATAAAATCCCTGTTTTACTGAAAGTTCCTATTTAAGAACCATCTCAAGACACGATTGTATCCTGAAAACAATGCAACCCTAGATTTACCTTTCTAGATGAAGATAGTCAAAAGAAATACTCAAAGACTGAACAAGTATTAGTGTTCAGCTTTTCAGGACCTTGTGTCCAGCACACAGGAATCAGAACACTTTTGGAGGTATTTGTTTGCTTAGAAGGCAAAAAGGTTATTTAGTTATCAAGCATTCCTAGATTCATGAAGTATCTCGCAATGCATCAAGCTGGATGAACGCAGTGTTTCCTCTCTCTTAAAACATGAACTGGAAAAAATTCTTCAAAATGTTTGTCTTCTTCATTTTGACAGTTGTCAGGAATGCCAAATATGATTCATATATTTGCAGAGTCTTGACAAGGGAAAACAAACCTTTTCCCAATTTCCCCTCTTCTCCCCTCATCCAAAAAAAGACAGGGTAAAAAAAATAGCCAAACTAGGATAACCATTACTTCTCCTAACAGTCAGCATGAGTGATGCTATACATATACCCCTTGGTATTCTCAAGGCTATCAAACATGATTTTGCTCAAAGATGGGAAAATGAGTATTTGTTGTTGTTGTTGCACAACTGCTAAAATTGGTACCACATTTGACAATTCATAAGCAAAGTCATCTATGAATCCATAGTCTATGGCTATTAGTTTAGCTTGAGTGATGTTTCACAGCTGAATCAAAAGTGTGGTTCTTGTACTTCTTTATTGATTTTATTTTACAATCTTGAAAACAGATCAGCTATCAGGCTTACAGGAAAATACCTTATGGGGAGGGAAGCCATGGAGAGAAGAACATGTGTAGGATTTGTAGAGCAGATCACAAAATCATGTAGTCATCAACAAAAATCCATTTCCAGAGGTTTCTGTACTAGCATTCATCAGGCTTATGTTCAAGTGCCATGACTGTACATATACATCACAAAGAGACCAACACTGCCCAGAGAGATAACCAAATGGAAAGTTACCCTGTTGTGGTGACAAGCCAACAGTGCAGCCTGCAAAGGAGTTCCTATGGCTAAAATGATAACAGGAGCATAGCTGAGTAAGCAAGAGAGCTACTACAAAAGGTTGGTTTTTTTGAATGCAGCAGTTCCATAATGACAATACTGAAAGCTTTTGTAAGTGGCATGCCCTGCCGTTCTGATTACAGCATGTACTCTACTAAGGTATCCATGGAAACTTGAGAAAAAGATGTTAAATTTGTTGGATGTATTTGGCACCAGGGAATGGGAGCTAGTTGCCAGTCAGCCTAGCATAACCACAGGTGTTGTGAGCTTTAAGTGTGGAGAAAGCATCAAGAGTTCCTCAAATGATGATGAAATCCACAAGACCAAATTGTCACAGGAATGTACTTCCCAAACAATGACAAGGAGGTGGCAAAGACATACCAAAGAAACGGTGATTTTTATGTTGTTGTTATCTCCTACCAGAGAAAAACAGCTCAACTGCTGTAACAAGGAGAAAGACAACCCTAAATACTCATTCTTCAGACCTCACAGGGAATAGGAAAAAATAGGAAAAAAAAATATGAATACAAATGCAACAGAGCCTCGTGAGGAAAGGCTGTGTGGGCAGGTGGAGAAGGAGTGCTTGGGACTGCAAAAGCCCTTGACAGAAACTGCTTCAACCCTAGAGAGTGGTCCTCAAGAGCACTAAGGACATAAGATGTATCCAGAAACAGAGAAATTCAAGCACTGTTCCCAGATTATTCCCTATGGGAGAAGGGAGCATAAGGGGAACAATTTATCTTTGCCTCCTTCCCCATGGAAACTAGTGCAGGTTGGGTAAGCTACTGCAATAGAGATAGCTTTTTTCTTCAGAGATAGAGTAAGTGAATAAAGTCCCTTAGATAACAAGAAATTGCTATTATGAGAAACCATTCACATACACACTTCTGTCTGGACTCCAACTGATAACATTTACTAGAAATCTTTCTTAATACTCCTTGGGAACTGCAGCTGCAGAGCACAGTCTGAGTGTCGACTCAGGCACTGAGGAACTACTGACAGAAGAAATAGCTCTAAGAAAAATCCTTTCCAGGTCTCTTATTCTTGTAAATTAAGATGCCTTTAGAACTGATCTGTGAGCCCAGAGCCCTGCAAATCAATCACAATAGAGCTACTGATTTGGGCCAGCAAGCACCAAGTGACTCTCACACATAAGCAAATCACAGCAGCATGCTGATGATGGGGCAACACCAATGCAGTTCATAAATCTGCTCTCTGATGTCCTTGACACACCCTGATGCAGTCCTGAGTAAGGACATGTAGAGTCCTTAGTAAAGAACAAAGGCTTTCTAGCCTGAATGCTAGCCTCTGTATTCTGAGTTTTATTTATTTGCTTACTTTATTAGAACTAACTGCATTTTCCTTCTCATTTACATGAAAATCTTTCTGAGACAGACCTTGAAGGAATTTCCTGTTTTAATACTGATTACCTACACAGTTCACCACTGCCATCCTAATTCTAACATACTGCAAAGTCACTCCTTTAATAGTAGTTATGGCAAAATTTAGAAGTTGCATTTGTTTATTTTAAATGCATATCACTGTTTCTTAGCAGCATAGCATATGGGCCATAGCAGACATATTTTGTGTCATGAGAGCTATGGAATGTTGTTTTATTTAAGATCAAAAATGTGCCTGGTCACTGAAAAGAGCCAGTTTCAATTTAAAAATGACCCAGGAGACAAAGCACTTGTCACAGCGAAGAAGATAAAGTCTGCAGGTGTGTCACAGGCATTTCAGATCACTGAAGTTCATACTTGGCAGCAGCATTGCCCCAGTGCACCACCAACATCTGTGACCTTACATCACCAAACAGCTGCACACTCTTCAGTAAAACATCTGTGAAGCAAGTATACCACTTATAATCACAACCTACGGACTTCAGAGCTCATTCCTGAAACAGACTCCAAGTCCTCCTGGTACCTCTCTCCTTCCCCATTAGAGAAGCACAGCTGAACAAGCCTACATGATAGAGATGCAGCTTGGAGATTCACTCATTTCTGTTTTCAACTAGCAAGGCTGTTTAATAGAAAAGTGACAACTGCTGTACAGAAGCTGAAAAAGTAAGCAACTAAAGTAATTTATGGAGAGAGAAAATACTCTAAAGCGTTCACTAAGCTGCATATGGAAAATGTCAACATTTACTTTACTTTAAATAAAAGGAATAGATCTCAACTCCCCCCAAAAAGTCATGTTGCTTCATAACTACTAAGGTCATGACTATTCTTGTTCTCCTACTTGGAAGTGGCATCATTTGAGTGCATATTTTAATTCCTTTCACATTTTCCCCTACCACTTACTGAGAGCTTTTGGCTTTCTTGGGTATTTAAAAAAAACTCCAATTTGCTTCTTCACAATACCTACAGACTAAAACAGCCACAAAGAGAAATTTCTAAAACCATAAATGGTGTACTCTGAAGTCAAACACTTTTGAAATCCCATTTGACACATCATCAAAAGGCAGAACCAATTCAGGTACAGAAAATGGAGGTGATGGGATCCTTTGGATGTTACTGTTTTAAAAACAAAAAGTATATTTTTAAGATTTCTTTTTTAAGAAAGAGATGGTTGTTTGGTGTAATTAAAGACAGAAAAAGCAAAGTCATAGTAAAGGACAGCAAAAAGGAAACTAATCATCCCAGATAGCTTAGAGGAGTGAGAAAGTAGAAATTTTAAAATATTTTTCCAGACTGTAGCTTTAAAAAAAGAAATCCAGACTTGATTGCAACAGCAGATACAATGTCCAGAAGGGGCCTCAAAACTTTCAACAGTGTTTAAGTGGAAGAAGTTGGCCATGGCAGGTCACATCAACTCAAAAACAAAAAAGAAAAGGATTTAGCAGAAAAGAGTACAAGATGAGACACCTGTCAACTCATATACAACCCCAACCACACAGTCAGAAAGTGAAACATATCCTAAATCTTGACATTTACATGCAGGGATCAGGTCTTTTGTAGGTGAGGCAGAATTCTGGTTCTCCTGCATAGACCTGGTCTCCTGAAGGCTGCTCTAACTTAAGCTGACATCTGAGGCTACAGAAGCCTCTTCCAGTTCTTGGTGACAAGTGTATTTGAGAGACATCCTGGTCACTCCCTCTACGACTAGGACAAAGCCTCCATACACATATCAGCTAAATCAACCTCTGGACAGGACAGATCTGCTGAGGCCTCAGTATAGCTGACTGCAGCGTTTGGGGAACTTTGCAGGTACTGAGCAAGGCAGCTCTCTTGAACACCAACTGGTGTCCCAGTGGGAATGACTAAATATCCAGACTGATGGCTTATAGGGTGACAATGCCATAAAGGAAAACTTTTCTGCTGAATCAGCATCACCCAATTACAAGCCATAGGCTTTAAAAATGCCAGAAGTCAGTATAATTAGCTCTACATACAACAGCTCCTGGATATGAACACTTTCATCCAGGCTCAAGCTGCAGATACCGCAATGCTGTGCTAACTGAAGCTATGAAGATGACTGGCAGGCACTGCACACACTTAGCTATTTTACATATAGACATTTCTTTTACCCATTGTACTAGGCTACAATAAGTGACTGCAGCTTCAATACTGTCAATACAACAACCTCATTAAATCAAATTTTATCCCCAAAGCCTTTTTTTCTCTGACAGCTTCAGCATTCCGGTATGTAAAAAGCACATAAAGATTTCTGGCATAACAAATCATTGCTCTACTACATGATCTTCTAACAAAATCCCTCTTGCATAGATTCTCCCTATGTCACAAGTTATTTAATTTCACTATTGCATCAAACTAACATTGTAACTCTGCAAAAAACAAAACATATGATACCCTGTCACCTAAAAGATAAATTAGTCTGTCACTCTGTTCTTCCCTTTGTCAGCTGCATACTAGAAAATTGTTACAATTTACTTCAAACCAAACAGACAGCAGAGATTTCATTTAGGGAGTACTGAAAGCACATTTAGATGGGCAGGGTCAGCAGAACAGGTCATCTTGAAAAATCACCTAGTTTCCAAGTATTGTTTTCTGAGGTTTTTAAAATAGGTACTTTATGACTTCTATTCCACTTGCATTACAATTAAGCTAAAAATGTATTCAAAATATTCTCCAGATCCCATTATGATCTGTACAAACTCAACCTTTTAAGTCTTCCTATATATCACTGCCAGAACCTTAGGCTCAACATTACCATTTCTCAAATCTCTGCAGCATACAGTTAAGAAGGAGGGATGGAGAGATCGAATTAAATCAGGCTTAGTCTGCATTTCCCTTAGGGTTATTCACCCATATCATTTGTATCCTAGGAACCTCGTCCAGTTTCCTTCCCACACAAGAATAGACCACCCTGTCCTGCAAAGGCTGTTATTTTTATCAGCATAATCACAAACGGACCAAAACTAGAGTACTCTGGCTTCAGGAAAAACAAGATTCAGATCGTCTCAGCTCATGTATCAAGTTTTCAAAGTCAGAGACCCGCGGACCCGTTAACGTAGTGAAACAGAACCATTTGGGTTTTATCTCATCCCTGCACCCCGTCGAAAGCCCTCTGGACCCCGAGGCTGCACCAGGATGCTCATCCCAGACAGCGCTGTCTCTCCCACCGGATCTGCCAGGTCTTTCTTTTCCAGTGCATCACGCTCCTCGCTAAAAAGGGTCCCTTCCTTTATTCCAGCAGCAGCCCCTGATTGCCAGCCCAAGCCCTCCCCCTTCTCTCCCGGGTCGTTGCTAGGAAAAAGAGACCTCGACCCGCGGGGAGGACAGAGTCTCAAAGTCCTCCCCTTCCCGTCGGGAGGGATGCTGCGCCGGGGCCGCGCCCGCTGCAAAGCACCGGCACCCGGGCAGTGAGCCCGCCCCAGCCGCGGCCCCGGCCCGGCCATGCCGCCGCATTGTTTTTTCACCTGGATCCTCCCCGCTCTGCTGCATCGGCTCCCCCAGGGACGGCACGTGATAAGCCGCGGCAGCCCTGCAGCGGGCAAGGGCTCAACTCCGCGGCGGGCGGAGGAGTTCCGGGGGGCTCAGCCCCGCGGCGAGTCGCTTCCCGGCCCCTGCAGGCGTCCTTGACTGTGAAGACCCCCTTGCCCCGCCGGGAAAGCAAGGGGGGTTGACGGCCCTTGCCTACACGGACCCAGCCAGGCCGGCGGGGCCGGCACAGCCGTCGGGACATTGTCTGCCGCCCTCCCCGCCTCCGGACGGGGCTCCGGCTCCAGATCGTTTCCCCCGATAAGCCGGGACCGCACCAGAGGAGCGCCCGAGTTGTGCCGCGCCCGCCGCCAGCAGCGCTCCTGCATTGCGGCGGGGGCCCGGCGGGAGTGGGGCCCCGCTGGGCCGCGAAGCGCGGCCGCTGCTCCCTTACCTGCAGCACCGCTCTCCGTCTCCGACATGGCCCTGCCTCCTGCCGCCGCTGTTCCGCGGCTCTCTGCCCGCCGCGCTGCGCTCACTGCACACGCCGAGGCATCGGCCGGCGACGGAGCTGCGCTGCCCACCGCGGTGGAGGCTCCTCCACTCCTTCCTCTGGTCCCCACCCCGCTGCGCCTTCCTGCAGACGGCGCGGAGAGCCAAAGGAAAGCCTCCGCGCTTGACCCGGCTCTGACAAGCTTCCCGCGCCAGCTGCGGAGCTACGCAGCCCCGCCCGCTCTCCGCAGCCGCACAAGGAACCCGGGGCTGCGGCTGCGGCTTGGAGGCGGTGGGGCGCTCAGTGGAGGGGAGGGGGTAGTTCCGAGGGGCAGTCCAGCCCCAGATGCGGATTTCACGGCTGCTGAAGCAGAAAAACCCTCCCGGTGACAGCTATAAAAAGCGCACCCTCTGCATGGCCGAAAGTGACACCCTGCCTCATCTGTGTGCTCTGAGAAAAGGGTGTTGGATACTGGAATGCTGTTGGGACAGAGCAGGGGTGTTGTTTGCAAAGATTACACTGGTTATTTGCCTTCAGGTTGTCAGAGGTGTCCAAGTACAGCTAGCGTGAACCATCAGAAATCATTAACAGGTCCCGCCCCAAAACCATGAATTACAGGATAACTTCAACAGAATGGGATTCTTTCCATTTGCCTTTGGAGTAAGCTCTTCCATGTGCTTCTACAGTGCTATCAAGGCCAGATTATCTTACTTTCAGTGATTTTTAGCTAATTAACTTCTTGTCTCCAGGACCTGGGAGAGAGACACTCTTATTGTCACTTGATCCGGGATTAAGTTTCAAGAGTTTTCGAAACTAAGTAAGAGGCCCCTACAAACACGAGAATACAAATGAGGTTGGTATCCTCCTGGTTCCAGAGAAAATGTTTTTCTGTTTTCCTCGTGTGATTCATGGTCTAATTCTCCTTTACTTTCCAACCTCAGTGGCAACTCGCATTTTGAAAGCACTTGCAGCAGTCCATATGGAAAAAATAAGAGCATTAACTCCAAGCCCAGCTTCAGCTCCTTGCTCACTCCTGGGCTCAGGAGGTCACTGACATTCATCATGATGTAAAATCCACCCCAAGTTTCACCTGAGTCCTCTCACCAAAACTGTCGTTCACACAAGGCATGACCCCTGTGATACCCTAGTATCTAGAAAATTTTGAAGCAAAAACCTCCAGACTGCAGGTCCTTACTCAGCACCTCCCTCTATTTGCTCCCTGATTTCCTCTTTTCCTGGCAAACTGCTTCACATCTACACACTTGACTCATCGCAAAGGCCTTCACCAATCCTGTACTCATTAAAAAATCAACCTCTTCCTGAAATCCACTGTCTTTGTCCAGGGAAAAAGCTGGAATCCTCCATTCTCCACCTCCCAAAATCCCGCACAAAGGGATTTTCTAAACTGTTGAGGAGAAGAAAGGGAAGGAGCATGCAGGGATGGTATAACAGCTGCTAACTCCACCGTTCACATTGGCTGTAAGCTTATATTCTTGTGGACACTCTGTGACAAGGGCACACTTGCACAATCTGCCAAACCTGAGGACAATTCACATTGGGACAGTGTGCCTTGGGATTGCTGCTCCTTGTCCTTCCCTCCACTCCATGCCAGGCAACAAAGAGGAACATCTGGCCAATAGTTGCCTTTAATTACCTATTCAGAGTCAGGCTGAATATTTATGCTGTCATTAAACAGCCTGGGAAATAAGAAAGCAAACAACTCTTAACTCTTGGTTTCCTGACAAGAGATGTAAATAGCAGAAAATGCTTCAGATTAAATGCACTTCAACAGCAATTAATTGTAGGCTTTAAAAATGTGCTGAGATAATTAACAGAGGCAGAGGGAAAAGAAACAAACAAGGAATACACACACATATCCAGATTGTATACTCCCAGAGAAAAATATTAAATGCTGGCTAATTTTCCCTGATTCCTCAAGCAACAAGCAACACACATAAAAATAGCATTTGCTGGGTACAGACATCTTTCCGAATGTCAAGGCAGTGACTACATTATTCAACATCAAGCCAGGTTGCCTAAGTTACGCACTCAGCTGTAGGTGTTTTGAATAATGCAGAAGGAGAATATTTGAATGCATGTGACTGTTAGTTTCAGGAATAAGACCCTTTCCCATAGAGCTTAGTATTTCCTTTTAAAATCTAATGAGAGGAAACAAATTTAAAAAAAAAAAAATGTAAAGTCAGATTCCTAGTCTGAAATATAAAGGACTAAGGCCCCTTAAATTGTTTGTTTTGTATAGATCAAAATTAATTATATAGATAAAAATAAATAATAGAAAAATAAAACAATGCATTATTTCTCTCTTGCCATCTCTGTCCCTTGGAAACAAATTAAAAAGTATATTTCATACAAAAGAAAAAAAAATTTTGAGAAGGTCACCATACCAAATGGTATATCTGCTTTGAAGCTGGAGTGTCCTCAGTTTTGTTACTTACTCTATAGGAATTTTGTTAGTTTTATGGGCACTTTGACAGGTTGTTTGAAATCTGCAGGTTTAATGGTTCATTATTTTATAAACATAACAGAAAATGAGTCTAAATATGATGATTAACATCGTATTTTGAAAAGGATGGCAGAAGTGAAGTCATCTACACTGTCTGAACACCTGCTCTTAGAACACCTAGGTAAGCTTATTAGCTTGTCCCTTAACATAAGAATCAATTTCAGTGTGGGTCTGGAAAGAATTTTTTTCCTTCTCACTGAACTAACATCAGCAACTAACATTGCAGGAGAGTAGTAGCAGAAAGGAAGAAGTGTTATTCTGTCAGACAACCAAGGTACCTACCGGTGTTAAATTCAAGCTCCAAACCCAATACTTGTTATGGTATTACTCTGATGATGGGGAGAAGCATAAGTAGCTTGAGGCAGATGTCTACTTTAAGTTCCCTCTCAAGCATCTACTCAGAACTGAAAACTTCCTGAGCAGAAACAAGAACAGTGTTTTAACATATTGGATTTTGCATCTGCAGAGCACTTCCTATTCCAGGTGATCCCCAGAAAGCTGCATCCTCAAACCATTCATTTCCTCATACAAGTGGTTCAGACACACTGGTATAAACTCTGCAGTGCAAGAATCTGAAGGTCACCACAGTGCCCTTTCGGGGCCATATTCACATGTGAGAACTACACAAAACTGTGGCTATTCAGTGAAAAGAGTGACCATGCTTCTCACACATGATTACCAGGATCTAAGTAAGGCACTAATGCAGTAGCACTGATAACCAGTGAACTGTAAACAGGAGGCACAGAGATCTGAACGGAATATATGCATCTGAATATTGCTTTCAATGCTCTTCACAGAAAGATGAACAGACATTATTACAGAGATCAGTGTGCCACTTAAGGCCAATATCAGTACCAGAGAGAGCTGTACCTTGAAAGACCACACCAGATTTAAAATGTAGGAAGAGAAAGCAGGTAAGCATGTCTTGTGCCTCAGCAGCTCAGGAATCCTTCATCAAGCACTATGTCCATCTGCTCAATTAAAACTCCTAGGGTAATGGTTTCATAATTCCAAGTTTCCTTTTATGTACTTTCTGGAGCACCATTAACCATAAAATACCTGGTTTTTTTTTTGTCACCTGCATAGTTGTTACTGCAGTCTCCTCCTTCATTCCAGCTATATAGTTGTCCAGATTACAGCACCTTAACCTCTCCAGTCCTGCTTATTGGTTCATGTACTAAAGACATGGACATTATTTTTATTACGGAATCAACTGGCAATCTGTTTCCCTAGATGCAGTTGCTATCTTCCCCTTTCCTAAAAACAGCCCTTTGTATTAATACTCCAGAAATCTCTGTAAAGTCAAGAAGAACGAAAACCTATTCATTGCTGTCA
This sequence comes from Bucco capensis, assembly GCA_013396975.1. NCBI lineage: Eukaryota > Metazoa > Chordata > Aves > Piciformes > Bucconidae > Bucco > Bucco capensis. Next base: position 339,386 of record VWZO01021458.1, on the reverse strand, counting down.
CAGCCTTTCAACAAAGCAGGTTACTGAGCACATAAGAATATAAATAATTTCTTCAAAAGGAACAGAGTATACAGTTTTCACCTCTTTTATACGTTTCTCATTCCCAGTATCCTGGCATCTGCTGAAAGTGCATCTCTCTGGGAACAAAGCCTGTACAGAATTGTCCAGCATTTCACAGAAGGATGTTTTTTTTTCGGCAAAACTGCTAGGCTGTGGATGCTGAAATTGTGTTTCTGGTGTTCATAAATCTCTGGCAACACAATCATTTGGAGAGTACTTTCCAGTGCTGAAATGGCAGCCTAGTGCTCACCACTGCTTACATCATTTGGGTTTTTTCACTTCTGTATGTTGAACACTGAACAGTGTGTGCAGTGGTTCCATCACAGGAATGTTGAAGAGTCTTCTCATGGATCCCAATGGGCTGTGCTAGGTGCTGTGTGCACAAAACCAGAGGATGGGTTCAGTCTCAAAAGTTTCCACTCATACTGTATGTCCTGAACTCTTTTTTTCCTTAAACTCACAGCCTTTCCTTTACCCTGAATGTATTAAAAACAAAACAGAATCAAACCAAAGAAAGGCAAATTCAAACCAGAACAAATAGGAAAAAAAAAAACCACCCAGATTTATTACTTCATGTGATCACACTGTTATCTGAGTATCACTCTCCAAACACACACCCATGTATATAGAATAAAAAATGCTGTTCTCTCAAGGCTTTTTAAAAAATATCAACCAGACTGTGCATCTGTAGTGGCTTGTTTTACTACACATTTCTTACTGCATATTCATCAAACAATAAACTTAGTTTTGTTACATAGTTCCTGTGAGCATACACACTGCTTAAGTCGGTGAGGAGCAGCAGTTAGCTCCCACTGAAGTCAATACAAGTGGCAGATGGCTCAGCCACCTCTAACCTCAAGGAATTATAGTTGGGCAGGACAAATTTCTGTCAACCTTATATCTTATGGCCTCTGTTCCATCACATGTTTCCCAGGTGACATGTTTGGGGATTATTGCTCATACCAAAACTGCAATATTATTTGCAGTGCAAGTAATAATTTTGTGCCTTAAAAATAACTGGTACCAGCCTGAGTATACTGAATTTGACAGTGTAAAGGAGAAAGGACTCAGAAGATTATCAGACTCAACAAGTGACATAGGAATCCACCTGTGCACCATAAAAATATCATCCCAGAAACACATAGAACATATGACAGTTACCAGGCTCCTACCTAACTGCTTTCTGAAACTTCCTGTGGTCCAATTAAATGCTATAAAGAAAATGCAGCATGCTGAAAGATAAGCAATGTATGATTGATGTGATACTCAAAACAAACTGCATCCAAGAGGAAAATCTGAAACTAGAATTATATGCAATTACCACACATCGATTACTCAGAGGAAATAGACATTTAGGTTCCATGTAGGTATCAGTCAATTTAAGGTGTTTTTTTCCTTTTCTCTAAGACATTTGAGAAACTGTATGGAGAATATAGGAATATAATAAAAATGTCAACCCAGATCCTCCCAAGTAGTACAGAATCAATTGGAAGAGTGAGTACTATACTGCACATTAGATTTCATCCACCTCACTGTGTATTTAGGAGACAGAAGAGGTCACACTGAGACACACACATATATACAGAGGAATTAAAGAAGCTTGAAGGCCAAGCAAAAAAACATAGACTGGCGAAGTCAAAGAGTAAATGAGAAATAACATTCTCAGTTCTAAAAGAAACTATTTGCATTATATACAGGAATATACAGCATGCCTCCTCCTAAGGCTGAACAAATTGATTACTTACTGGAATAAATCTTAATGAAGTCCACTGACCTCCAACCTCCATTTGACATTTAACAATGCAACAGGACTGGGACATTTTAGATTTTGAAGGGAAATGAAAAATAACCAAAATCCCTCGTAAGAAGTGCCTGGTGAATATTGAAAATGTTTTTAACATTATAAACATATTTTGATGGGTTTAAGATATCATGTATATGAATATTATATGATCTGATTTTTACTTCTAAGAATATTATCCAGAAAGAAAAGGCTAAACTGTTGTAAAGGATGTTTTACAAAGATATGCCTTAGAAATACTCTTGAAATACACTTGCAAATACAAGTGAGGTTGGATTATTTTTTTTCAGGGCATAACTTCTTAAAAAAAGAATATTTGATAGAAAATGGTATTTAGAACATCAAATGGTACCATTTGTTCCATCATGGGTAGATAAAGCAAAGTAAATCACACAGATGAAGGAAAAAAATAATAATCCAGGCATAGTGGAAGTGGATATTTTTGCATGAATCTACTGGTTGAAACACAAAACATGTAAGAAACTTCCAATGACTAACATATTTGTTAAAAGGAAAAGGCTAAATCATCAGTCAATCACTACGAGTCTTTTATGTACTTTTGGTTAAGATGTCTGGAATGAACAATGGCTTGAGCATCACTGACACTTCGACTCCTTTCTGCATGCTCTTTGTTAACTACATACTTCTATTTTTGGAATCTTTAATGAGGGCACACACATATAAATGAAAGTACATAATATCCCAAATGAACAGAGTGAGGTTTTCTGCTCAATCTCTCATTTATCTCACCACAGGTTACACAAGACCTCTGATAGTTTTTTTTCTTCCTAATCACTAAAAGGATGCCAATTCCACAAGATTATACTACTCTATATTTATTATAAAACCCTTCTGAAGAAAGACATCAATACTAGTTTTTGATGATTTCTAAACATGAAGCCTAGTATGCTAAAATAAAGATTATGAATCAGTAAGTCATATTATTCCTGCAAAGGTGAGGAGCTACCATGAGCAGTACGAGCAGTAGCAAGCAATTAAAAAGTCAAATTATACAATAACAATCCAGCAGTCATCTAACAAAGGACTATTTTTAAGAAAAGTAGTTCACCTTATACAAGCTTATCATGACTGACATGTTTTACTTAGCTTCTATAAGTGAATACTGAAATCATTACAACAGCTACATAAAAAATAAAAGCAAAAATTAGCTATTTCCTGTGCTTACACATATGTAAACAAGAATATAGTTTGTCCTTGACTTCAGAATTCAGTAATAGATAAAGAAAAAAGATAAAAATAAGACAACAGAGCTCTAGTAACTTAGAATATAATTGGAATCCGAAAGCATAATTCAAATCTTGCGGAAGTCCATTATTTTTTCATTCTAATTTACATACAACAAACTGCACCAAAATCTTTAAGATGGCATACACAATGTAGGAAACATCCTTCCTCTTATTAAATCTGTTGAATTTGCCTGTGGTATTTTCAATAATGATTTATTATTTTAGTCTTCTTTGCCAGCAGTAAAGAATGTTGTTGACATTCCTTTAAGTGTTTAGCCTGAGTTTTTACTAAACTACTGAAGTCTGGTAATTCAATGAACCATGTGTTTGTTGAGGAGGAAAATTAATACTCCTCTAAGTATTGCCACTTTCTTAAACTTAACAACCATAAAGATGATGCTTTAATCCCTTGAAGAAACATATTAATTTGCATTTTCATTGACAAAAGAGGAATCACATAACATTGACTCCATTACTTGCAATAAAAGGTCTGGGGTTTATTTCTTGGTGTATATTACCACTTAGAAAAAGGCACGGCTGATTATTTTAATATACTGTGTATCTTATAAAACCAGGATTTTCATTAACCACAAAAATATTCCATGCCTATTTGTACTTAAGACACAATGGCAAATTCTGGTTGTGGCTTCTTCCATCTCCATTCAAAGTCTGTTCAAACCAATGGAAAATCTTGCACTGTTTTCAATAATCTTAACTCAGGCCCTGCGATGCTGAGAGTTGGTAATAGCTCCCTTGGTATGTGGGAACCATGTAAGAGAGGATGTAATGTATGCCAATGTCTCTAACACAGATATTCTTTAGCTAGCACGTCATTAATCTGTGCTGTTACACAGAAACTAATTGTCTCTGTCATTGGAATAACTGTCACAGAATTTGGATCCAGATGTTTTAAGAGGTCTGCTACATTTAAGGAGTTTGGGAGTTGGTGTTTTGGTTTTGGTTTGTTTATTTTTTTAAGAGAAGGACAGAACATGCTAGAAAGGAGACCAGACTGTTTTCGGGAGCCTGCACCACCAACAGATCTCAGCAAGGACATTTGGAAACCCAAACAGAGCAAATGCACTGAGATTAATGTGGCCACAGCTCAGATCAGTTCATCCAAGGTCTCCTAGGTTTGAAACATCAGGAAGTGAAAGTAAATGTAGGTGCTCCTTTAAAATCAGTTCTGCAGAAAATGTGTGTCGTGCAGGGTACAAGCACAACACAAAAGGCCATCACTCCAGGAAACAGCATTTGGTTTGTTTTGAATGGCAGCATAACATTTCATATGAAAAGAAGTGCTTGCCATTGTTTATAAATATTAAGATATGTGTAAAAGTACTGTTCAAATCCATTCAAATCCATCTCTCTTCCAAAGGACTGTATTTTGGGCTGAGTATGTATTTTCAATCCTTTGCTTTAAGCTTCCATATGACTGCTCTGTTATTTAGGAAGTAGTGACCTTCTTTTAGTAATATAAAGAATGGGCAATTTTAAATTTGAATGTACAAAACTATTGCCATTAAAGTATAATTTAATGCAGTGCTCAATGCAGGAGCAGTCCTCCTCCTGGAGAAGCCTTCTTCCAAAGAAATGGAGAAGACACAGACAGAGATGACAAACCTATGCCAAATCAAATGGTTTACTAACATAACTCCAGTGCTAGCATAAAGCAGGTCTTCATAGTGCATGACTTAAATAAAAATGGGTAGTAAACAAAAAATAAATACAGAGGTACTGCTCAAGAAAGAGGAGCACATGGTGAGGAATGTAGAGCAAGGAGTGACTGCTGGGAGAAGAATAAACACAAGGAGATAAGAAGAGTATTTTCTGAAACAAGGTCATTGTAGAAAAGGTTTCAGATTCCAGTCTATGTTTATAGCCTTTGGTGTCAAGCTGTCCAAGAACAGATCCAGAAAGACTGACTTTGTAAAAGCAAATTTTCTCTGTCATCCTTTTTCTCACCCGAGGTGCTATCTGTCAAGGCTTATAAACTTAACTGTAGCTAGATTATGTTAATAAGACATGAACTACTGTACATAGCTACAGGGGAAATAGGGTGTTTGTATCAAATACATCTTCCTGTTCAGTGATGCAAGATCTGAGGGGTACTTTCTACAGATAAATGGGTTTGGAAGGGCATTAATTTAAAATTGTATTCCCAGTCATAAACAAACCATGCAGACAATGGACATGTAAGCAATCCAAACATTGCCATGAATAACTATTTACAGTCAGCCTTCCGTCTTCAAACTTTTCAATTTCAAAAATCAGAAAAAAAGAAGCACACAACTCTCATCATCTCAATTTTGCCCTTGTAACTCAAACAGGAGGTTTTAAAGTCAGTTTTTCACAGGCATCCGTAACTCATTTTCCACAAAACTGCATAGGTATTGTGAGGGGTCAGTATCTCTCAAGACTTAAGGCAGGGAAAAAAATAGTTCAGAAGTACTCACTAATTCTGAATGGTAAATTCTAGATTTCTGGAGTCTAATTTACTGCTGTTTTCTCTGAGATGAAGCTACTCAACATTAGAAAGAGCAAATGTCCATCTTTTAAAGCACTCAGAGATAGCTAAATGCCTATGTGGATTTTCAAATTCACAGAGGTACCTTACCCTCAGTGAAAAATCACAGGAGATGGTTGTAAAATTGCTTTTCAAAGCCAGCTGGAGGGCCAGAGTTGTCCCTCTCCTAGGATGACTGCCAGAAGGCTAATGAGCTCCTCCTACCCATACAAGGATTATAGGAACATGGGTATCACTCCCCACACTTTACCATGGGCAATGAGTTTAATGCTCCCTCTGCTGTCGGCACAGTTATGGCACCAGGGGCCACAGGAGACCCCAAGTGATTTTCAGACTGTGCCTGTAATTCCTTTCATTTCACTGTTAAATCTCTTCATAGTAGGCTCTTCTGTTTGCAATGCTTTTGTGTTTGGCTGGCCCTTCTCAACTGGCACAGCTGATCAGGGGCACTTGAGAAGATTTATAGACTGGTCTATCGCTATGGCCCTGTTCACCAGTTAGGGACTGCTGCTTCCTCAGTCCTAGGGTAGCATATTTCTAAGCCTGCAGGTACCTGAATTACTGCCAGCTGGCAGATGCAGATATTCTTTCACAGCTAATAAGCTGCCTGCAACCCCAGCTCCAGCTGATGCCTTGGGATGGAAAGTAGGATTGTTAAAGCATGACTTTCCATGTTTTCACTTCTGGTGCTTTCTGATCCTTTCAGATTGTTTGAGCACATCTAAGCCAATACATAAAGTATATAGTGGAATAGAGAGGTGCCTGTCTTACCCTGCTTTCAAAAAAACAGGTGTTCTGCTGTTCTAACAAGGAGGCTTGAACTTTCTCTTGCAATCAAGATATGGATGTTCAGGATCCTTCCAAATTATACTCTGCATTCTGCAGGCATATCGACCCCTTTCTTCACGTCTCTTGTTCACACACTCATGGTGATGATTTATACATGTCTCTAACTCCAGAAGAAATGTCATGCTTAGGAATCACAAAGAAGTGCCTTTGCTTTCTCAAAGACCATCTTAGTCTCATCACAGTTCCTTGATGTTCCTCTCTTAGCTAGTAAGATTTTCTTCTCCATGCAGATGAAATCTTTTAGGCAACTCTGGGTTACCCAGCTCTTCCTTATAAATTGCTTGAGGGAAATCTGGAGCTGGGGACTCCATTTAGCTACAAGGCTCCCTTCAGGCACTGAAGTGTTCAAATACCTTTAAATGTCTAGGCCTGAGCCAGTTGGATTTCTTTTTATCACAGGAAGAGGTCTTTTAAATACCTTCATGTCAGTAATGTCATTTTTCACAAAAGAGCAAAACAATAAGTCTGGAAAGGAAAGCATTTAAAATTTTAAATATCTAAGGATAAGATCTCCCAAACTCTCTCTAAAATACAAAATCTATTGAGAATTCAGAAGAGTTTGTTAGTAGCCATGTGAGCACCCACCTTGAATCTGGAAAAAGAGGGATGCAATAGTATGAATCTATTGAGGGATGCATATCTGCCTAGTATTGTTGTTTTCAGGTACACTGCTAGCCAGACTGTCTCCACTGCTCAGTTCTGCAGTGCAACATAACCTAAAATATACACCACAGTGCTAGAGAGGTGCCAGTTTTAATTTATATGTCTAAATTAAATAGACTTATGATGTAAAGCTGAGGCCAAATGTGGATTTATGTTTAAAAGTAACCAAGGGGAACCTAAGACGTGTACTTTTACAGTACAAGACAAAAAGGTTAGCCACAACTTCCTCCTTGCTTGCCTGACAGCCATCCCCATAAACCAGCATGCAAGCCACATCCCCAAACCTACAAAATCCTGTGAAAATGCCTAAACTAAATTCTTTGCAGAATTTCTCCAGCAGAGGTTTCTTGCTCCTTCCTACTGAAATCAATCATAGCTGCAGAAAAACCTATCGGAACAGAAAAATATTATGCTTTAATAAGAAGCTCAAAAGATGCAAATTAAACACATCCATTGGCTCATGGTTCCCTAAGTCCTTGCATCCAGCTCCCTCAAGGTTTAAAGTAGGGAAGGGAGGAACATGAGGCTGTAAGCCTGTACACTTGCTATTACATCAACTTCTGCAGTTAGAAGCCATCCAGACAGGTGATTTCAAAATCATGCTAGGTCCAAACTGTTCAGGACTTTGAACATTTGAATCATTCTGTTTAAATAAGGTAGCAACCACTTTCCACAGCAGCCCAAGTTTCCAATGACTGCAATGTACTACTCAACATAATACGTGCTACACTAATCTACTCAAGAGGTGACAGAGGCACAGAAAACTGTGTAAGGCCAGCATCTGAAAGGAAAGGTTGCAGACTCTTGGGCAAACACAGATGATAAAAGCATTCTTGATGGTTGTTGCTATCTAAGCATTCTGCAACAGCCAAGGACATCTTCAGAATGGCACTATGTCATCTTAAGAAACTCCGCTCATTATCTCTTTTGTTTATGCAGTGCATGTTTAGTCCCTCAACAACCTTGCATGACTCTCTTTAAAGCCAATGGAAGTTAAAGCACATTCAGGCAAGAACAAAATGGAAATCAACTCCTTACAAAACAAACATACATAGGCATTGAGTTGACAGACAAATTCAAACCAGTAACTTTTTTGTATAAATACCACTTCGATTTGCCTCTTCAGCCTCAAACACATAACTTAGATCCAATTAGGAACACATCTTAGGAAAAAAAAAGAAACCTCAACAAAAAAAGTCCCCAAGGCAAGAACAATGAACAAAAATCTAAAATAAAAGCTAAATCAGTCCAAGAGAACAGAAGTCTGTGATCATGCTCCTCCATTTCCCCAAAGAAACAAAAGATGCCACACTGCTCAGACCAAACACTGTCCCAAGGTCTGAATTTTACAATAAATTTCTATCTTTAGCTTATGTTTTCTTCTTAAGCGTAAATGAAGTAGCCTGGAGGCTTCATTCAGTGCTCTCTACAAAACCTAAAAGCACTCATACAGTTTTATATATAGTTACATATAGTTTCAATACAGTTTTTTCTATTTTCAACAAAAGCTAGATGCTGCAACTGTGTCAGGAGACTGGAATTATGATTGGCAGTACAAACATGCTAAAGACAACAGACATAGAAGATATGTCATAAAAGCATAGCATGGTTGAAACTTAAAGAGCTACCAAAAATATAGAATTGCTACCCTGTGACATACTCTTATTACAGTTTATATTTAATCTTGTATATTCTTTCTTGTGTTAAATTTGGATTGCTTCTTTGCTTCTGATAATAATCCAGATCTGATGTCCTAATTACAGACTCCAGTACTTTCTAGGACTTTGGGAAGTGAAAAAAACAAACAAACAAAAAAACAGCTGAGCTGTTTCACTGAAACTATTCACCTTCCCATTCAAAGCACTAGTGTCAGTTTAGAAAAGCACCAGAATTGTGTCCACTGCTTCTGTCACCTGCTAACTCTCACTAGTCAGAGACAGTGAACAAAGAGTTGTAAAATAATGGTAGTGAAGGAACAGTCCAGGTGTGCATCAGTGGGAAAAATCTCACTTTTCCTAAATCAACCTGGAAGATGCCCTGTATTTAATATATAAATACCTGCATAAACAAATACCAGTTAAAACCTACACCAATAGCTCCTTGTTGCCTTTTCAGACAGGAAAGATTTTCAGAAGCATAGGGACAGATGAGTCCCAAGTTCTCACCTTCTTTTGGAAAATCTGTTGAAACATCATTGCAGGAATCCACAGTTAAATATGCCTCATCCTTACTTCTATCACATACATGTTTTGCATTTCTTATTACCTATCCCATAGATTTAGTTTGTCGAAAACTCTCAATGTCATTTTTCCGCTATGAAACACATTAGCAGTGGTGTTTTCTCTGGATGGCTCCTTTAGTGGTTTCTTAGCTGCCCTTCTAGCTTATTTTTTAAAGAAGTTTACAGCTTGCTCAGAATCTTGCTGCTCTTTTAATCTTTTGCTGGACCCGCTGTTCTCTTCATGTTACTACATTATATCTGGAGCTACATTAAGATGACTTGGAACCTGAGGAAAAGGATTAAATCCTTGCTATTAATCTTTATGACTGTAACAAAGTCTAATGCGATATTGGAGGGAATGCAGAGGAGAGTGAAAGTTTTTACAGTGCTTGAGCAGTACACATTTAATTACTTTCAGAAGGCAGTGGCTAACTAATGTGGGTGTAACCAGTGTTACCTAACCTTTGATAAGAATCTGAGGAATATGGGGTCAGACTCACAGTAGTGGGATATAATTTTTTTACTGCTAGAAAAAAACTGGTACAGGATGAAAGGATGAACATAAATCTTTATACCAAATACCAGTAAGTATTCTAAATATTTGTAAATCTGACATTCTGAACACATCAGATGGGAAAACTTAGGGCAAAAGACCAAAAATATTCTGTAAAGGATTATATTATATTGGCAGAGGGAAGGAAATTACCTCATGAACTACTGCTTTTGTGTGTTTTTCTAGAATTCTATAGACTATTCTTTTTTCATGTGTNCTGAAAATCACTTGGGGTCTCCTGTGGCCCCTGGTGCGATAACTGTGCTGACAGCAGAGGGAGCATTAAACTCATTGCCCACGGGAAAGTGTGGGGAGTGATACCCATGTTCCTATAATCCTTGTATGGGTAAGATGAGCTCATTAGCCTTCTGGCAGTCATCCTAGGAGAAGGACAACTCTGATTTCAAATCCGGGCAGATGGAGCTCGTTTAGCCCTGTAAGGCCTTCCATCTAAGAGAAGGACACTCTAATAAAACCTGCATCCTAAGGACTTCGCTGCCAGCGTCCAAGCTTGCTAGGCCCTGGCAGATGACCTTTAGGACTAAAGGGTGGGTCCAGCTCTGCGCATGCTGTGTCTCACCTAAAAAAAATCCCTTGCGCAGGCTCGAGGGTGCTATCTGCTATCCTCTTTTTATCAGCACGCTTGGAAAAGGCGCTCATGAGGAGCATGGATGGAGCCCTCCCTGGATCTTCGTTCGCAAAGCCTAGCCATACATACATACATANCCCAAGTGATTTTCAGACTGTGCCTTTTTGTGTGTCAGTGTAAGCCAATTCTCATGAATCTGTGAGTCATTCCTATGAAAAGGAGAAAGTGATCAAGAAGACAGGAGCTGTGTATATAAAGTCCTAAATCTATTTATCTACAAGGTTGTAANGAAGCCTAGCCATACATACATACATACATGTAAATGAAGTTCTGGTTTTCAGAACACAAAAAGATCATACCTTACTTTTTATGAACCTTTCTAATCATGTCCCATATCTAAGCTAGTTTTTGCTGAGAAAATAGGCAACATTTTCCAGCGGGTTCTGCAGCTGAAATATTAATCTTTTTACAAAATTGGGTCAGATGTTGTGGTGTGCAGACAGGAAACTGAGTCATTTGGAGAAGATGACCTTATGGGCATCAGACATGCTGGAAACATGAAAAAAAGTCCTTTGGGAATGATAAGAGGGAAGACAGGAATTTACACTAGATGAAAGTGAAAAATCCCCAGCTTCATTGCTACTGAATGCTATCACATTACAGTTTTTTCATGCTTAACTCCACCAATCAAAACCACTTATTGGCAGATAACTCCTGAAGGTTGAGGTCAAATAATAGTGTTTGAAATATCAAAGGAAATTTACTGTTAAAGTTTAAGGATAAATCTCTGCTGCACAGAATACATTTGTAAAAGGTCCTAAAATAATGAGCAAGCATCAAAAGATGTAACAGATAGGCAGGAAATTACTTTCTGGAATTAAAGGAGACCTTCATGAGAACCTCTTCTGAAGGTTTGAAGTGTCCAGTCTTTCCAGGTGACTAGATCACATACCTTCTACCTGTATCACATAGCAGGAGAATGCCACATGCTGTGACCTGGCACATTGTAGCTAATCATACAGCACGTCCATGCTTCTAAAAAGTTCTGGTTTCATTGCTCCTGCATAGAGTTGTAATTGTTCATGGGAACTGAGCCTGCCTGAAGGTGCTCTATGTCTGTATTTGCAGAGTTTGGAAGAGATGGCAGCAGGGCATTGTTGACACTCCCTGAGCAATTCATGCAACCTGTTTCCGGCTGTTAGGTTTTTTAAATATCCCTCAGACTCCAGCACAGAATTACCTGTGGCACACATGAATTGTTCCAGTGTGGCAGCTTGCTCCCTGAAACCATTTCTTCTGGAAGACCCTGAGCTTGCCTGTCACGCATCTTATGAAATAGTGGGGTGCCAGCTAGGAAGTAACTGTCAACTATCCATCCAGCCTGCAGCCTCTTCCTAAGGCACTCTCAGAAAAGGCAAATTCAAGAAGCTGAGCAACTTCCTGAACTGCTCTGCTCCACAGCTGATACCACTGGCTGGAAATTAGCAGTTGGTATTCACCGTAAGATCTTGCACATACAGCTAATACTGACTGCACCAGTGCAAGTTCTTCAATTAATCTCTATGTTTACATAATCGCCTGTAAACCCACAAAGCTGGGATTTTTCTATGACTTCTAAAGAAAGCTAAGCTCCAAAATGCAACAGGGTATGAAGTTCAAACATTTTACCCTTCTCTGAAAATCTCAGCCAGAATGACCAGTTTGGTTTCCTCAGAAACATACCCCCCC
>VWZO01021458.1:246381-327132 GCA_013396975.1 Bucco capensis | reverse complement strand
CCCCCGGCTGTGTAACAGCTAAGGCTCAGCAGGCCTTAAGCAAGAGCTCTCCATTCAGAAGGGGGAAGGGAAGAAGTCCTAATTCTAGCATTTGTTTTGACCCCAATCTACCAGAACTAAACTATCAAGTCACACTCTGACACTCGTTCTTTACACATTGGAAGGAAGTTAAATTTCAACAAATGTGAGCTTGGAGGGCTGGGCTGTCTCTCATTTAAAACTGTCACACTTTTTGCTTATTTTGTTTTGCAGCTGTTTTAAAACTATGCTGTGGATTGTGGATAGGAATATTTTAGAGGAAATAAATAAATAAGACAGAGCAATTTTGCACTATCATTCTCCCTTCCCTTTCTTCTGCTTTATAGGATGAGCCACAACCAATGCAGAGGGTGCATGACTTGGCAGTTAATGAACAAGGCAAAAGTTCATGTACAAAAACTTAGCTTCCAAGAAACACTCAGTTTAGCAGTTATCACTAATTGACACTGAGGAAAGATCAGACTCCAAGCACTCAGACACTGCATTTCTGTTATCTGTCTGTGAGTTAATTGCTGCCTCTGTCTCCACCTCAAGAGAGGCACTGGCCACTGATGAAACCAGAGTGCCCAACTTTCCAAAGAGTCACATGCACTGACCCACACTTTTCTAAGTGACCTTTCAAAGGCCATTCTGTGGTGCTTCTTACAAAATGCATTAGAATTGTGATCTTTCTTTGCTGTCCCTGATCAAAAGGCTAATCCCATTCTCACTAAATACAAAAACAGTTTTAATACTGGCTTCATTGGGAGTGGAAACATGGAGTTATATTTGGCCTTCAAAGTTGATCTCCTGTTTACAAGGTCATGAAGTCTGGAATCAAGAAGCTGTAACTTTTTCAAGTAATGCTCATGCTTACTGGGAAAGAAGCTTATGTTGTTTCTCAAAGACCATCTTTGTGGATATATTTAACCAGATCCTTGGGAAAATCCTTCTTGTGCTAAAATTAGGATTCAATGACCATAAAAGATAAAAGTTTCTGTAATACTAGGTAAAAGTATAAGCTGGAAGTTGGTTTTCATATTAGTTTAGCAGACACCTTGTCTTTATCCAACAGTGCACTGCCATCGTGTGGTGCAGTACAACAACGACAATATTTATTAAAACACTGATGTAATACTCCAAGGATGTTTTCCTAGATCTTTCTTAGCTTTAATTTCCATTATGTTAATAATGTACCAACTGTATGCTTTCAGGCTATTTATTGAAAGTTGCAGCAAAAAAAAAAAAGGGGGGGGGAACAAATAATGTGATTCCCTCTTCTAATTAGAAAAGTTATTATTAAAGTTATTATTATTAAAAATGAACTCTACTTTGTTTGCTTTAATAGTGGACTGCTTCTAATGCAGACCACTGCCATCCTTCCATTTTCTTTAATTAATCCAAAAGGGATGAATTCTCGAAATAACTATATTATTACATGTGTGTGTTTATGAACATAACTTTATTGATCTCATGTTCAGTTGCTTCTCTGACTTAAGAAAGAGGAAATGGCTTTTCAGTTGTTCCCTTGATACTTTTTCTTCTGATTAAAACTTGCTGTCTTAACCCTAAGTGTTCAGCTATGGACCCCAGTGGTCAACTCACTGAAAGCCTCTCATCAACTTCTGTTGCTTTTCTCAGAGCTCTGGACTTACACAGAGCTGCACTAGAAAAGGTAAGCTTTCCAGTATCTAAAATTTAGGGGAATGGAGTGCAAAGGAAACACTTCCTAGTGCATCTACTGATTGGTTCTCCAACGTACAGAACATATCATCCTTCATTTCTCTACATCACTACAGAGAATAATAATTTAAAATAAAAAGCAGTATGATTACTGTGAGCATAACATTCACATGGAGCCATTCATTTCCTCTCTTTAAAACACTCATGCAAGGTCTTCGATAATCCACTATTAAGCAGTTGGCAGAAAAAGCTCACTATTTCTTTTCCTTAACTAGAATCTTGCTTTTAAAAATATCCATCTGGCTTCATAGTGCTAGGAAGTCAATGCTGTCCAGGAAAGTGAAGAGATGTGGGGAGCACTTTGTCTAGGATGGTAAAATAGAACAGAATAGAATAGAACTATTTGTGTTGGAAAGGATCTACAAGGATCATCTCATTCAACTACCTGACCACTTCAGGGCTGACTAAAAGCTAAAGCATGTTATTAAGGACATTGTCTAAATCCCCCTTAAACACTGACAGGCTTGGGGAATCGTCCACAACTCTAGGAAGCCTGTTCCAGGGTTTGACCACCCTCTGGTTAAAGAAGAGCTTCCCAATGTTCAGTCTAAGCCTCCCCTCGCACAGCCTTGAACCATGCCCACATGTCCTGTCACTGGATCTCAGGGAGAAAATCTCAGCACCTCCCTCTCCACTGCACCTCCTCAGGAAGCTGTAGAGAGCGATGAGGTTGCTCCTTTTCTCCAAACTAGACAAGGCAAAAGTCCTTAGCTGCTCCCCACAGGATGTTCCCTCTTTGACGCTCTCTCGGGATGTATTCAAGGACCTTGATACATCTCAAATTGTGGGGTCCAAAACTTCACACAGTACTCAAGGTGAGGCCGCATCAGTGGTGAATACAGAGGGATGATCACATCTTTTGACTGGCTGGTTTGATGCACCCCAGGATGTGGTTTGCCCTCTTGACTGCCAGGGCACACTGCTGACTCATATTGAGCCTTCTGCTGACCAGCATCACCAGATCCATTTCTGCAGGGCTGCTCTCCAGCCACTCATTTCCCAGTTTATACTTGTCTCCAGCATTACTCTGTCCTAGGTGCAGAATACAGCATTTGGGCTTGTTACATGTTATCTCATTAACCATTGTCCAGTACTCTAATCTGTCTAGATCCCTCTGCAAGGCACCTTGTTGCTCAAGAGTCAACACCACCTGCCAGTTTGGTATCATCAGCAAACTTGCTAACGGTGTATTCCACTCCTACATCCAGATAGTTGATAAATAGACTGAAAAGAACTGGCCCTAGAGCTGAGCTCTGAGGAACACTGCTGGTGTTCTGTATCACACTGGTGTTCTCTATCATGTTGATGCAGTACTTTTTAAGAATTTAACTCTGACATGGTTGGCTGTCACAGATGCAGACTCATAGCTGTTACAATGGATAAGCAACAGCTTGCTTTAAAAGGTCATCTTCATCCACAAGGACTGCAGCAGCATCTCTAAGGGACATTCACTTACTGCTTTCAAATAAGCAACTTGCTTGGGGAAGGTAGCATTCAAAGCTCGTATCAGTCATTTCTTATCACATGTCCACAGAAAAAGGTCTTCCTGACTCAACTATTAGTGCAATTATATTATATCCTGAAATGTAGTAGGAAGCAGTTTTCTGATGTAAAGTTAATAAAAAAATCATTCAATATACAACTATATATAAACTTGCAAAATTCATTTATATGCATGAATTTATATCACAGAATCACAAAGCCATTAGGGTTGGAAGAGACCTCTAAGATCATCAAGTCCGACTATCCACCTATCACTACCATGCCACTAAACCATGTCCATATAAATTTACATTACCTTTATATATTCAGTTTCCTTTTTTAATAGTGTAGCCCTTAGCTGTAGTACTGGGAGGATAGCTACACTGGAATATCCCATGAGTTGTTCAATATGTCTTGTCTTATACTGCATATACTGTATTACATCACTTTCCATTATATTCTATAAAATACAATTTATAAAGGAGTCTTTCAAAGACTCATCCTTCCCATCTCCCTTATTTTCGATGTTTCTGCATCACTTTCTCCACGCAGCACGGGCAGCTGGACACAGCACTCCAGAGGAGGGCGTCCGATTGCTTTGGATCCCTGGAGCCGAGCCCAGGCAGCCACCAGGAGGGATGCCGAAGGACCAGGGCACTCTGCAACAGCGTAAGATCAGCAGGGAGAGTACCACTACATGAATCAGGAGACAAGTGAGGACACTGAGCTAAGACACCTCACACCCACCACCTCCTGGGTAAATCTAAGCGCCCACTATAGACCTTAACTAAGGGCCCAGGTGGCCCCTGCCCTCTCTGGAATCCTAGGTGCTCTGGAACTCTGCCTGCAGCCTGCTCCTGAGCCTTCCAGTATGCCACAGCCTGCACTCGCCAGTCTTTCACCGCTCTTCTGACTTCAAGAAAATCATCTCACAGCTCTCCTAAAATTTCGGGAGTTTTTGCAGCATGAAACATCTGGAGTGAAAGGTGATGATTTTGACCCTTAGTCAATTACTCGAGCTGCTAAACACCAATTGCTTCAGGGAATTTTAAGCTGAACTCACTGCAAAACTATATTTACTATTGAACCTGAGCCAGTTCCTAACATAAAAGGTTCCCATAACCCTTATGAAAAAGGTTGTTCAATACTGGACACCGGCAAGTCATGCTATCATTAAATATCCTTCTTTTGTAAATAGACACCAACATGAGCAAGAAGATGCACCCTAAATTATTATGAAACTTTTGGGATGGCAACCAACACAAAAATTTTAGGGAATTTGAATGTTTGAGTTCCAAAGGAAACAACTGCAAACTCTTCTCAACAATTTATGAGACTCATACCAGTCCTCTGCCTGGGGAAACCCTTACTAAATCATGAATGAAAGAAAACCTGCCTTTGAATAAAAGTTCTCTTTTAATCTTTATAACAAGAAATTGTTCTTTTCAATTTAACATCTTTCCTACAAAGAATAGTTGTAAAGGGGGAAAGCTAGCCATGAAAACAATGCTTCACTAACTGCTGGGAGGAGCATATTTCCTTAACATAAAGCAAAACCATTTCAAATCACTCAGTGATGAAAATTAAAAAATACTAGAGAAATAGCATCTTTAAAGAAAGTCAAAATATAAATGGAATTCATACTATCTAAAATATAAACTATTTATAATGCTATTAACTGCCATATAACCATATTGCACAGAAATAACCGTTAGAAGTATTTTAAACATTTAAATTCTATAACATTTCAATGACTTCATTTGGTAAGGATTTCTACTGAGTGAAATCTAGGATAGCTGTAATGTCTTCTACTGCATTCTGCTGCTGTAGTACTGAAGTCAAAGGGAGTCTTTTCACTGACTTGAGTAAGAATTGAACCTTCAGCTCTAGCCAAAGGGGGGGTTCTTAGATCATCTTCACGAGAGGTAGGCATTTTGAATTGCTAAACACAGCTTTTGACAACTTTTGGTCAAATGAGTATCTCGAGGCAGTTATCAAAAGAGCAGAAAATATCATACTCTGCTGCCCTGAAATATACACTTCTACATTTTCAAGGATTTTTAAACTTGGATTTCCTGTCCTGATCTGCAGACAAGTTATGACATTTCATTCCTGTGACCTTTCATTCCAGAAGACTTGCATTTCAACACCAGAGATGCTGGTGCTGCACCTGCAACAGAGCTTGCAAAGTGCTTTGAGTTCCTTTTGAACCAAATATAGTGTAAATTTAAGATGATCAAGCCAACCAATGTAACATGATAGAGCCAGCAGAGTCACTTATATTTGCCCAGTGAAAAATCCTCATTCTTTCCACAATATTCAGCAGGTTCTGCAATTTTTCTCTCAATGGGAGACAAAATGTTAGGTTACAGAACCCTTAAAATTCCCTGCTGGATCTCACAGAATCTGCAAGTCCCACCCCACGGGGAATGCCACTTTCCAGCAGTCTCTGCACATTCCCTGAAAGAGTTCAAATTCTTTACACCAATTGAAGGCATTTCTCATCTGGTTTGAATGGCAGACTGAATGGAGACACTTGAGAGTTCTTGGTCGCAGACATTCTAATTGATCTCTTGGCTGCAGTATACTGTAATTTGTATGGAAATATGCATTTCTCTTTGTAGGCTGTCCTGCAGTGGACTAAGCATAGCCATGTCACCTAACAAGAGCACTTTATGAACCATAATTTTCTCGGTTTAAATTATATCTCTCAACTTAGGAGGTACATGAAGAACCTTTCCATATACACACACACAGGAGAGAACCTGTCAAAACATGTAGCTTTGATAACATTGACTCAAAACCTGAATGTTTAACAAGAGCACTCTATGAAATGAATGGGGAAGAAGCTAAAAGCCATGTTTTCTTAGGCTAAAGTACTTTCCACACTATCTGTAAGGCAAATTTAGCTGTGGCATTTGCAGTGCAAATCTCATTAGGTAGGCTGATAAGTTATGCATGCAGAAATGGACTTTAAGGATTGTTTTGCAAAGAGGGGGAATTGGCAGTTCATGGAGCACTTCCCACTCCCTTTGCTGCGGGATCTGGTGAATCCCCAGTTGTGCTATAAAGCAGACCTGTCATGTCTCATACAGTGATTCATTCTTTTGTATCACACTCCAGTATTGCCAGCACTGCACATTTTATGTGGCAGTACCATGGCCTCTCTCCCACTTTTGGATCCCACACATCAAATGCAGGTGGTCATTCTGCTCTGTGATTATCTGACCAGCTGCATCTCATGTGTGGGTCAAGGAGCAAAAGAAAGGTCATTGTACTAGCACTGCAGCTGGGGAATGTGCTGTTTAGCAGGACCCAGTGCTAACAGGAGCCCTGCTAGAAGGCATGCTCCCATCTTTAGGCTGTATGCTGTAGGATTCAGCTCTTTAACACCTGGACGTATACTTATCACCTAACCTTCCACAGAAATGTGTGCCCCAGCACATGGAATCTCATATATCTAAGGACCAGAGACCTAAGAAGTCTCTATTCATAGGGTTAACTTTCTCATGAATTCTCTGCAAAAGGAAGAGATGTGATAAGAACTCAGATCTGGCTGATATTTCTTCAAGAAACTTTTTGTTGACCATATCTTTTCTCTTATGCTACTGTTGGTCAGCTCTTGAAGACACAGAAATAATTATCACGTGAATTCTGATCTTTTTTCCTCTCCTTTATTTACAGACTATGCAGGCAATAAGAAAGTACTTACGGTGAAGGTAACAATCGTGAACTGATTTATGCCTACTTAGGAGTCTCTCTTTGTGGCAATCAAAATCACATTTTATAAATACAGGTTTGTATGCAGTTACTTAAAATGAAAAAGGCAAGTATTTTATTGCTGAGGTTTTAAATGTCATCCAGCCAAAAAAAGCTCCATAAACATTTTAGCAGCTCCCAGCAGAGAAGGCCAGTGGCTGACATATTAAAAGTCTCAAGGCTGCAGTTATGTACAAACTCTGATTTTCTAGATTCTTCCACGTATTTAATTCCCTTCCTCATCACCAGCCTTTCCACTGCATTTTGCTGAGAAGTGTGTTAACAAAATTCTGATTATTCCTAACATTTCTTCCTATGGCCTGATTTTTCATCATCTTTAGAAATATGCCAAGGAATACCAAGAATTGAGCATACCTGTGTGCAGAGAGCTTCCATATGGTCTTGTGTACCATTTTGTCCACATTTGCAGAAGCAGAAGGCTTCCACTGATGCACATAATCCTCTGCAGGACTCCCATAAAACCAGGAATAGCACTGCATAAACAGAGGCATAATAAATTAGCATTTTTCAACAATTTTCCTCACAAATATGGTAAAAAAGATCCAATAAAATGAAGCTGAGGAAAAAATGAGATAGGCTGTGCTTTACAATAATTAGGATCTTATAGTTTATTTAACACCACAATTTGTTTAGAGTATCATATTTGTTGGAACACAGATATTTTTTCTTTAAGGCATTAAATCTTTCACTGCACTTGAAAATAACAGTCCTTACAAGTAAGGAGGACTTCCTATTACATTGCTTGGTTCTCTAATGGTAATGTGCAATTGCATTTATTCTTTATGTACTGAACCCTAAACATCTGTTAGGCTGGAAAATCTTAGTGCATTTTTTTTTTTATTTCATTACATCTAGAGGTACAAACACAAATAACATAAGAAACAATATACAGTCCACCTTATCCCAAGAAATCAAATCAAATTAAAATAATAATGTTATTTTGTATGTGACAGCAGAGAAATCACAAGCAGATGTCCTGTTTAAAACTTAAAGTACTAATTCATGCTAAAACATTTAAAATGGAATATGTAAGTTTTGCTATCCATCATATATAAGGTAGCAATGGCAATGTGTCACAAAAAAGAGATGAAAATGAAGAATCAAATACTTCAAGAACTTGTTGTATGTTTCAAAGACAGGTAGGTGTATTGATAACTCTACCCTCCAGTGTGCGAGAAAACTGTATGAGTGCTCAGAGAAGTCACGATTTAACCCCGTGCTTAATCTTCTATAGCACCATCATTAATATTGTTCTGCAGAATATAGCATCTATCTGCTTTCTCTAAGTATTTTCCTTTCTAGTTACAGTGTTTTCAGCTACTGATGTTGACTGCTATTTCTGATCAAAGTGAAATAAAAATTATCCCCTGCTGATATTGTTCACCCTTTCTTTTTTCCTATGGTCAAATGAACTCAGGCACTCATGAGTAAAAATAGCTGTCAAAATTCCACACAAGGTCTGAATCCCTAGTCTTCAGTTTCCATTCAAGAACTTGAGCTTCCCTGTTCCCACAACTCCTTGATTTCATTTGCCGTATTTCATCCATAATACTCCACTCACTCACTCACCTTGGGAACAATGCAGATGCTTTCATATGTGCTACTATCAGACACTATCTGCTTTTGCTACAGTTATTTCACTAATCCTAAAAGAACTGAACTCAGTCTTCAAAGTGATTGTACTAGTGGAGTGTACTTACCTCCCATAGTGTGGCTTCACCAAAACAAAAGAGATGCAAACTAGTTTGGTATTTTTGATCTATGTAAAGTTGTACCCTGCCTGCAAGAAGGGCTTAGGAAACCATAACAAGTTCTTTCTAACACAACTCCCCTTCCAAAAACAATCCCACCAGTTCACTTCTCCTTTCTTAGGCTTTGCTTACAGCTCTACCAATAGTTCATCTTACTTAATCTACTTTAGTATCAGTGGAAGAAGGAACGGGATTGACATTTCCAGTCCACCTTTGAGTAATACAACCACATGCTTCCACAGAGAAGGGCAAATTTTATTGGAAATGTTTGGCAGATAAGCCTTCTTGTGCAAAAATCAATGTTTTACATATCAGGTTGCCTTTGTGTCCCCTACTCTGCACATATTGGAACTTAAAACAAAGGAACACCCCTACTTCCTAGCCCTCAACAATCTTCTCTCCTCTTTCTCCCTTCTCCCTCCATTATTTCTAGCTGGTAAAGCAGTTCTTCCACACCAGCACAGAGGGCAGCCACAAGAAAATCTCATTATTACACTGGGCAGTACATTATAATGGTAATAAAAGGGGTAACTCTATTTAGCCTTACCTGGCTTCTAGAGTTGCAGTCAAAAAACATCTTAATTTTACTGATCAGGTTATGATTCTTATTCAGATATTAGATTTCTGCCTTTATTAACTGATAATCTATGTTATTGTATGTCCAGTACTTTATTTACTTAGTTTCCCCAGGAGAGAAAGAAAAATTAGATTCTTGACAGCTCTCTGATTGTTTTTCCTTCCCCAAAATTTACTTGGTTCACTCTGCTATTGAATGTAAAACAGCTTTAATGGTGAGAATTAATTAATCAAAGAAAGAGGATATCTATGCCTCCTACTGGCAGGTTCACAACTCTGTATTTTGCAAGCTCTAGAAAGAGACATAGGACAGGGAAGTGAAAAATAAGAATGCAGAGGCTGTTCTTTGTTTGGGTTTGATTCTAGCTTCCTCCTATTCTTTTCCTCCACTCTTTCAAAATAAGGAAAGACACACACCACATGACCAAAATTTATACTTATTTCCATTTTAAAAGAAAACTCCTTTTTTTCTTTTTTAATACTGTAAAGGCTGAACACTAAACTAACCCACTGTGTTTAGGTTTCCCTGAGTGCTTCACAGAGATTTGTTAAAGATATAAAATAGCATACCAAACAATGAAAGAGCTTGTTTCCCCAACCACTTTTGCTGAAAGCTACTTTGTATATGTTCCTATGCAGCAAAAATTAAGTTCATATGTAGGTGTTCCATGTTTTTACAAACTCTATACTCCTTAGTTGTTATAAGATTAAAACAATTTTCTCTGTCAGTAAATGCTTCCCTTGTAAACCACTGGAAGCACATAATTCATCACTCCATTTATAGCTTCTATTTTCTTCTAGGCACTGAGAAACTGCTGATTGTGATTGTTGTTTTCCCTTTTAAGAAACCAATGTTGAACAAGTGACAGATAAGACAATTTAATGTTTCAGTGACCATACAGATCAATTTTTCATTTATTCTGAAGTTTAAAGGAAAAAAAAAGATAGGCAGCCAAGGTACGATTGCAGGGATTTTGTTTAGCAAATTATTCTTCAATACTCAGAAAATTTAACAGGCACTCTCATTAAATCTGCAGGGAGTTTTAAGGTAGCTTTAGTCCTAATATTTTTCAAAAAAAGTGCATTCAAAGGTTTTTCCCCTGAATCATTTTCTTCTCTATGGAATCTATCAGAAAGGGTTGGAGATACAGTACAAGTCTTTAACTGTGAATAACAGAAAAAGAAGAAAGAAATGTATTACCACAAGCAGCAGAAGATCTCAATAAAAAGATAAGTAAAAGGGGAACATTGTGCAGTTCTGTATTGGTTAGAGAAATGGAAAAACCACACATTTGGGGAAGTATTTATATGGAAAAGGCACAGGATTGGTATCACCTATTTGCACTTACCCATTCCATACAAGTCATGGTAGGGTGAGGGACACCTGATTCATTCTTTCCACCCACTTCACTTCTGGTTGTTTTCTCCCTGTAGACCTCTGCCTTCTGTCCCTGCAGGACCCAAGTGTGTCTTCTGATGTACAGCCCTATTAAGCAAGCTAACATTATAGCATCATATGGGGGCTAGAAAAGTGTGTGCACTCAGCCCACTCATGACTAGGTTCTAGCAACATGATGGCTGCACACTTCATACAGGTTCAAACATGAAGTCACTGAACACTCATGCAGTCTATTGTTCTACATGAGAGATATCCTTCTGCAGAGAGGAGGGGGCCTTAGGTATCTGACCTGCCTGTCCTTAGGAAGATTAAGGATGAAGAACACTTAAGTCAGACTCTCCCTCTTCCCATTTATTCATAAGGAGGCTGAACTTAGATGCCAGAACTGTTTACCAGTGCCCAATACTGCTGTCAAATAAGACAGCACTCACACTGTTAATGCAGTCTTCATGCTATCATCCCACAAAAACAAAAACTGAAACAACTATTCAACAGTGAATAGCCAACAGTGACATATAAATTTGCTATCAGTAACACTCAGGGTTTTCAGCATGTTGGCAAGAAATATGAAACAAATATCAGTGGTATCCCAAGCAATCTTACAAAAGTCCTGGAGATACCATATTGGTTTATATTCACAAGTCTTACTGCCTTTACAACATTAAACATTAGGGACTCACTAAAAAAACCCAGAATTTTAGATTTAGATTCAGAAATGTACAAAGCAATCCTAGAGATAAGCCTGTTCATTTAAAAAAAAAAATAATATTCTTCTATATGACATGAAAGCTACTAAAAACAGCAGAAAATTCCCATCTTTCTTCCTTACAAGGCAAAAGTTTTCTGCCTCTGGGCTAAGCCCTGCTCATTTTACTGATGGGAAGTAGAATTTTAAATCCCAAGGACAGGAAAGTAATTCAGAACATGGGTCTATAGATAGTAATTTTGCCAAAGTATTCACTACAAGATTTTTCCATGGGCTTAACTGTTATTTTCATGTTTCAAAAGCAGTACAAATCTTAAATAGTATTAATGAATATGTTTCTATGCAAGTTTTGCAGTATAATAGAATTAAATTACTATCAGAATCCTATAAATAACCTTTGGCTCTGCTAAATTCTAGAAGCAGAGTTTATAGCTTCATATATTACTCTTGACCACTTAACTACGACAAAAGCTAATTAATTAGACATTAGGGTCTCTAATCATTCTGGAATTTGCTCTATTATGTTCAGCTGGAATACCCTCTTTCCTCAACAGACTCCCTAAAGTTTAGATGAAGACAATAAAGCACTCCTAGTTTTTCATTCTTCTCTATCCAGATACTCAAGGTCAGGGTAGGAACATTTATTTAGACTGATTTTATTACAGATTGTCCCTATTTAACTCTGTCTTTGCTGCAATGGATATTATTCATGAGCTTGGAAGGGCTTCAGCCTCTTCCAGTGTTACTGTTCTAGCACTTTAACCTAGCGTTGCTAAAAAAACAAATCATTATTAAGAAGTCAAGAAGAATTCCAGCAGCTTAACTCAATGACTGCCTACTGCTGATATATCACAACATACATGTCACATGCATAGGTATTTTAGGAAGCATCTTATCAACTAAGCTCAAAAACTATACCTCCAAAATGTTAAAATTTTTTGTCAACAAGATGCAGCCAGTCTGTAAAGTCAGGCTGTGTATCATGGTGGAAAGAAAGTACCAATGAGAAACAAGCTTATAAATTGGTTTGACTAATCATTAAACCCCATCTAGTATAATCGTTTTAGCTGATCTTGTTTAAGTCATTCCATGAAGCTGCCAAGGGAGTTCAGGGACAGGTCGATCTTCTATTCGCATCATGCAAGGATCAGGCAGATAAAATCCGATCAGTTACCTGAGTATTCTTGCATTTATATGTAATTATTCCCTGTTGTTTTAAAGCTTCCATCTGGAAGAAAGAAATCTGTTCTGCTCCTGACCTTTTCAGACCTCATGTCACTATATTTAGCTTTAACAGATGGATTCTGCTGATCTGATATGAAGATGGAAATAAAAGATTGAAAACATGAAAAGAGTGGAAAAAATATAGAATCATTAAAGCCTTGAGTCATTGCTAACTGCAGGTCAGTGGGTGAATCTTCACTGGATTCTTGGGTCACTGATCAGGCCTCCCAGTTTGTTCCTGCCCTAAACTGTAAAAGAATTAAAAAGACTCTGTTAAGAAGGTGACTGGCACTACCTTCCTCTAACACGCAAGTCAGTGAGAGAAGGAAGGACTCCTAACACACTCAGGAGTATTAATGACCTTGGAACTACAAACAGAGTACTAATAAGTACTAGTTCTGAGTAACACTCAAATCTACCTTGTGGGAGCAAAAGCAATTGCTCTGAGAGTGCACATTTCTGCAGAGAGGTAGAATTCTTCCTCTCTATATTTGTGTTTTCTTGTTGCTGTTATTCAGAACGAGTAAGATCAACCAGAACTTTCTTGTAGATTCATATACAAAACATGTCAATAAAGTAGTTTATCCTTCCTCCATTAAAAAAACCAACCAAATAAAACCACACAAAACCTCAAAAAAACCCCAACAAACCACTGGGAAAAAAAACCCTGCAACAATCAAATAATGGAAGGACTTCTCAGAACAATACACACATGATCTAGTTAGTCACAAAGAAAGGAAAAAAAACTTTTGCAATGGGAATATTCAGCTTAGGCATGTATTTGATACACCAAGTCAAACTACATGCAAAGACAGAGGACAGAATGCAGAAAATTAGGATCTGATATTATCAAATTGATAATTAGTAATTTGGTATTACCAGTGAATATTTGGATAATCATAATGCTCTATTGGAACTATTTGGCAAAAAGTCTGTGTACTGTCATTGTTACCAACTTTCCAAAAATAGTCAACATCACTAAAAGAAGGCTAAAATTCTTTCAGACTGCAGCAAATTAGTAATACAGAAACAGCAAGCATTCTGCTTCATGCTCTTCGACTCCAATTATCAACCTAATAGCTCTACATTCACAATACAAGGAAAACTTGTTTTTCAAAAAAAATCATATTGAAAGAAAAAACAGCCCCTCTAGAAATTACCCTACAGGCTTGCCACGTAGCCAGCAACTGTCCTGCATGCCAAGTCCTTTTTAGGACAATGTAGTCAAAATCAGATGCACAGTACAGAGCCAGAAAGTAGATCAGGTGAGATATTGACTAAATTTTCTCCTGAAAGAAATGCATGTCCCATCATTACCCCTCTATTTCAATATTAATCTCTTTTGAAATATAGGAATACTGTCTTAATAAAGTACATAACACAACTTTTAGGTCTCCTATTTGGAATGTCTTAATGTTATAATAGCTGTCCTCACTGAAAATTAATTTTTATTAAAATATTGGAATAGAATTACACTTTGATTGTTCTTGCTCTCATAAAGTATAACTGTTTCTCAGCTGTCAGTTCCACTTTTCTACTGCTTCATAGCTATAATTTTGCTGAATACAACGGAAGAGCATTTGTGTTCTCCATAGCTGAATTTATTTTGAGTTGTCTTTTGGATCAGAAATAACGACAAATTTAAAAAAATAAAAGTATTTAACATCATTAATAAGAAAGGATGCAAGTGTTTCCTGTTATAGTCTTCCCATTTAGAAAAAAACAACACACCCTATCATTACAGCATGACTACAGGTATGTAGTGATATTCCTTTTATTGTTTCCTGTCCTTAATACTATTGAGCATTATTAATCAGTTGTCTGTTACTATCCAACTGCTATCTTTTACTTCAGCAGTGGTTTCATTCTATAGAGGCCAAAGCAATAGCGCGTATAGTGACTCTTATGTAAATTGGGAAGGGTTAAATTCATCAGCTTAAACTGAGAAGCCTCAGTTGTAGTTGTAAGATCTGAAAACCAGAAGATCTTCTGAAAATTAGGTTCATCTTAGATTGAAGAATACTAGTAAATCATTTCAGCCTTTGAGCAGTCTAACCCTTTGTGCCATTTCCTGGTAAAGCATTTTGAAATCCTGAGTCATTTATACAATGGTCAGCAATGTGTTTATATTTTAGGGGCTATTTTCTCATAAACTAGCATAACTCAGCTGAAGTCGAAATGCTATTGATTAACCAAGCAAAAATACCCATTAAAAAAAAAGCCAATTCCTCAAGATGTCAGCTGTCAAGACACCTAAAACTGGCCAACTCTCAAAAGCATGTGGTCACATATGAATACAGTCCGTGCATAACTAACAGGTGAGGTCAAGGAAAATTGTGTTGTGTTTTTCCTGTTGGTTTTAAGAAAATACTTTTACTACAGTAGTGATGAAATAAAATTTTAAACATGCTCTAGGCAGTTTTTGTGATATGGAAGCATTTTATGTTTTTGAGGGTTACTCAGGGTGTTTTGATGGAGATATTTAATATACATTCGTAATACAGAACAGGTTTACAACAGACAAGTAGAAAAGATTTTATTTAGGGAAAGATCTGCATTTATTCCTTCTTCTTTTCATATCTGGACTTCCCAGTGCCTGGTTTCTGGAACCAGTGCTGTTTCTGCACCAGTGCCTAAGGTTTATTTGGGAAGGGGAGGGAGAAGGACTGCTAATGATCTCCCAGAGATAAATGAAATTGCTGATTTAGTCAAGCTCATTCTTGACCTTGACACAAGACGGGACAGGCAAAGGGAAGAGCTCAAAATAGAGCAAGTTAAAGAAAGGAAGATCAAACGAATGCTCAGGTCTGGCCAAGACCCCCCCTACATTCAGCTAACACCTGGCTGAGTTAGAAAACATGACCAGCCCAACCTTCCTGTTGGAGCCGATTGAAGCTGTCAGCTCCGGGCTTGTCACCCACTGCATCAGGAGGCCCCTGGGCTGCCACAAGAGCCCTAATTAGGCAGAAATGGCACTTGGGCAACTGACCCGCCAGGACCTTTGGCAAAGCATTTAACATCATTAGTTAACATTTTTATTAAAAAAAGTGTGAATGTAAATGAACAGCCAATGCATTTCAATAGGGTTTGTCGGTGGCACTGCATGCCCCCCACTCTCCCAACCACACACACACTTTTTTGCATGAATAGTTCACTTGTTTTCTCTAAAGGGGGATGGGGACGTACAGAATGTTTTTCCAAGGGAACTAGGCATGTTCAAAGCAGAAGCAAGGTCTTAAACAATCAGACACAATCTCTCGCCTTTTGGGGAGCGTGTTGGTGAGTGAACAAACAACCGAAGGCAATCTTACCTGCAACATGCCTAAGGGGACATCTGGAAGGGAAAGTATGCATAACCTACATTGGAACAGAGAGATACACAAACACATATTCATCTGATTGTTCTAAGTGTATTCACTGTATTTTTCTTTTCTGTTACCTCCCAGAATAGGTACCTAATCCAGTAAGGCTTCAACCCTTTGCCAGAGCTATCAATGCTAAAGCAATGTAAAAGGATGAATGTATAAAAATATAGTGCCTTCCTCTTTCCTTAATTCTTTAATTGTTACACATTACCTTTGACAGAAATTATAAAAAAATACCACTCAAGCATATTAACAACCTACCTTAATTAAGCCTTCAACAACAACTGTGTGAAAAGTTTTTATTCTGTATTTATTAATACAGAAGCATATGCATCCCTGAGACAATTTATTAGTACTCACTTTTTTCTTTAACTTCTTTAACTGAAGTGTTTCCATAATATATCAATACTTAACCAAAATCCTGACAGAGTCTTTTGGAGGTAAGAGATATAAGAAAACTAAATAATTGCAAACATACTTTTTACTAATGAACTGGACATGACTTAGAAGCGTGTCTGGTCCTCAGATATTTTATGTCTACTTCCTATGAATGTGCCCCAATCCATGCTCCTTTTATTTCCTTGGAGCCCATTAGCTCCTCCTTTCTCCAATGGAAGCTACAATATATAGCACTGAGGCTGTTTCCTTAGGCCAGATAAAGGCTATAGTACCTTAGGTTTTGGAATATGCCTCAATCTATAACAGCTGCATTTACCAGCAATACCTATATTCCAGCAAAGAAAAGATTTTTTCACTTGCTAGGAAATCATTCCGTTACATTGTAGCTGCATGCATTATCACTTATGCCTTCTAAAATAAAGTACAAAACTAATAAGAGATTAAAACAGATCTTTCACATAAGGCATGTGGGATGAAGGTGCTGGTGATGTTAGTTCAAATGCCAGCTCATCAGACTTGCTCTGCAGCCAATGGAAGATTATACTCTTTCTCAGATCCATGTATTAGAAACTGAAATAACAGTATTGTCATTTTCTCACATACTGGCATACCCAGAGGCTCTAGTCCCTGACTGTCCAAGCTACATTGATGCCTTAGCAGGGGAAAAAAGAACTTGGCTATACACCTTATATTATATCCCTGTTTGCTCATCTGGTTAAGCAGGCCAGCCTTCCCCCTCAACCCTGACCTCAGAACAGAGAGAAGCACTGCACTTCTGTATATCATCTGACAGGGAAAACCAGGAGACCCTACCTTCAGACTACATCAGATGCTTCACAAACCTCCCACTCTGTGACTGAGATGCAGCAAGTTTGTATTTAAAGAGAATAAGGTTACACCAGGACATAACTCTACCCCACAGTGCAGATGCAACCATTGTTAACATGCTTAGTTTCTTTTTAGAAAAATTCCATCTTCTATTTCTGATATTCCTAGTATAAAAGGTCTGTATGAGACTCCAGGCCTTCTGCACTAATATTATGCATATATAGTAACAAGATTTGTATACACAGAGAAAAGAAAAACAATGTTACACATGTACATGGTACAAATGAAGATGCTCACAAACACAGGACTATCCCTGCTCCTTAGTAAATGCTTTGTGATCTACAGATGGGCATATAAATTCTTACTGTGTGTGTACACAAACAAGTGCTTTCATTTTTTTAAACAGGTATGTGTAGTCTTCAAGGACACTCTACAAACATTAAAACAACATGGACTTATAAATACAGATTTGTAAAGCAAAATACCAAGTCTAGAACCACACAGGAAGCCTGGCTTGATCTTTTGACTTGTGAGAGCAAGTGAGCAGATAGTTTTGGCATTATTCAAATCATTCTTTACCAGTGAATTTCAGTAACTTTCTTTCTAGAGCAGAAATAGGAAGTGATAAGTATTTTAAAAGTGCATTTGCCAATAACAATTATATGGTAACTTGCCTATCCTAATGACAGTTTTTTTAGAGGTTCAGTAGCTTAAAAGCATTATTAGCAAAAAGAATAAATGGTTTTCAGAAATTGCCAAAAACACTGACGCATACAAGGCTCAGAAAGTTAGTAACAGAAAGGTATCTGATCCCTTTTCCCATCACATGACTATTTTCCAGTCTAGTTCTTCAGTATGGCTTCTCCTCTCCCACTGGGAACTAGAGGGGTGGATGAAGGCAGAGAGAGGTGACAGCTTATTGAAAAGCTCATGCTCCCTGCCTAGTTCTGGCACATTTTCTGCAGGTGCCTTGCACTATAGCCACAATAGGCTCTGGAAGAGAGGATTCAGACCTGTCAACAGCTACAGGAGGCAGCTCCACAGCTTTGTTTTACAGGCTAACTTCATTGTCTGCAGTTTTGAACCCTGCAGCACAGGCACCCGTTAATGAGACGAGTCTCTTTTTCCTCTATTTGTTCATCCCTCTGTTTCTTTTGCCTTTCTGTAATGATTTAACTTGATCGTATTGGTTCCTTTCTAGTGGGGATTGCTCCAACGATTAGATAAGATAATTGCCTGTAGAATACTGCTCAGCAACAACTATTACTTCCTTGGCTGAAAATGTCAGAGCAATTGAAAGCTCTTAGTGAAGTTCAAGAACAAGGAGGCAAAAAAGCATCAGCTTCTATATATGGATGTATCTGTGTATATGTAGCCTGCTTGCAGTGGCCAGCTCGCCTGGATAATCTCTCTTTATAAGCACCACTTCTAGCATGTTTTATATTTTCAGGACTTTTTTAAGAAGGTAAGCAACATAAACTTACACAGACCAATTCACATAAGGAAGTATTTCTCATTTACCTTGTATTTGTATGTCATTTACTTCAGCTTTGGGAGACATTATTATACAATCACCTGTTTTGCATTTTCCCCACTTCCTAGTCCATTCCTTAGAAACCAAAATAATGCAACTTCTTTTTAATCTTAAAATATCGTCTGAATAGAAAAGATGCTGAGGGAAAGCCTGGAATGGCTTGAGGAAATGGGTGGAGTCACTGAATAGTGCTGTGAGGTTAATGCCCTTCTGATTCAGCCACTTGCTAGCAATAATGGCTTGCCAAATATTCAAAGAAGACCGTTTTTTGTGTAGCTCTGCTCTGTAGCTTTATAAGGTGGTAGCTGATAGAAAAATGCTATATCAAGAACAGGTCATGCAAATATCAGACTCTGAATCTAAGTATTATTAAAATAACAGAAATAGTTCAGGCTAGTATTTAACTCATATCTTCATCTGAAACACATGCTGTCACTTCTAACAAAAATGTGATGTTATACACTACAAGAGAATACCCAAAGACATCAAGATTTTTTAATCACTAATGTATTTAGACACCAGAGATTTTGTATGAAATCAAGATCTCCTCTTGACTGACAATACAAATAAGCAAGAAAAAGTCCACACTTGTAAAAATTTACCTAGAGCAAAATCAGAAAAACTGCACAAAACCTCATCATCATTTTCCAAATCACATTTTTTTCTATACTTTATATGCACTGTCACCAATAATACACCACCACAAAGTCATAACCACCACATTTTTTTACCATAATTTCCATAAAAATAAATAGCTTTCTGAAGC
The DNA here is from genome assembly GCA_013396975.1 of Bucco capensis. Classification (NCBI taxonomy): domain Eukaryota; kingdom Metazoa; phylum Chordata; class Aves; order Piciformes; family Bucconidae; genus Bucco; species Bucco capensis. The sequence continues at coordinate 307,561 of VWZO01021458.1, read as the reverse complement.
CTCTTAGAGTTTTGTGGAAATGCTGGAGAGCTGGATCAGCAGCTGGATCACTACATGCTATTCATATGCTGAGTTGCTGAGGAGCTACCATAGGGAACTTCTCTGCTAAGGAACTCCAACATAGGCAACTACATGATGGATATTTTATGTAGTATCACAAGATTACAAGCACCCAAATCAGTGTGACTGATATCTGGAGAGATCCAGGCTCCTATTTTGCAATATAATTGAACCAGACTTAGACTAGTTTAACTACATGAATTAGAGAACCAGATGCACAACTTCTTTATGCATCAAATATTTCAGAAACAGAACTACTGTTTTTGAACTAATTTCATGGTTACGTTTTCTTATACAGTGCCACATGCTGTTGGGTTTGCTCCCTGCTAAGCTGAATAAATTATAGTATAGGTGTCCAATTAAACTAAGCAGTAATTGCTAAAGTCCATTATATAAATATAATGTAATATAATATAAATATATTGTTCAGCTTTTGCTGAACAATAAAATGTTTTACAGCAGTGAAGTAAAAGGATTCAGAAGCCATGTGAAATTTGTTGTCTCTTACTCTTTTCACAGGTGTAGTTTGAAAACTTGATAATTGTAATAGGCTCGTTTTTTTCAAATGGACAGTCCCACAACTTGTTTGTCAAAAATAGACTGGAAATGTCCTCTAAAACTTCAGCATCAAGAACTATGACACAGGAAACTGAGAATGACTGATCTCTCTGTGTCTGAAGCTTAGGCTAGCAGTTTGGCTCTGGAGCCTTTGACACAAACTCACACTTCTAGAGAAAAGCTGGAAGTGGTAATTGCTACTGATGCTTGTCCTGAAACAACATGGCCTTTGAATGAACTCCCATTACAGGGCAGACTAGTGCAGTAGCTTCACAAACACTTCATGGCAGTCCTGGAAAAATAACCATTTCTAAGTAGGAAACAGAAAAGAAAAGCTCTACTATATTCTGACAAGAAGCCAGGAAATTTAGGATGTTTCTGTTTCTTTTCTTACTTGTTATAGTGAATAATCACTGAATACAAGTAAAATTAAAACACAAACTTGCCAATTAAGAGCTACACTATTTAAGATATTTTGCTGCTAGTAGTCAGCAATTTATGTCAAATCAAAGCCTAAAAACCTTTCAACTTATGGATCATATGCAAAAAAGCAATGCAGTGCTTGGTATATAGAGAAGGTCAAGAGTTGATGATCTGATAGTCCTTTGGGGATTTAAGCAGGTAACTGAGAGTTAATTAACTGCTACAGTCAAAAAACCCACAAAGGCATTACACTCTAACAAATACAGTTGTGTACATTTGGTTTTACTCTTGGCTTGTTTGAGCAGCTGACAATAAACACATCCTCCTCCTTTGCTGAGGAAAGTGGTGATCTTTGTGATGGATGTTTGGGCACATTATGTGTAGTGATTGCTTTCTGGTTGAAGCCTAATGAGTTTTACATACTGTCCTCATTGCTTTGGATATGTTGCACAAAATTGTGTGGCAATTGCAGAGGCACTATCTTCCTGCAATTCTAGAGGATTTTCTGTGAAAAAATTCTATCAGTTCCTCCCCTCATGTTGAGAGATACATTTCTATCAGTGCGATATACAGAGAGCAGGCAACATTCTCTGTGAATAATATACAAATCCTGACAGAAAAAACATATGCTTGAACTAAAGAAAACTAAATTAGTGCAGTGGAAAAGATGAAGTCAGTTATAAATTCATATGATCTTATGGGCTTATCCCGAAATGACAGTCAAGCTTCTGCTCCAGATGGTGCAATAGTGTTTGTGACATCCACTTTGAACTGCAATCTAGTTATGTGTCAAGCAGGAGAGTCCATTATTCACAGCATCAGTGCTGGGGAAAGAAGGTTAAAAGTTCAAGACATGCCCCAAGTGATTAAGGTTGTAAAAATCAGGAGATATACCATAGGGGGAAAAAAAAAAAAAGCCATTCTTCCTTTTTTTCCATACTCAGTTTGCGCCAAAAAATGTGTTTAAGTAAAAAAATAACACGATGCAGGAAAGCCCCTGTTGTCAATAGTAATGCAAACATTACCTTTTTATTTAAATTCCTTAAACCTCCTTGCTATCAGTTTCACTTCTCCTGGAGAAAAAAAAAATAAATTAAAAAAATAAAAAAAAAAGACTTCTCTTAAAATCTGTCAGCAGGTGACAGAACTTGAGAGCTCAGTTAATACTATTTCTCACTCACTGTAATATTCACTTCAACAGTGACATACGTGTAAGTAACTCTGATTTCAAACTGTTTTTCATGTATCCCACAGATTATCAGTTCCTCTGTACAGTTAGGTTTCACTTCTCAGTTATGTAAGCCTTTGATCTGTTAACCAGTAACAGATAACCTACAGATTGCTTCCATCCACCCCAAAAGTTTGTGTATTTGGAACTGCAATTACTGCTTCTCAAATAGTTGAGCAAATTTAGGGGGTTTCTAACTGAACATATACAGAAAGAGGAAGATGCAAAACTGGAAAGGTGAAGCTAAAAAAAAAATCTTCACAGTTCTTTATAGTGAGAGTAATGAGTGGATTTACAAAAAAATAAAAAGAAAAAAATATAGCAAATAATTCTTTTCAGAAACATATCTCCTTTTGACAAACAGGTCAGAAAAGTAGAAAAGAGTAATTCCTTTCTAATGTATACATTAGTTTTTCTGTCTGCTGTTTGAACTGCAGGTTCAAACTAGAACATCAAGAAAGACATTCTGACTATAAAACCAGAGATTATAAGTTCTGCTGATTTATATAATTTTTTTCTTTAGGAGCAATTACCCAATCTCACAACTAGAAAACTTAAGTATGTGTTCCACTTTTCTAACTCTCTGTTCATCCCTAAGTTTGATTGCTGGTTTGTATAAATTGCAAATGTAGTGTGGCTATGTTGCCACATCATCTTTGAAATTATACCAACACCTCACATGCAGTAACTAATGCATGACCACACACTATTTTCACTTCATGGAAAATGATTAATATTCAATTCAAAAGGCCTGACAACATTCAGACTCTGTACATATTTGTAAGTGTATTAACACCTACATACTGACAAAAATCCCTATAACACATCATGTCATGGTCCCTGTGCTAGACAGGCTTCAACAATGCCCTAAAGCTCCTAACAGTTACTTCAAAATGTACACATAAATAAATTGTGGTAAACTCCTGATATCCAAGACTGAGCCTAGCATTCATCAATAACCTGTGCATTACATTAAATGTAAAAAAATCTACACACCACAAAACCTAGTTATATCACAAATTTGAGGACAATCTTGTGTAAACTCAAAAATCTGCTCAAAAACTTGTCTTTATGTTCCAAATCACCTCTAGAGTTACAATAATAATTGAAAGCCTATCAGCTCTCACATTTCAGTTCATCTGTCTCCTTTGGAGAAGGGTAGGCTCACCCTTGCACAGCAGGAGCTGAACAGACCCACAGGAAGAATCCTCAAACTTTAGAAAGAAATTAGTAGTAAAACCCACTCAACTCGAAGTAACCGTTGGAGCGGAGAAAGATTACTCAAGGCAAATGAACTCTTATATGAGTACTCTGGAAATTAAAATAATAATGCTAGAGGGGGAAACAAAAGACCTAAATTATTAGAAATTTCCAAATATCCAGTGTATATGTATTACTCAAGTTCTTGGAATATTTTGTCTAGACTCAAAGCCCAGTCTAAATGTTATGTTCAGATGTGTCCTAGGAACAAAGTTTTTGTTATACTTTTATGACACTTAGCTTTGTTACTGTAGTTTATAGAATACAGAACACTAAGAATGAAAAGAAACACTACAGAAACATTTTAGGTATAAAAAGAAAAAAAACATTAAAAAGTCTTTTTTATTTAAGAAATTAAAATGTCTCAAAACCAGTAACGTACTTGTTCGAGAGTATTTGTATCACTAAGCTAAAAAGGCAATCCTGATTTCATTGGAAATGTCATGCAGTTTTTATGTACTCAGACTTGACTTCAAAGATGACCCTGTCAGTGGAGTGAGTACACATTACTCTTCTGTGGAATCCTACAAGAACACAGATGGCAGTGAGACCATGATCTTAATTGATTTAAGGGGCAAGTTTATATCTTTAAAGCAACATTTTAGAACAGCAAAAAGCAAATCCTTTATGTAACACTTAAGCACATTGTATTATATACTTGGTTTTAGAGCGCCCCAGATTAGCACCACATACAAATACTCAAGAGCAATACAAACCATCTTGCAAAAAAAGGAATGCACACAATACAAATATCATAAATGAGGAAAAGCTGATCATAATTTATTTCCTGTTACAAGAGTTATAGTAAAGGCAAGAGGTCATAAAAAATTATGTACAGCTGCTCTTGAAAGAAACACAGGACCTATTTCTCTATCCACTCAAAATGCTATATAATCTAAAAGATTTTGGGAGAAAAATCTGTTGAGAAAACATCAAAATACGGTATTACTGGACATTCCTAGAACAATGATGATTGCAAGCTTATACAGCTGGTTTTATACACAGAAAAACAAAAAAGAACTACTATACAGTGTCATTGTACCTGGTCATTTCTCAGAGGCCAGAGTTGCACCAATCACAGGCTTTTTCCTCACTGGGTTTGTTCCTTGCAGCTTGCTACATGTACTTTGATTAGAGAGTTTTTAATTACACTTTAGCCTGTTAGCACCATGGGGCCAATAAAACTAAGAGAAATAGAACTAAATCCTTTTCATTCAACACAACTGTTAACTAAACACCAATTAATTACACCCACACAAGCCTAATGAAGATAATGGGGTTGCAGAGAGTTCACCGATAGTATGAAGTGGCTTGCAGTATCCTAACCTTAATCAGTTAACTACTTCATAATAGGTAGGATCATAGGATAAGCCATCCTCTTTCTACATGCTTACAATTACTATTACTGTTAATGGAAATTACATGGCCATACAGATAATTCATGTAACATTCACTTGATCATGAACCAAAAATTATAAATACTTGAGGGGAACTCCTACTAGTATTTGAAACAGTTTATAAAAAAAAAAAAGTGTAAGGTTATTAAATACACTGAGTATCAATCTGTTTCAGCTCATTGCTTTCCTAAAGGCAAAGCTAACAAGTTTCTTTCCTCAGACAACTGCTCAGTACCCACAGAGCAATACTTGAAGCTGCTTCTCCACAATGCATGCTGTTTAGATCCCTTTTAAAAGTAGAAGGTGGGAAACTGATCTAGAGGCACTCAGGTTATATTACCTAGCATATGATGATGTTCTCAGAGCATCACACCAGCACCGTTACATCCAGCAAGTCTGTTCTTCCAGGAATATTTAATTAAACTGGAGCTTAAAGGGCCAAGCACATGCATGTAACACAGATCTAGGACTATTCCACTAGTGCCACCCACCCAGCAACTGTACAAGCCCCTCCTGATTAGTGATGTACCCAAAGGAGCAGCTGCCCACTGCACTAACCTGTTCCGAACAAGGGAAATCTCTTGAGTTATTTACTGTGTGCTCTCCTCAAGGAATGGGTAGTGTCACTTTAGAAACTTCTTCTGAGGAAATGGCTTTAAAAAAGGAGGGTTTAACTCTCTGGAGAGGTGCCATACTATTTCTGAAGGATGTGAAAGAAAAGAAAATGATTCAGTAGGGATTTTTCTTCATTATCACCCAACCTAGAGAAGCGAACACACAATGAGCAAAGGTCTACACATATTGATTTTAGAGCTGAGGAAGTGTGCAGCTAACAGCTTTTTAAGTATCTCCATTTTCAGTTACTTCAACAAAATTACCAATGAACAGTGTAACAAAGTGAAAGTTTTTGTAGGAAATTGCAGACTAAAAATGATCATTTAGGTTGTGAAACGTTTCTTTTCATTGAAAGTAAAGGGCTTTTAAATGCACGAGTAGAGTTATTGGGGCATTTTGCTGCACTATCCTCACTAGACATTTCACAAACCATAATCTGTCTCTCTTTCAGGATGATAATCTTACACAATTTTGTTGTTCAGAGACTTTTTAAACTAAAAGAGTACCTGCTCGAGGCATTCTGACTTGGAAGACCATAACCAGCCTCTGAGGGAAGCGCCAACACCACACACAGCGTTAAAGAAGCCAAGCCAAACCAAACCACCCCCAGCTCTCCAACCACTCCCTACCCAGCCAGGCGGCAGGGGCAATGTGTTCACTAGCGGCCCGGTGTGAGGAAAACGCCCTTTTACCGAGGCGGCACCCTGACGGAACAGCAAACCCGCCCTGAGGGGCCCCGCCGGCGGCGCATCTCTCGCGAGAGTGCGGAAAGCCGTCGCCTAGCAGCCAACCCTGCTTGCAGGCTCCGCAGCCCCACCATGGAGCCCCACGGCAAGGTGCAGCGGCCGCAGCAGCAGCAGCGAAGGCTGCAGGAGCTGCGGCGGGAGGCAGCGGAGTACTGCCGAAGCCACCAAGTGCAGCAGCGGTTGGAGGAAACGCTCAACGCCCTCTTCCCCCTGCGCCCCGCGGATCTCTACGGGGAGATGGTAGTGCGGAGCAGCGCGCAGGCTCGCGGTGCCTCCTGAGGGAGAGCTCCCGTTGGCCGCGCCGGGCTGAGGGGCCGCCGCTTCTCGGCGAAGCGAGGGGGGGTTGGACCGGGCATTCCTAGGCAAGAAGGGGCCTTCCTGGCCCCGCTTCAGGGTGAAGCGGCCGTGTGACTCCCCCAGAGGTACCCGTGGGTGCCCGCCCTGCTCAGTCTTCCTGTAAGGCCCGGTGTGGGCACCGGGCCGCATCATTGCCCTCGGACTAGGGGCATGCTTACCACCCCGGTGTTGCCTGCCCGCCCCAAGGGATTAATAAACCCACAGGTTAATGGGAGGAACTCCATGTCTCTGTGATTACAATTACTTTAAATAGTTTCTCGCTGAGTCAGGCAAGATCTGTGATGGTTTTGTGTTTGTTACCAGTGGCACTCTGATGCTGGGCCAAATACATTGTTACAGCAGTGGGGCTTTTTGTCCTGTGCTGGTCACTTGTCTCAAGACAAGAACAAGGTGTGTTACTTTAGGAGGGCACAGAGGGACATCCCTAATAAACCCACTGTTCAGCATGGTGTGATGTGTAAGGCCAGAGGCAGAGACTGGGTGCTAGTCATACTGCAGCTGTTCCTGAAAAGCAAATGGGCTTCAGTGGAAGTGTCAAGAATCAGACTAATTTCATCAGTTCCCAGCTGGCAAACTATTGTAGACAGTAATCCTCATGAAACCTTGATATTCTGAAATCCTCAATATCAGTACAGGTTGGGAGATGATGTTCTTGAGAGTAGCCCTGCAGAGAGGGGCCTGGGGGTGCTGGTGAATGAAAAGCTTAGCATGAACTGGCTATGTACACTCACAGCCCAGAAGGCCAACCAGATCCTGGGCTGCATCAAAAGAAGCGTGGCCAGCAGGTTGAGGGAGGTGGATCAGAGGGTTGAAACACCTCTCCTATGAGGAAAGGCTGAGAGACTTGGGATTGTTCAGCCTGGAGAAGTGAAGGCTCCAGGGAGATGTTATTGCAGCCTATCAGTAATTAAAGGGAGGCTATAAGACAGACTTTTTTGTTTAGCAAGGCCTGTGGCGATAGGACAAGGAGTCATGGCTTTAAACTAAAGAAGGGGAGATTTGGACTGTATATAAGGAGGAAACTTTTCACAATGAGGGTGATGAAGCACTGGAACAAGTTGCGCAGAAAGATGGTGGATGCCCCATCTTGGGAAACATTCAAGGTCAGGTTGGACAGGACTCTGAGCAACCTCATCTATTTATAGGTGTCCCTTCTTACAGCAGAGGGGGTTGGACTAGATGACCTCTTAAAGGTCCCTTCCAACTCTTAACTTTTCTATGATTCTATAACCTCTGTTAGTGGTGATACTGGAATTGCCAACACTACAATAGCGAGCAACTCTTGAAAAAAATAATTTCTGATACGTTCTTTCATGTGAAAGTGACTGTGGAAACAAGACATACCTTTTCCCATCTCAGAGTGTATTGCCATCACCAGTGGAAGGTACTAGAACTGGTAACACATGTTCTTGCTTTGCTTAGTGTTTGGCATGTTCTCCTTCTATGTGGCTATGTTTCCTAGTTTTCCCGTTTGGTGCCTGTCTCCAATAATACATTAACAAATGAAACTAGTAAGAAAGTACGTAGGTATAGTAAGACTCAGGTAGCAACATGGAAAAATAGCAGTCCTTTTTTTAAAGCAACATTGGTGTTCATTAAATGTGGACAAATATATTCTTATAGTTGTGTGATGACTGCTCGACAGGTCCATTCAAGGAAGAAGTAAGAGAACTCTGCCTGTCAGAAGTCTAGGTTTTCACCTTTCTCGCAGGAATCAAAACTTGATGACCTTAAAACTCCAGATTTCCCATGGAGTAGTGACCCCTAGCTACATCAGTTGTCTTGTGTCCTGTGTGGAATACTCACAACTCCTTAAAATTCCTTCCAGATTAAATCCTCTGCTATGAAGATCTTTAATATTGCATTGGTTGAGTGTTGAGACACATGAGCCCCTGTACACATGTACTTGATGAAGCAGCCTTGAATCATTATTAGCTATCTGGGACATTAAGTACTATTAGCAAGAAGTATATTCTGAAAATACTGCCATTTTTCCATGTCTGCAGCATGTACAGAATTTTATGAGTAGCATTTTACATGAGAGCTTTTTCTGAGCAAAAGGATTTTGGTGAAGATTGTTTCTAGTATTTTTGTTAGGAGAAAAAGCAAAGCACTGTATTATTTGAAAGCTTAACAACTACTTGTTAGTAGATAAATAAATGAAAAGACGCTACAGGAATTTTAATTTAACATTGGGATCTAGTAGAGTTCTCTATGGATTTCTAAGTGTTTCTTTTATCCAGGATCCTTTTTCTCTCCTTATGAGAGAGAAGACACATGTATTTTTTTCAAGATCTTACCTGCAGACAAAAATTGTTTTATAGCAGCTCACTGTACAGAGGAGGTGGAAGCCATGTGAATTCTAATAGAAATTAGTTTCATGAGTAGCAAAAGGACTACTTTTTATAACTCAGTGTAAAGCCAAGTAAGCTTTGGACAAATGCCTGTTTTCTAGGAAGGTTAAGGAGATTTTGATACTCATCACTATCTTTGCCAAATAAAACACATGTTCATCTAACCTGGATGTGGCTTTGGACTTCCATGCTTAGATATGTTGGACCTGTTCTCTGGAACCTCATTCTTAAGCAGATAATGTAGAAGTAAATACGCAGTGTAACAGAAGTATTTTGAATGCTGGAATGTGTAAATGGATTTACTCCATGGTGGATTTAACTGAAATATGTTTAATGGAATAAAAATCTTTTTTGCATGGAAATTGACTTTTAATGGAGTTCTTTCTCTTTCATTTCAGGCTAACTACCTTTATAAATTTTCAAAAGCTCCAACAATATGCAAATTAATTGGAAGAAAAGTTCTTGATGGAGTTGGTCAGCCAACATTAGAAGTGGAAATCTACTGTACAGTTAAAAACTGTGAGAAGGTATGAGCTGCTTCCTCCTGTTTTATTTATTTTAAGAAGACAACATCAGAGAGAGGTACTTATTCTACTCACATCCTAAGGAACATTTTATCTAATGAAAGGATATAAATCTCTGTTACTCAACAGTTGAGTGTTATTTCTTAGAAAAAACTGTCTTGAAGAGTTTCCATGAAAATTTTCTATGAATTAGACAATACTTATCTTTATTTTATGAATGGGATGTGACAGTGCATCTTTGTATATGATATTTTTGTCTGTTTTAATGATCATGTAGCTTTTCCTTACACTTCATATCTAGCCCTGTAAGTTTTCCTTTTATATTTTTCTTTTTTCTTTTTTTCTAATTTCAGATCCTTATATTTCTATTTGTATGACAGTGTTTCAGAAAAATATAGTACAGGTGAAAAACACAGTGTAGGTGAAGGCACTTTTTTACACTGAGCCGATATACTGATGTGGGTGATAGTTAAGTCAAACATATCCATCTAGCACCTGCAATGCAAAATTGATGGTGCATTGCCATATCTCCCCCATCCTGAAATATTCAAGATATTCAAGACTGTCTTTTCAACTCTGGCTGTTGGGAAGTAATTATTTTTATTTCCCCCTCAGTTAAACTATAATTAATTTAATTCTTGAATTAAATATAGATCATAGATATTCACAGTATGTAAACTTAACACTGTGAATGCAATCAACTCTGTGATATTTCTAAATTACGTCCTCATTAAGTGAATTTTCTTAAGATGTCCTAATGTCTGTATGGTCATTAAAATAACTCCATTCTATTCTCATAACAGAATATATGTATAAAGCAGATCTGTCAAGAGGGTTTTGTCTAAGTAGTTATATTTTAGGTTGAGAAACTTGAAGAATGTCTGTGATTAACAAAGTATGAGACTACAAAGAAGGTGCTAGATGAGAAAAGGTAAGTGGAGCAAAGAGTAGATTTGGAGATAGGTACTTGTAGAGTTGGTAAGGACATATACTTCTTAGTCTTTCAAATGGCATTTCCAAGTTGGAAGCCTTTTTTACATTTTTTTTCCCCCAGAGGATTTGTTCCACTGTAATGTCTTCTCATTCTCAAATACTTGAAAATCCTTCACCTGAAACAACTGAAGCTGATGAGAAAGAAAGAAATGACTCTGTTAACACTGCTGTGAAATGGGTCAATGAATCACTGAACACAATGTTAAGAGATTTGAAGCCTACTGACCAGTGTGAAGTTGATAAGATGCTTGGGTAGGTCTTGCATATTATGGAAATTATTGCATTTGAAATATACACCATTAATATGTATTGTAAATTAAAAACATACAGAATATTGAATATTTTCTAGTATTTTAATATTTTTAGGATGCAATATCTATCTCAAATACATTGCATTAAGTTATTTCCTGCTTTTTTTTCCCATCATTATGATACGAAAATCATGCTGGTTTTTCAAGGTTTCATTCATGGGATACAAAAATATGGGTCTCTAAGAAAAAAATGCCTGAACATATCCATGGGTCAAAGGCTTTTTTAAGAAACTCATTTGTACTGGTTTGGGCTGGAGCAGAATTAATTCTGCTAAGATGGTATTGCTTCTAGCCAGGGTTCCTTTAAAAGTGACTGTATTCCTCTGAAAGCTGGCAGTATGTTTTCAAATCACATTATCATCTTCTAATAGCTTCAGCCTGAATGTTTGGGTTACAGCCTGAGAATTGGAATGTAAACTTTTCTGTGGCTTTACTGAGAAGTCAGGGGGTGTGAGGGTGAGAGCGTACACCTATAGGAAAGAGACAGGCAAGGCAGGTGACCCCAAACTGACCAACTGAGTATTCCATTTCATACACGTCATGCTCGGTATAAATTTAGGGGGGCCGTCCCCTCTTCTCTCTCTCTCTCTTCTTTGCCTCTCTGGCAGCCCTGCTTGGTGCCCCAGCTTTGCTGCTTCCGCGCTTCTGAGTCCAGGCCTCCAGGGTCCAGCTTACTCCCTTTCTTCCCCCCGCCACCACCGGGGGAGTTCGGCTGTGGTAATATAGCAACCGGGAGGGAAGGTGGGAGGTTTGGATCTTGGTGCTGGCGCTGTATCTTTGCTTGTATATATCTGCCTGCTGCCGTTGCTTTCTATTAAAATAGTTAAACTTACTCAGCCTTTTCCAATCCACAAGTCTCGTTATTTCATCCAAACCATAACATCATTCAGTGCAAGTTTAATTCAGTGGGGATACTTTTGCAGACTGTAACTCCACTGCTTCTGCACTGCAGAACACAAGTGGTATGAAAGGCCTGTGTGTGTGTGTCTTATGCATTGAGCTAATCCACAGAAAACACGTGTATACGGTTTCCAGGTTCTGGTAGAGTCTCCTTTCTGAGCAAGCTACTCCAAAAAGCTTCTTACTTGAGGCAGTCAGTTTCTTTGGAAGCACAGTTTCTTTACTAAACATCATGTTTATTTTTTCATACAAATATTTCTTCATGGGAACATCCCAAAGTGAAAAAAAAATGGCCATTTTTTTCCATTCCAAGAAAAATGTTTTTTATGTAAAAAAAAGATCTCAGGTAAGAGCATCACAAATATATCTGAATGTCTTTTTATAGTAACATTAGAGGACCTACCTGGCAACATTATGGCTTTCTTCACACTGGAAGCAGGATTATGGCCTGTCATCCTCTTCTGCAGTTGGTAGTGTTTCTTCCTTCTGAGGGGAATGACACTTTGTTTTCGGGTTAGCAGTTGGGATGCCACACTTTACACAGACTGTAGCAAACTGACCTGATTGCCTTCCAAATGGAATAGCTTTGGTGAAACCTTGATGAAGGGAGTAGGGACTCAACTGGGAAGAAATTCATCCAACTGTGAGTCTAAATGAGAACTAAATGCATTTTTTACACTACTTTATATATCTTACATGCTCAGTTTGCCTGAATTGGGTAACTGTGACTTGTCTAACAATATTTTGATCCAGGAATCTTTATGCCTCTTCCCTCAGTGAATACTTTACAAAAATGGTAGAAGAACATAAAGAAATTCAAAAGCAAGCAGAAGAAGAAGAGGGCACCCTTGCCCTTGCTTCAGGCACTCCATCAGCAACAGCACTTTCTGGGAAAAAAAAAGCAGCAAAATCAGGTTTTAGTTTGTTTTATTTTAATGTTTTCCGCAATGCAGATATTGATAAAGGTGCTAAAATACTTTCTGAAGTATTCTGTGGATGTGGAATGACACAGTGTCACATGTTCAAAGAGTTTGGTTACTCTCTCTTAAACCTTCTTTCTGATCACAGCAGTTTCTACTGCACAAATGAGAGAAGGGGGAAAATAACAGAGTTTTCTAATCATTCACATGCACTGGTTGAACAGAGTTTCTGCCTTTGTTTTACAGTTGTCTTAGACAGGAGATTATTACTCTTCAGAGTGAGGAATAAGAATGGAGGAGGATGCAAATGAAGAATAAAAATGAAAATGATAAGGAAAGAAAAGGGAGCCACAGAACTGAACAGAAAAATAGAATTAAGATAGAAGTTAAAAAGAATGGAAGGAGGGTGGAAAGAAGGAGGAAGGGAAGTTTCTTGTTAACACTGACAAAAAGAAAAAAATAAGATAAAAAGCAAAAGAGAAAGAAGGAAGGGGATGAAATGGTATGGGCAGTTACAGAGTAAAAAAAAAAAAAGTATGCAAACAATCCTAGTAAAGGAAAAAATGGTGTGAGACTAGAGAAACAGGGTAAGTATACAAGGCCCAAAAAAGGGGAAAAAGCATTGTGTTACGTTCATGTATACATTACCTTCATAAAAATATTGTTTGTTATAATTTATTAGAAGGGCAGAAAAATTTGGCAAATTATTGTTCCTTACCAGTTTAATTTCAACTGTTACATATTATCAGTAAAACCTCCAAGTCAATGTGTTAGATGTGAGCTGAAATGTAACATCTGCAGTTGTCAGGTCTATCCAAATATCATCATGTACTTTTAGTCAAGCTTCTACTGATACATCTGTGATTTATTTTCACTAATTGTGTTTTCTTTATACTTGCCTGTGACATTGACTATAATGTTATTGTTAGAATCAATACCTGACTATTAGGAGCCAATTATTATAAAGCTACTTATTGTTACAGGTGACCACAAACAAATGGTGACTTCCAGTGGGAGGTCCTTGCAGAGGTAGCATCTAAGTTGTAATTTATGCAGGTTTCAAAGCAGTGTAGTGTAAAGGATCTCTGGAAGACAGTGCAGTTGTCAGAGCTGCCCACTAGTTGACTATGATTTCCACGTGTGTATCCTCAATGTAAAAGGTATAAAATCTGTGTACAGTATGAAAATGATGTATAATCTAATCTACATATCCAATTAAGGTCCTACTAAGAACATTTTATCATGAATTATTAGTTATATCCTGTAGTATGTCTGTTTTATTGAAATGCAACTTGTATGGCACTCCTGTTAGGAACCAAGATAGCTGATAGTCCTTAATGCATATGGTTCTTGAGAATCAGAGCAGTTATTTCTGTTGCACGTGGCTGCTTACTGTATGTGTTCATGTAAGCACTGCAGGCAAAAAATATGATAGCAGGAACTGCTGGGTTTCAAGCATTTTGACAGAAATTACTGTATCTGAAAGGAAAATAAGTTCTTTTTAAAATTTAACAGGACTATGCATGTGGCATATTTAAAAGACCTGTTTTCTCATTGGAAAATCAATTGTAATAAGCCTTAATTTTTTTTTTACAATCATTAGAAGAAATCAAGTATTCCCAGTCGGGTTATAATGTAATCTTCCAAGTTGTTTATGCAAAAATTGAGGAGGAGGATAAAGAATACTGGAATCATGCTTATAAAAGGAACCTGAAAAATTATATATCATTACTGGATATAAACATAGATAAATAAAAATACAGATTTCAGTGCTGAAAGGTCTCCAAAAGAAATGGATTTGAAATCCATTTGAAACCAGAGTGAGGACACATACTTTGTGTACTTGTAAGGTCATTTCATATAAAACAACGGACAAGATTCGGTTTTAAAAAAAAGCACTGATTCTTTTAGAATACATACAGTTGAGTACATACTGAATGACAATATCATATTTAGTCACCTAACTGTGCTACATGTTTCAAACCATGAAAATATTTAGCTATTCCTCTCTGTCTTGTAGGAAAGAAGGTGGCAGCTGCAGAGAAAACAATCCCACCTGCAGAACCTGCTGAGTCAGTGCTTTGTGGCAGCTTAGCCATTGGGGGAACATCGCTTGCTATAGCCAAGGCTGGTGCCACCATTAGCCATATCCCATTGTACTTACATATCTCACTGCTGAAACATGATCAGGTACATGTGACTCCTCTAACTTTATTTTATCCTATTTATCACAGTTATTCTAGAGTTCTGAAGCCAGTAATCCCTTGTGACAGTGGTATTAAATATACCTCATAGAACATATCCTTAAGACCATTGGCTGTAGCAGTATTTGAAGCCTGTGCCATAATTAAAATACATTGTAAATTATTCTGTTTTTTAACTTTTTTATTTTCACATGGTACTCCTAATTACAGGATTCATCTAAAGAAATGACTCTACCACTCCCAATGGTTACTCTGTTGAACTGTGAAAAAAATTCAACTGCAAAAGTGAAATTAATGAAAGAAGTTATACTTATACCACCAGTTCAGTTATCACTCAGACAGGTACTGTTTCATTTTTGGTTTTATACATGTATTCTATAGACTTCATATAAACTATATATGTACATAAGTATATAGATATTTTCAATATTGTCCTTACAAACTGTATTTTTTCAGATTTTGTTTGCTTGCAAGGCCAAAATTTTAACAAATATTAGTGCAGAATTCTAACACAAGGAACATAAGAAGTAAATAGATGAAGATTTAAAAGACGATACATGAGGATTTCAGTTTTAAAATGTATACTGTAGTATAGAGGGAAAAATCAGTGCATTGAAGATGATGTAGGAGAATTGTGTTACATAACAATAAGAGGTTTTAATTTTGTTTAGAGTATGATTTTACATTAGTATAGTATCAGTTGATTGATAGAGCATACAAATCAACAGAACTCATGACAAATTCAGAGGAAAGCATATAATCTTTAGGAATAAATTGCTTTAAAAGTGAAATTGTGAACATAGAAGGGAATACAAAGCAGAACAAAATCTATTCAAGGGGCAGAAGGGTGGGTGAGACAGACTGGATCAACCCCCTCTTTTTGTTTAGCTATGTGTTGCATTAGAGAATGTGTCTGGATAAGATGCCTACATTAGGGTTGTGATTTCTACTTTGTATGCTGATGACCTGGACAAATCGCTGAGCTTGATTCTTTTTCCTTTTCCTAACTTTTAGAATTGTCACCAAGAGCTCTTAATAAGGTGGCTAATTCTGTACCTTTCAAAGACAGAATGCCTCCTAGTGCTCATGGGAGAGTAGCAATCTGCTTGCTGCAGTGCAAATAACATAGTCATTTGTCCTGTGTTGATGTGTTGTCAGCTGTGACTGACTTCTGCCCCCTTCAGTATTCCTCTACTGGCACAGTTTAAGAAAATCTGAAATGCAATTATTGAAGTTAGCATAAAACTTTTACTAATTTGGATGAAAATGAAAAAAAGAGTCTTGCATTAAAAGCAATGGATTCATTAAATTGGAGTGTTCCTCCATTCCTCAGTGTTTAAAATGAAGATAGCGATTATTTCCCTGTTTCCTGGAAATGTTCTAAAGGTAAATACATTCACTTTTGTCAGAGTTTCTAGTTAGGAAGTCATAGATACAGTTACAATTGTGAACAGTAATTATCATCTTCCTGCTTCTCAGCTATTAAGTAGAACCACATATTGCTTTGTTGTTAGATTTGGGAAAGGTTCCTTTTGGGAAAAAAGAGATCACTTTCTTTTGCCATCCCATTCAGTAGCATAATCAAATATTCCTGTTCATTCCACTGCTAGCAACCCTTTGACACTGGACACTTGACTGCATTTTGTGGGTGAGGGGATTGTGTTAAGGAAGTCTATAATTTTATTTTTTTTTTTTTAGATAAAGACTTAATATTAAGATCTGCATTTAGAATAAATGTTCTTTTCGGATTTAAGCTGCTAAAATGAAATAATTTCTCTTTATTTTGAAGACTACTGTTGTTTTATTTCAGGGCATAGAAAGAATTCTGGATATTCAGAAAGAAATTATGAGACTGTTGGAGTCTCCAGGCAAAATGGTATGATAAAAATATGTAATGTACTTAATTTGATCTTTCTACTGCTATTATCTTTTTAAGCTTAAACATGGAACCTTTAGCCTGTTATCAGGCTTAGTCCTATGGCACAGAACAGAAGATGTGCTTCTCTGACAGATGAATAAAACATTGGACATTTGGTAATATTAATTAGATATTGTTCTAAGCATATTAAGACTTCAGGTTTACCTAAGGAAGTATGCTAGGAGTGAATGTACAATATTCACAGTGAATATACAGTATAGTTCTGATCTTGCTGAAGTCTCACCCGCCCCACACCATGTTATTATTCAAGGTACTATTACTATAGTAGTTTATCCATCTCAATATGTGCATATGTTTTTTGCAAAGCAAGGCTGTTCGGTTTCTCCAAGTACACAGTGTAGATTCTCATTTCTGAGATCCCCTAAATTTTTGGTAGGCTAAGTGAAAATCTTTTGAAAAACAAATGATGGTTAGAGTGATGCCCACTTATAAACAAACATGAAATGAGTTGCTACCACAAATTAAAAATAGGTATTATAGATAGTATTCAAGACAAAACAGAAGCTATTTCCTAACCTAAATATCTGCAATCTCCTTAAACCAAAATTCAGGTAACTACATTTTTAATTTTATTTTTTTTTATTCTGAGGTGTCTCTGTCATTTTTGGACTTTCCTGTGGAACTGATTTCTTTTGTCTTTCACTCCCAACAGCCCAATCCTCAAGTAACAGACAGTAAGAAAGGCAAAGCACAAAATACAGGGAAGAAAGCTCCGGTAAGAAAAGAGATTTTCATTTTAAGCCTTCAGCAAGGTATTAACAACAGCAGGAAAAAAAATGTTAAGAAATGAAGCATTAATCTACCTTATCATTTTGGAAAGGTCAAGGCAAGACTTTTGAATATGCACATATTTTACATAATAATTTTATTCTTCTGACTATACCTTCCCTTCCTGTGGAACAATAACAGAAAGGGGACATTCTTCTGGAATTTGGTGATTTTTCTTATATAGAAAATCCCAATAAAGTATCCAAATCAGCATTTTGCAGGCCTGTAACACCAGCAGAGAACATGCACTTTTGATCATGTAGGCCATAAAACTATTACTTATAAGACTTGCTTATTGTGTCATTTTCCTAACTCTGGAAGCATCACTCTCCCCTTAATCATGCTGCATTAAGATCCCAGTTCCTGTTTGAGGTTATAGATAATGGCAAATACAAACCAGCAGCTAAAGGGCAGCACTGACAATAATGCACAGGACATAATTTAATATGACTCAAGGCACATATAGGTGTCCTGAAAACCTCACGGAAATTTTTCAAACCTACAAAAAAGCTGACAACAGTAGGACATGTGAAGTATCTGCTTAATACAACTCTGCCTGTGGTTCATGTCCAGGATTTTCCCTCTATGAAATTTGTTCTTTCTAGAAGTCCTTGAAGATTCTAGTGTTTCTTGAACACTCCATAGAGGCAATATCAAAGCAGTAGTTGAGGTTAAATGAGTAACAGCTGATTAAAAGTGGAGAATATGTTTTTGTGGCAAAGATATGATCCATAGCATCAGAAACTTCTACATAACATCCATGACAACTCAGTGGTTGTTGCTGAGAGTTCCTTTAAAATCTTTTTGTAAACCAGTACTGGCCATGTAAGACTGAGAACTACGTAACTAGACTATTAGCTGTCTACTCATTAGCACTTGATTATCTTTCAGTCATTGATAATTGTACTTAAAGTTGCCAGTGTGATTTCTGAAATCAAGTTTATATTTTGATGACTGCATGCAGACTGATATGGCAGTGAAGAAAAAATATATGTAAGTATTATTTGTATACATATGTTTAAATAAAGTGATTATTTTTGTTTAATTTTCAGCCACGAGCCATTAAAAGAATATCACACTTAGGTTGCCTAATAACAGGATGTGATAATCTAGAACAACCACTACTCCTAATGCAAACAGCTTGCAACAATATAGATCTGGAGCTAGGAACAGATATGTACTTAGCAATAAATTGTGCTGCTCATGAATTAATGGATTACGTAAGTTATTTGCCATATCTATTTTGTTGCGTTTCAAAAAGAATGTAGCTATTCATTATTTATTATTACATTGCAAACTCACTTAGAAGCAATCAAACAAACCCAAAGAATTTTCTCTGCATTGATAAATTATGTTTGAAACAGTCCTACAAGGGTAACAGGCATGTAACAGGATTGTAAGTGCAAGGGGACGAGACTTGCAGACATCCTGCTGGTAGCTTGATGCAGCAGAAGCATTGCTCCTGCCCAACTCTAGCAGCTTACTGATGCTGCACCTCACACAGGACAAGGCTCACTGAACCAAGGCAGAGCTCCATTACAGCTTGTCTCCTGCCTACAGGAATCTCTGTTACTTTCATGATTTAACTTTCGTCATTCAAATGGTATAAGCCTGCCTGTGTTTAATAAGATTTTTTCAGAACAGTCTGTGTCAAATACAGCAAATTGTTTTAACAGGTAAACACACACTACATACTCTGTTTAACAAAGCAGCTTCATTTCATGTTACATCTCAGACAATTTTGAATTAAAGTATTAAGTGGCAAATCCTGTTTGGGGGTTGCTTTTTTTTTCATTTCACCACAAACTGTAAATAGAATAATTATCTTCTATCCACCTTGCTTTCAAGGATGAACAAGAAATTAGTTACACAAGTATACTTGTGTAATTCCTTCATACCACTTATTTCTCTGTTATATTCCACTACATCTGCTGTTTCCTTCAAACTCCTTTGACCTTTCTTTGTGTTTTTACTATGGTATGTTTGTATACCCACTAACATTCATCTCATTATGTATCAACATTCATTCTTAATTCTGATTTTTCAATATTTTTATTTGACAAAGTTCATTTATTTCCAGCTGAAGTCTGAAAGTTCTGCCCCTTGCTCCAAGATCAGTAAGGTTGCTTTCTAAGCAGAAAAAGAAACTTTCTGTTCCATTTAATGTTTCATGAGATTTTGTGTATTTGGGTGTACTATAGTGACAAACTGTCTTCAGTGAAAGCAGTTACTTTCCTAACAATCACTGACATCTGTATCCTGTACTAAAAAGAACAAAATCTTAACCAATGAATTATCAGTAACTTTGTGTTACTGAACTGTTAAAATCACTAAAGCATTAGATATCCTGGCACACTATAACGATATGCCCTTAATTACTCTCTAACACTGCAGTTTGCACTACCCATAATGAGACTAAAACTAGTCTTTTGGGGTTTTTTTTTGAAGAGGCAAGGAAAGGCAGTATCTTGGTTTTGAGCAATTAAAGTACACTCTTTTCCCCTGGAAAATATTTTCTTTATGAAAATGAAGGCAAAAATTTTTGGAAAAAGAAAGTGACAATTTTCATGCAAGGGTCAATAAAAATTCAAATATTGTCAAATTTATGATACAGTAGTGTAAAACTGGCAATGCTTCTAGAAAATGTTGAAATAATTCTCCCTCATTTTGGGAGTGGCATCTTTTCAGAGACTTTGGCATGAGCCCACTGGAACTCACCGTTACTTTACGCAGACTTTTCTATAACAATGTGCTGACCACTTAGACATAAAGTAGGCAAGTGACTGTGTCCTTATTAGAGAACACACAATCCACTGCCTTAACAGAGACACTGGAGTCACAAGATCTCTATGTTTACATTAGTACTCTGGTTTTTAAAGTATTACCTTCCTTGTTTTTTATGCCTCTTACTTCACTTTCTAGGTTAAAGGAAAATATGAAATACTCACCGGAACGTTCAAAAGTCCTGAAGAAATGGTTGACATGTATGTGGAACTGATAAATAAGTTTCCTTTTGTTATTGCATTAATAGATCCCTTAAGAAAAGAGGTAAGATACCACAGTGCAGTCCTTGAAAATTTGATAATTTTGTTAAGTGTCATATCACTGAACTTTTCACATTTTTACATAATATGCGAAGCATCTGTTTTTGGAGTCTTTAAGCACAAACATATCAATATTAAAACACATTTAACAATTCATTTGCATATCTGTAATTGATAGTAACTCTGAATTTTTCTATACTTTTGACATAATTCCTGACAGAAGATAATCCTGGCATAAAAAGAATATGGTCAGTATAAATATTGTAAAGAAAAGAAAATGCTTATTTTCTGATTCTACTTGCTAAACTACTGTAATTTTTACATTTTCCTTCTTATGTAAACAAATAATTCAAATTATAAAATCAAATTAGAAAATTCAAGTGAGATTTATATATTATATTATATTATGTTATATTATCTAACATTTGGACATAGTTGCATATTCCTTAGAATTACTCAAAAAAATTATTACTGCTATTCTTTCTAACTGAGATTTATAGCCAAAACCAGAACAAACCTATCACTGGCAGCATTGCTCAGCAGAATTTTTAAAGTGGTAGTAATATACCATGTGTTTACCACTGTGATCAAAGTTAGAAGAGTTAATTAAGAGTGGCCAATAGATTACAACAATAAAGTAGAATGTTACTGAGCATATTATCAAGTTATAGACGGATGAAAGAAACAGATTGCATAACCTTAAATATTAGCATTTATACATAACATTACATTACAGATAAAAACTTAATTGTAGTAAAACCTACAATTGCAGACCTAGATTCTGCAGTTGCATGACTTAATAAACCTTTGCTCTTGCTGTCAAATTACCACTTTATCTTCTTTAAACTAAATGTATGGGAGTTGTTTTCATGAAGCAAACATGAAGGCTGTGACTGATGGGGGAAGCAATGTGATGTTGTCTTTATGAATCTGCCCAGTGCCTGAATCAATAATTCTTAAACAGATGAAGAGCAAAATCCATCTGATTTTGTACTGAACTGGAACTTTAAAAGTTCATTTTTCAAATGTGTGTGTTACCTCACTTGAGTTAGCACTGTTTCAGTCTGACTCTGAATTACCTATGCTTTAAATGCCAGATTATTCCCCACTCTTGCCAGGGCTGCAAACTTGAGAATTCTTGCAAAGAAACATATTTGCAATATGAAAATCTGCAGGAGAATTACAGCAGATAGAGAAGTACAGTTTGAAACAGAATACTGTTAAAGGAAATGTCTCTCCTCCTTGTCCCCCCCTTGCACATCTCCAAAGTTTATCCATGCCACATCTTTGACACAGATAATTAGGTATTTGAAGATTAGCCCTGGTACCAATTCAACAATTCATTACCAGATAGCAGACCACTGTAGTGGTTAAGTTTAAACATCTAGTCAGGTGTCAAAAAAATCATTTTCACTTACATATGGATGTGAAATCCTTAAAGGAACAGACCCTTATACAGGTTGCAGTTATATAGGTACAAAAGTCTGTCTGATCCGCAGACCAAGAATTATCACTGGCAGAATTTTTAACTAGAAAAATAATGTTTTAATGTGAGAACTTCACATTCTGTGGACACAAAGAAAGCATATTAATTCATATATTTCTTCTTCATATATTTACATATCCTTGTCTTTTATTTAACCTTAAATCTCAGTACCATACGGACACTGCATTAATAAAACCAAGAAGCTAAGACCCTAAAGAAATGAAGCTGTGCTGGCAAAAGAGCCTTGCATTGTGCTGTTCCCTATGGGTCAGTGCTACAGCTCTGATCATCCTGTCTTGCTACGTGTCATTGAGTCTATGACTGCCTCCTGTTTCATGCTTTTATAGTCAAACAAATATTATGACACTTTAAACATTAGCACAAGGCTGAGTCCTTTGAATAACACAATAGAAAATTATTATATATTCCATTAAAATTAAATACATTTCAGGAAGGAAATAAAAATAGCGAACTGTTACGGTGAATTTAGTTGAAAATATTTCAAACTATAACTGTGTCCAATTCCAGATTAGAATTTATGTTTTCTAACAAAATCTTACAATCCAAACAAAATTCTGGTGGTATGTTTTTCTTTGGTAGATAGATTTAAAATACAGTATAAAATATAATGTATTTATATGAATTTTATCTTTAGGATTAAATACATTTTTTTTCAGTATTTATTTTTACTTCCACAGTTGGGGTTTCCATTCAGTTTACTTTTTTAAACCTCAGTCATTTACTTGATTGTTTATGCAGGACAAACAACAATGGAGTAAGATATGTTGTGCTCTTGGTTCCAAATGTTACCTGATTGCTGAAGATGCTGCCATGTGTATTTCCAAACTTACAATTAACCAAAATATAAAGATACCAAGGTGCAGTGGTGTCGTCCTAAAATATATTAACCAAATGAAGGTATCAGACCTCATAGAACTTACTGGACTTCTAGATGGTGAGTAGAGGGAGGAAAATGCTGGCTTTCAAACCCTGCAAGAATAAATAGTGTTGATACAACTTTAAATATTACAGCTTTTTATTTCATTATTGCCACTTTTAATTTAGAAAATTCTTGCCAGAAGAAACTAAAATTCATGTTTTGATTCACAGAACTCTGTTCTGGAGCTTAAATCAGCATTTGAGGCTTCAGCAGTAGTAATTAACACGCTGTGGATGTTTTGCATGTGGGTGCCCTTTGACACTGCAGCTAAGTGTCATATAGTTAGATAGCAGAATTAAACAAAATTTAAAAAGCTATAGTTGAGTAATCTGAATTCTGACTAACATTAGTATAAATAATTAAGAAATACGAAGAAGGCCAAAATGTTTAAAATTGCCATTTACATAATTATTAGCTACATATTATTGAGCCTTTGTGGTAATAGTACTTAGAACTTGTGCAGTTTCATATATAAGATTTCTCTTTGTATCAATTCATTTTTATACCTAAAGAATAAATGCACAATTTTTATATACCTAAGTTTCTTCCCTTTTTTTTTTTCTTCAAAAAGCCTAGAATCACTATATCAAAGTGAGTAAATAGCAACTTAAAGATTTCATTCAGTCAGGGTTGTAGACTTTTTCTGTAGTGAAGAAAAATCATTACTATAATAAGGAGCACGTTTTAAATAAATGGTGCAGCCTTCTAGGCTGTAGAATACATTACCTGAGAGATCAGCAAGAGATTAGGACAGGGTGTTAGATATTCCTTTATCCATGCTGAAAATGAAACATAATGTAGCAAACTAACATAGTTTACATTTTTAGATGGGTTTCAGTAGTTTTAGTCCTGTGTGTATTTAAGCTTTTTACCCAAGGGTAAAAAAGGATGAAAAGTCTGAACAGTTTCTGTGTCAAATATATAAAATATACACTAATGAAGATTTTACACTCCTGTTATATATAGGTCAAAGACATATTACTATATTAGGGAGTCCAGATGGAGAATCTTCTGATGATAGCCTTGTGGATCTGGTAAGTATTGAAAGCTGTCCAATTGCAGAATTGCTAAAACATTGCTTTCAACATTAACTATTTTTTAAGGAGAAAGTCTGCTTCTTCTGGAGAAGAAACAACCTTTTACAAAATGGGCTTTTTCTAAAGAATTGCTTTTTTTCTCCACAGAAAGTTAATCTTTTGAGTTTAAAGAGAACACAGGAAATTTGCCAAAGCAGGAAGTATATTTGAAAGTGTGTATGATCTATTTGGTTGCATTACTTTACAAAAAAAAAAGTGAATTACTTAAAACATTTCCAAATAGTAATAATATTTTAGGCAAAAAATTCTTAACACTAATATATTTAGTCTTTTTGTATTAAAGCTACATTTGCAAATAAAATTCCATTTCGTGTGCCAGTGAAAATTATTGTTTGCATCCCACAAATCTTTCAGGTAGAGATTTTATTTCTACTCGGACTTTTTCTCTGCAGAAAGAGTGTTAAATTAGAAGTAAGATACCATATTTAATAATAAAGATAAAGACTCCACTTCCCAAACTGTGCAGTTTTAAAATACAGACTTTCTGGTTTCAGGCTGTTGGACTGGGTGCCAGGTTTATCAAGTTGGGAGGTCTTTCCCGCGGAGAAAGGGTGACCAAATACAACCGCCTTCTCGCTATAGAGGAAGAACTGGCCAGGAATAGAAGGCTACGTATGAGCTTCTTTCTTACTTTGTTTTCAGCCTGCAATGAATACGAGAACAAAGATTGGAGGGAGAATGATTGAAACTGCACCACAGGAGGGAAGCGAAATCAAAAGGCTATAAATAAGTGCTGACAAAAAAAAAAAAACTAGGATAGCACTTGCCACAATGTATATTGTTGTCCTAATGGATTATCTGTTTACTGAATGTTAAAATAGACCCCTTCTTGAGGAGTAGCCTACATTAAGCTTTTTTCCAGAATTAATTGGTTGGAGTCTTGAAGCCCACAGTGCAAAAGGAACAAAACAGAAAACCATGCATCTAACACGCCAAAAAGCTGCCAAAATGGAATTTTAGGCCAAATACCCGACCTCCCTCGAACCCTTAAACATATATTGCTAACAAAAATTCAGTTCACAACCTATTTCCAGCAAAATGTGTTTGGAAAGCTACCATTGCACGGGTAAGCACTAAATAAAACTCACGAAATCCCGAAGCTGACGATGCACATTCAGCCTTAACCACTTGTATGCATCTGCCTGCATTTCAGGATCTGCAACTTCTTTTTACACTATTAAATGCTTAATAGTTCATTAGAGCCACTTCTCACTTGCTCAGGTATCAATCAAAGCAGAATAAAGGCATATAGTCTGAAAGGGAGGCAGAGAGACAAGGGAGGAAGAAAGGAAGGAAAGGGTTGGAAAGAATTTATTATGTCTAAGCAAAGGAAACATGAAGTAGAATTAAGTCATTTTACCCTCTTGTTCCTAATCATTTGCAATGTTCTATCCACAGGATAGCAGCACTTGATGTGCACACTATAGAACAAACCTTCCTTGTAAAACAAATTACTGAAAATATTCAGAGTTTTCAAAACTCTTCCCCTTGCTCATGTATCATCACTGTAAAAAAAAGCACAGAAATTAATTTTTGGTAAGAAAGTAATTCCACAGAATGCACTTCTCAAAACCAAGATAATTACAGAACTATGAATTTTAACTGCCTCAGCAGTGTGAATGTATTCCCTATTCAGATGGTATAATCTAAACAAAGGAGCTTGAATTTGACAAATATTTAGACCTAGATCTCATTGAATGAAATAGCAACAATTCCCAAAGCTGGCAGAAATAACATCCAACGGGCAGGGAAATACTGAGATAGCATGTCTGAGCTGCATACCAAACTCTTCATTTGCCTGGGCTGTGAGCAGTGGAGTACACTGGAGAGCAGAGGACTCTGCAAGTGACACTGGAGTCCCCCCAGGAGTGATGGAATGGGGCATGCAGCCAGGAGCACCTTAACAACCAGCACCCTTGGTGCTCCTGCAGCCTTGCACCCTCTCCCTACCACTACTTTGGGTTGTGCAGGAGTCTTAGGCCAAGTGCAGCTTCAACACTAATGGTGTGTTTCAACCTCCAGCCACACTGGGAAGGCACATGTGAACTGCCTGCCAGGCAAATCAGACTAGCCCTCCCTTTACTAGAAAAGAAACATATAGCTGAGCCATACTCAGTGATGGGTGGGCATGGTGTATGTGGCAAAACAGGGAGCCAGGCAGTGAGGTCAGGGAGGAAGGAGAGTCACAGTACTGGGGAAAATAGCAGTGGAAAGAGAAGTGAAGTGTTAGTTACAGGAGCAACATCTGAATGTGGGGTTACATAAAGTTGTTAAAGGCTGTTGTAGTGAAGAGGCACAGGCAGCTGATGGGAACTTTCGTAAGAATACAGTGCAGAGCATTCAAAGCTAAGGCAGCAAGGTGAGATGATTAGTGAAGAAGGGAATGCAATAAATATCCCCGCTCAGGCTGCTGTGCAGCATGCCCTAATCCTATATCCAAACTGCAAGACTGGTGCTCCTTTGTTTCTAGGGACCAGACTTTTAAAGGTGTTCAAATACACTTGTAAGCATCACATAGCATTTTGAAAAACAGCTGAGTACACCAGAGAACATTACAAGAAACTTGATTTCAGCAAACATGACTTTCTTTTTTTTTTTTTTTTCCTTTCAGGTGAAGCAAATCTTGAATTTATTGCTTTTGATGAAGAATCAGAGCCAGGAAAATAGCTTTCTGTCGTGCTGCTTCCCTCAACGTAGGGTTTGTTGCCTCCACAGCACTCTCAGTCAGCCCTGCAGGTCTGCAGCCTGCCTGCTCAGCTGCCAGAGGCCAGCACACAGACCTAGGATGTCAACATGAACTTTTGGATAAATTTCTAAAAAAAAAATAAAAAATTCTATTAAGTAACTCAATATACTAACTACTCCTTAATTCATTTGTTTTCTAAGCACTTCAGCGAAACATTTTTAAAAGCATTCAGATCCTAGCTTCTCTTTTCCCAGGAGACCATTGCTTTCAGCTGAAACCACGTTAACTGAGCAGTGGCTACAGTTTGAAAACAGCACAAAATTCTGTGCTGTATTTACAAATTGACAAAACAAATAGCTCTGTGTTAAGTCCAAAACTAAATGTTTGGTTTGGGAAAGTCGAAATCTTTCTCCATACAAAGAACAAGCTACTGACAAACAGTAAAAAAAAAATAAATAAATTACAAAAAACAAAGGCCTTGCCTGTTATGCTGCTCCATCCCCCCACACACCCTCAATGCTGCTCTTAGATCTAGCCTACAAGGGAAGTTTTGCTCCAGTTCTAGCTAGCTACCAATACAAGTGCATCAGTGCAAACCCCAAATGTAGGGCACAAAGCTGTAATTGGCAGCACAAGGAAGCTTGTTTCAGTCCCAGGCAGGGAATAACAAGTCAATTTCACAAAGTCTGGGAAACTTGTCAGGAGTCTTTTTAATAAGCAACAGTGAAAAGAGAAATAAATAATTTATGTCCTAGGTAACAAACAGTTTAAGTAAAAGAAATACTTCTTAAAAAACTTCTGGGTTGTGTAGAATTTGAAAATTTGAACATAGAATACAGCAGCAGTAATTTGAGGAAAAATGCAAATAGAAAATGGTGCAGTGTAAATTCAGTGTAACAGATACCCAAGGGAAAATTATTCATCAGAACCAACCACCCCTAGAAATGAAGATATCAATGAGAGACAAATTTCCCCAAGTTTCGGAATTTTATGTTGTTCAGTGATTAGATCAAGTCCAAGATTTTCCTAGCAAACATGCAAAAAACACCAAAGAAGAGGTGAAATTACTACACTTGTTACTATCATTTTATTTTTAGGAAAAGCACCAGACAGTTGCATGCAGAGCCAAACCAGCAAACTCAGAACATTCATCCTTCAATACTATCACTGTTTCAAATCATTACATAAAAAATAATCCAAGTGCATTCAAGTACTTGACCACCCAGTCTCAGTTACAATGATCTTTAGGTAAATCCCTGATTACATTTGTTCGTTCATTATAAAAGAATGAGACACTGTGTTGAATTTAAAAAGAGACTACAATGGAATGTGAATTGGCAGTAGAGCAAATCAAGTACCTATCTCACTCTCTGTGTAGGGAATAAGGGCTGAGAGAAACTGGGATTTGTGTTATCAAACACAGACATTTAAAGTGTTCCCTAATAATTAATGCCACCAGTGTGTACAAGGTTCAGAGCAAGGCTTATGTGTTAGTGCTGCGAGCTTGCAGTTGGGAATTCTCAAAATGTTGATTCCAACTAATTTGCAACCCTAGAGTAACTGATTCCCTAATGCAGTCCACACTAAGAGGAGCCTAGGGTAAGTATTTTTTTGCAGCAGTAAACGCAGACTCCAGTTGCAGCAGTTCCAAGCTTTACTATGTAACACTGAAACAAAAACCAGGAGGTACATCCCCCTGTGAAAGGCTTTTAATACAAATGAGAGCATCAATCTCAAACCCCAAACTTTTGACTATTGTTACCAAAAGTCTTGGTATCAAAATGATATGCTGCACTGCCTCTGCTTTCCAGTCTTTGTGCTAGCTGTCCACTGGGGAATCTCAAACAGAAATTTTATCTTTGTGCTTTTAATTTCCTCAAAAGAGCATGTGTGGAGACAGCAGTAAGGAGACCTACAAGATCTTGGTTTAAGTAGGTATCAAAATATTTTTAAAGCAATGTGTCTAAACACTGCTTTTTTAATAACCAGTGATACCCACCAAACTGAAGTGGATGTGTACCTTCAGAGTGTCTAACCCAAACCTGTCCAATTCAAGATGGGTGCAAGGGGCTTCTGGGAAGCTTTAGAATGGACCTTTAACAAGGTATCTTCTCAATAAAAGAATAATTAAAACAGCCCTTTCCAATACAGTTTTAAAGTAAAAGTAACTGTCACTATCTAAGAAAACAAATAACCATACCTGTAAGATTAAAATGGAAAAAGGATTTTAAGTAATATGTAGTTATTTAACACTTTAATCATGTAACAAAACTGCATACGAATGACCATTTCAATCTATATTCTTGAAAACTGTTTGGAGTACAGACCATAGCCCCTAGTAACACACCTAAGCAACTCACATGTCCAGATAATGATTCCCAAAAGTTAGGGCTTTCCAGCATAACAATTAACAGTTAGAACTGTCTGTTTCTTTTATTTTCTCAACATTAGTATCTTTGTGCAGCAGCTTGCTTTTTTCTTCTTCCATTTTGTTCCGATTCAGTGTGTTTTCAGACATCTGGTCCCCACGGGTAGAAACAGGATCTAAAATTACAACAGATTCTGTCTCTTTTTCACTGCTAGAAGCTTTTCTTGTGAATTCTATATGACTAGTTGATCTAAAGGAAAAAGAATAAATAAGTGAATACAGATAACAGTTCACATATTCAGGAGAAAACATAAATACACAGAAAAGCATTTATTTGATTAGTAGCATTTATGACTAGGACAAGCCTGCCAAATAAGTGAACAGATTTATAGATTTAACAGTTGTTACATATAGTCATAAGGATATTTTTTTTTCAGTGCTTTATATATTCGTTTTTGCTGTTAAGTATCTTCCATGGCTAGCTTAACACATGATTTAGGAGGGGTAATGTGATTGTTGCATTTTATACGCTACTATCTGTATGTTTTTTTTGTTTTTGTTTTTTTAGGCATGGCAAGGTTCTACTTGAAGTAGGCACTGAGGAAATTCCTCATATCACACCTCTAAAAAAAGTTTGATTTCATGTTTTAATAAAATTCTGGAAACCTTTGAGTTCTATTTGCAGTCAATATCAGAATGCAATAATCACATTACCCCTCCTAAATCATGTGTTAAGCTAGCCATGGAAGATACTTAACAGCAAAACCAAATATATAAAGCACTGAAAAAATATCCTTATGACTATGAAAGGATCAGTTTAAAGGTCCTAAGAATTTATTTTCTCTCTGCTCATCTCAAGAGCTGGATTTAGGCTCCCTCATGTCCAACAGAGCACTTCCACTCAGATTAGATGCTACCAGTTCCTGTAGTTTGTAAGCTTGTAGTCCTGCAGCCTGCAAGGAGAATGTGGCTACTTCTCCACACCTCCACCCCAGAGCAGCTTGTGCAGGGCTCTTAGTGTACTACACTCTACTGCACAACAGGGAGGTAGGGGCACAGCAACCAGATTTCCCACTGTGTCTCTGCACCAACTGCCTGCTCGAGGTCTCACTGGGAGCAAGTGCAAATGATTTCTGAAAATTCACCTGCAGTATCTACTGAAATGCTGAGGGCATTACCCCTACATTCTGTACTGCTGGAATGGGCTTATGTCTTGGTTTGCCTGCAGCACAGGGATCCTTGCTGATAAAAAGCCCTTAGAGCAGGGAGACAGGAAGGAAAGGTCGGAGACACCAGGGTTATTTGTTGAGGCTGGCGCTGTGCTATGAACACTGAAAGCACTTGTCTATATTCAGAAGCTTTATGTTGAAAACATACAGGCAAATCCTTGGATTAGCTAGAATGCACCAACAGAGAGCAAGGCAAACCCTGCTGAAGCACGACCTGAACAACTCGCAGACTAGGGTATGTCCTCTGCCACCTAACACTGCTGTATGGGCACACAAGCACCTGCAAGCATGGGCTTACGCCTCCTCTGCCGGCTTTGCAGAGCCTGCTGGCCCTATGAGCCTGGGGAGACATCAGCAGGCATGCTTAGAGAGGGCAGCCACATGTGTGTACTTACACAATGGTACAAAAGTCATATACATGTCCACACCCATACAGCTACAACCACCAAACTAGGCAGGTGCAAAAATCCTCAGTGCAGGTAGGTCCTACATGCACCAGAGGGTGTGTGTCTTCACTCTCCTAAGAAGTTTAACTGTAAAGCTGCTGAATACAACTGCATTTACTAGTCCAGAGACTTTTTTCTTTAATTCCTTCCTCACTCCCCCCTACCTCATTTTTCATGCTTACTCATAAGGAACAGCCTTCCACACTGCTAAGATAACACCCCTGAAAGGAAAAAGTAGAATCAGCTGGAGGCCAGAGAAAGAAATTCAGCTACTAGATCCATCTGCTATAAACTGCCCTTTATTGTGACAGTCTTTGTCCTGGAGAAAATGACACAGAAAAAGAGGTCACCCCACTCAACAATTAGAGCATGGGGCGGAGAATGTGCTGGCTCCCACCTGATGGGGAGAGAGTAAACGTACAGGTTAGAAACAAAGTTATCACAGAAACAACAATTGTTGCACTTTCCATTTCAGAAAGAATTTAACAGAATTTAACTCTGCTTGCTACTGAAGCACTGGATATAGTAAATGAAACTCCATGTTCATGCTTTAATTACAAGAATTGTCTCTAACACTAGAACTTTGGTATAAGTTAATTAATGCAGAAATTGGCGCTAATGGATACAGTTTCAGACTCATTTGATTATCATCAGAAGCTAGTGATTTCATAAGGAAAACAATGCTTATTTTATGCAGAAGCTGTCAATCATTCCAGAAAATACAAGGTGGAGTATTTTGAATGTTACAGCAAATTAAACTTTTTAAAGCAGTGTCACCAGAAGAGGGTTATTTTAAAAAGTGCTACCTCTGAAAAGCTGATTGCCCAACACTATAAAAATGGTCAAAGCCATAAATGCCAAGTTCATTTTTATTTCACTTTGGAGGTAACTATCTTTCAAATCCCAACAGCTGGACTATTTAATACAATCTGGTGAATCAAAGTATAATTCTTCACTGGGCTCACAGTGGGGAGTCTGCATTAGTGTATGGCAGCATTCCAACAACTGATGCACAGCCAAACACTCTGAAGTCTGTTTCATTTATAACAAAAATGGATAAAATGGCAATCATATTTACCACCTTCAAAGGACAGAAAAATGAAAGATGTCGATATAAAGTAGTTTAATGTAGAAAAGCAGTGATTAAATCAGCATTTCAAGCATAAAAATAAGAATTACTACTCAGACTTTGTTGTACTAGCATTCCCTTCTTCAAATCCTTTACACTGCCGCTGCACCAGCCTGACAGTGCTGCTGTTACAGCTGAAATATTATTAAAAATTATTAACCCTGTTTATCAGGTATTCACAGCTCATTTTCAATAGTTTGTCAAGAGCAGAATGCAGGCATAATAAAGTTGCAGTACAAGAATGAACATAATTTTGGTGTTCCCTTTCAAAAAACAGTTTGTACTGCTACAAATAAAGCTGAGAAATGCGATTAATACAGATACAGTTAGCCACAGCTTTGAACAGTTACAAATTTGCCCAGCCAAGGTATTTGCATTTAGTTCTATGCAAAGCTCTTCCCTCATTATGACTGTTAATGCTGTTATCAGTATTCTTGTTATTTGTCCAACTATACATTTAAGCCAGAAACTGAGAACCTAGTTCTATTGTACTCATTCATACATAATTGTTCATAAGTCTGCATATATTTTTATGACTAAACACATTAAATCTGCACTGTGAAATTCAGAGTTGGATGATAAATGCTTTTAGATTAATTGTACGGGATCTGCAAAGTCCCATACAGTACTGAGGACTGCCTGTGATAAAAGAGTATCAAAAGCAACATATTCTGTTTATATAGTTACAGAAGCTACAGAAGGTGTAAAATAAAGGGTTATGCCTGAGAGGCCATCTGTGAACTAGTACTGCTGTGCCCTTTGTAAATAATTTACAGTAGGAGTACAAAAGGACAAACTAGGATTGGATTGTCAACTGAGACTTGGATTTTCTTTGTTTCCTCTGGTTAATAGTATAATCCTGGTATTACTTAACCTTGCTCAGTGCTCTATTCATGAAAATATTCTAGTATGTTTCCATTAGAAACCAGAATTTTATGTAAATACCATGGAAAATCTCACTGGATAAAGTCGCACTCAGTTTTCTAACTAGATGTAAAAATAGAAGGCTAAAAGGAAAACAAAAGGCTGCTCAAGGAAAACACTGTAGCAAAATCCATGTTTTTTACAGCTCCTTTAGAAAATACTGCAAAAATCTATTCCAACAAAGACTGGTTTTGCAAATATATAGTGTAAGCATGGGAGTCTCCATGTCAGTACTCTGCCTGGAAACTGAGATTGTGTAAATGAATTTCTGCTACAAAAGCCAACACTACATGGTGTCAAATTAGTGTACTTCATCTTCCAGTGAGCTCCTTAATTTAGGATGCTCAAATAGCCATCACCTGTCTTCATAGCAAATTGCTTTCCAAATCAAAATAAAACTGAACCAGTGCTATTACTTACTCTCCTAAAGATGAGATTTGAAGTGTTAAGCAAATTTGACAGTCACACCCCACCAGTTGCTTCTTCCTGTCACTTAAGCACCATGAATACACGNAGTGAAGCCTAGCCATACATATACATACACGTCAGTTATAACTTGCTATTTGCCTCACTACCACCCACCCTGACCCCAGCATTCTCATTTTCCTACCAGATCTCCCTAACTGAGGACAAACAACATTCATGCAATAAAGATCATACTCCAATCTTTATGTTCTTTCCAAACTACCACGCTAGGATGGTTTGCCAAATACCAGGAGCTCAGCTGCTGTCCTCCTGCATCTGACCTAGATGAACCAGCCCACGGTGTCAGTCGGCACAGGAGAGTGCGTCTCAGCTCAGCAGAGTGCCACCATGGTCTGTCTGTTGTGTGCCAGACCACAAGAGGGGAGTTAAATTTTATACTCAGTCAAAACTCTTTCTTGAGAATAAAAGCAAAACTGCAGATGTGTTTAAGTATTTCAGAATTCTCAAAAAAAAGCAGGAGAATACAGCAGACAGGACCAAAGGCTAATAATGAACAACAGTGAAAAAAATACACCAATTCTAAGTCTTTAAAGTCTTCAGCGAACAAAAAATTCCATCGCACTACAGTTTTTTTGTCAAAAGGAAATTGAACTACATGGAATACAAACAGCAATACTAGCGAATTAGTCTGTTGGTTCCCTCCTCTGGTAGTACCAGCACTATCTGTAACACCAGACATCCGTGAACAAAGTGCAAGAAACCTTCTCCATTTCAGGAATACCCCTGCTAAATGTAGCTGAGTAGAAAGGTGGTGAATATAGGAGCAAGCAGAAGAGAACTGTAGACAAATCTTTAGTATGGAAACTGTGCCCATTTGTAGATGCTTTTCTGAAAATGCCTGACATTCACTTAAAGGGAGAATCTTGGAGAGTTTCTACATGCACTGAGAGAGCACACACTAAGAAAAACATGTGACAGTAGCATTTAAAGCAGCTGAAATTAAGGAGACCTCAAACTTCCAGAACATCCCATTGTTTGCTTCATTTGCTGTTCAAACTAAATTGCCCATGTTCAAAAGCTGCACTGGAAAACCTTTGCAGTTCTGTCCAACTGAGGCTGAGCTGCTTCCTGCAGAGCTGCTGGATGATTCAGGGCGACTAAGATTACAGCCAGGAGAAGGAAGACAAATCCTTTAATTGTATAAAATCATCAGATTAAGACTAACCCTCTCTGTGGTTCACTAAGTTAGTGGAGAACACTGCTGCCCAGAAACAAAATGTTTACAAAGTGCTGGAAAAAAACCCAGCAACTGATAAACCCAGGGGCAGAGCCAGACACACCTTTCCTTTCTGTGTCTACACACAGCAGGGAGTCATGGGAACACTCTTTCCTCCCAGGGGAACTAAATTGTTACCTATTCTATTCTAAGCAACTGTCACAGAATTACACTCATGCTGTGTTAAACATTTGGGAAGAGATTTGCAGAGGAAGTTACCTGAATACTGAGGTAAGGCCTCAGTTTCTCTACGGTACACATTACTGATGTCTTCCCCCTCGGCACTACCTCAGTGAGACTTCACACATTCCAAATCATCTGCTTAAAGGCTTCAGACCCTTCTAACAACCTCCCACACTGAAATAACACCTCACACCTACTGGTTCCAAACCCAAATTTTTCTTCTCAGTTAATTTCTCTGAGCTATCATCACTTAGTTTAATTACAGTACAATTTCAAGATCAATCTGTATTTGACAATTTTACAACTCTTTTCCACCATCCCTCCTTTGGCAACTCAAACAAGTGGCCCAGAAGGTTCTGCTGGAGGCCAGTGCTTTGCTAACACTGAACCACAGGAGTAACCATATTACATGTGGAATCCTACTTTAGCTTTACCCTATGAATATTTAGGTTAGATTGTCACTGACTTGGGGTTGAGGAGCATCCAGGATTTCACTCAATAAGCTGAATTCTGTCTAGGTATTGTTCACAGATACATTTTTCAAGACTGGGTCTTTTTCAAAGGCCTGACCTTCTTTCTCCATGAGAATGGGCATGCTAAACTGTTACTCAACATGAATAAAGAATGATGAATAGGACTGTTCACATTTAGATGTCTGTATTGCCTCCTCCTTCAGACTACAAGCCTTAGTAAATGGATGGTGCAGCAAAGAGAAATAGCTCATGCGTGACTATTCCTAAGGTTTTCTATAGGCAGCTGTACATTAAAATCTAGGTGAAGAAAGAAGAATAAACACTGCACTGCAAGAGACACCTGGCAATTATGAGGCATACAGTCCTCTACTGTGCTATAAAAGGTTTACTTGGCTGCTGCAAACAGTTGAAACAGGTCATATCTTTGTCAGATTTCAAGGAATTGCAAATGATGAGGCAGCTGCGTCCTTTTGCCTCAGGTATGAATAAGGAGAAGAAGAGCTACAGCACATCTTTTGTATGCCTTTGTTGTTTAGGGTAACTGGTCAGAGCAGCATGCTGTTTGTTTAGTTAACACAGTCTACTTTAGGAACAACAGGAGCAGACGTGTAAAGGGAAACAGTCTGTGCTTCAGACCCATGTCCTCATAACACATGTTTCAGGAAGGGTTCTTCACTGAACTAGCTCTCATGTGGCCTCTGGTCCAGCCATTAAAGGCTGGATCACATCTTCTGCTTCAGTTTCACTCATCCAGTGAATCCAGGGATCCAATTTATGCACCAAGACAACTCCAGGACACAAACCACACCACAGCAAATGGGGACACAGGGACACCTGCTTCAGAAGTGCCCTGCTAATATAGATATACCCAGTATAGATGCACACAGAGAAGCTCAGAAAACTGCATAATTACAGAGCCAGGTTGTCAGACATGTTAGACAAATGAACTTCCTTCTGATGTTTACACACTTTGGAGTCTGGAGGCTGCTTCTACTAACCTTTGCTGCAAAGAGTACCCAGGAGAAAGAAAGGGAAAGTAATTGCACTTCAACGTGGTATGAAGCATCTGGGTTAGTTCTCCTCTCTGCCAGCCTAGCAGCAGAAGATTGTGAGAGCTCCAGCAACTTTTCTCACTGCAAAAGCATCCTCAACGATGAGCCTTTGCAATTAATCAGGTTTACACCAGTGAGTTGGTGCAAAGAAGCCCTATAGCACTAAAGAATCCAGCCCACTACATTTGTTTTAATGCTTTAAACAGATAAATTAAAGTTAAATGTGTCTTTTAGGATGTCACTGAATAGGCAAGCTGAGAAATAAATTGAGCTTCACATAACGCTTTTATAACACATAACAACTGTGACTGTCAACACAAGATCCTTTTCACTGTCAATTCACCACGCATTCTGTGAGACCTTGGGGCCTGCAATTATTTCATTTCCTTTCTTGTAAATGCAATTTCCACTTAGTTTGCTGGAATAAAGGTAGACAAAAGGTGCTAGGAGTTGCTGTATTTTCTGAATAAGGTTATCTGTTCAAAATCGTAGAAATCCACAAACTACACACACAGTATTTTTCAGGAGCCACTTCACCTTTCTGTCAGGGTAGCAGTTCAAGACAATGCAATGGCACTACTCATGTCAAATTAAGTATTGAACAAATCTCCGCCTTTCTGTTTAAATGAAAATAAAGATCATCCTTCTTGTAAGGATACTTAAATGAAATAAAAGGGAAAAATACGTATGATTGGAAAAGACACTCTGCTTTTAAAACTCAGTGCAAATTAAAATAAATTGTTGAGCACAAAAGGAAATTGGGCTCTTTATTGATTAAAAAAAAATGATAAAAGTACCTGCAGAAGAGTGGAGTAAATATCACTTCATAAAAATATATGCAAACTGAAGTTCCACTTCATTTCTCATGACTTACTCCTTTGAACCAAGTAGTTAAGACTTGCTAGAATTGGTACTGGTATTTTTTAACTGACAGAGCAGGAAATCAGAGGTTTAATTAGCAATGATTACAATATTCTGCCACTCTGATTTGTCTCATCTATTTCCTTTTCTTGAAGTGACAAACTGTCAAACAACCTGGCAAGGCAACTGAAGCAAGTGCAGAGCTTCATTTCAAGAGGAGCTTTATATTGTAAAACAAACCAATCCTCCATGGAATCTGTATGAAATAAATATTTCTGAAGCAGGTTTAACTCTTTGAAGCTTAACTGGCACCTTGGGTCTTCAGTCTGTTGTGAACAAAGATTCTTCTGCCCATCTGGGCAAATGCAGCACTAACTGTAATTATCATTTTTTTAAAAGAATCTTAAATTTCAAGGTCATTCAGAATTTTTACCAAGAAACAATTTAAGAATAATAGTCAAGACTTGTTTTTTCCATCAGAAACTGCCCTGTATACCTGCATACAGACCAATAAAACTTACATGATTCTGTTTTCAGAAATACTGTGCAAGAAATACCTTTTTTAGAAGGTTAGAGTTAACTATATAATTACCATCTCTCTTCTCTTCAAGGCAAAAAAAACCCCTCAATCTTACTATTCCTCAAAACCTCTTGAGTTTGTTGGGGTTTTTTTGGCAGAGAAGATGAATTTTTTTGTGGTTTTTTTTTAGAATTTTCACAGATTTTACAGGAGAAGAAATTCACTACAAAGAATTATATTTCTGCCTCCACATGAGACTACAAATTATTTGTGGAGTCAGTGGTAAACAGCTGCAGACTGTACATTTATCGTGTTAACCAAAATTGGTAATAAATTGCTTTCAAAATGCACCACGTAAATAGATCTGGTACTAAAATATATCTAGAAATCCTTATTCTACTTACTGCAATGTAGGCTTGGAGCCCTTGACACCCTTAGGCTGGTTAGAGACAGGACCTGAGTCAGGTACTTTGGAACCGAATTCTGCCTCCAGATCTTTCTTGTTCAAAGCTGTTTGTGCAGCATTGGCTCCTGAACCTAGCACAGGCAGAGATTTTGATTCTGATGTGGCCAAGATTCCAGTAGGACCTAAAATACAAAGAAAGTTTAATGCTTCTGTTATCTGGATTGACTGGTTTAGAAACACACAGAAGCACAGCAGAAATCAAGCTAACTGCAGAAATCAAAATGGAATTTTAAAGAACAACATCAAGTGAATGGAGCATATCAAAATACCATATTTTCAGCTTCTGCTCTCCCTGCCAAGATTAACCCTTCTTTATATCACAAGAAGGGATTGCTATATTGACACAGTCATGCACTCAATCCCCTTGCCTTCTGGAATGGTAAGTACTACTGGCCACACAGCAGTACCAACCCACAATTTGCCAGTGCTCTCCCACTCTGAAGTGTAGCTGGAGCAAGAGCTGAGCCAATGTCAAAAAAAGACTGTTCTCATACTAATAAGTAGTCAGTGAACTGTCTAGCTACAAAGTCCAAGCTAAAACCATACAGTCACACTAAAATCAGCCACATTAGCATCACCTATGGCTTGGACTTACACTTGCACAGACTGTGTTTCTAACCAGCCAGAACATAAATGATTTCTTACAGACAATGACAGTAAAGCATAGCTTGAAAACTGCAGACCCTTGCTCTGCAGAAGAGGTTCATGCAAAACATTAGTCCTAACCCCTCATTTCTCTGGTTACCATTACTTTCAAGAGTATGTTCATAGCATGCTGAGACTATTAACTGCAATAACAATGTCTGAGCTCCAGGCAGGACAGAAGAACCTGTATATGCATGGCTGTGTGCACAGAAAATCCTGACAGAGGTATCTCTTGGAGAAAATGGAGATGAAAAGTGACAGGTGTGATGGGGAAGTGAGTTACTGTAGAAGTAAGCAGGGTCCTCTGTAAGGGCTGAAATGGCATTAGTCTGGAAGAGAAATTAAAGCTTCAAGAATCACTTAATACAGGGAAAAGAGGAAGACTACAAAGGAGTCCAGCCACTTACTGCCACTGTCCTGGTCAGTGGTTACTTTCCGGCGCCGCAGAACTCGTTCCAGCTCCGTTTCACTGCTGTCTGTTTCAAGGGACTTCAAGCTTCGGGAACTAGTGGATTTATTTAATGTTTCCTATAGCAAGAAACAAACATGAGAAGCTCTCTGAGGACATATTATATCTTGCCAAACATCCCACATACACATCCTGAGAATCTTTAAACTACAAAAAAGCTACTCTAGTTCCAGACCAGTGTGCAAAGCTCTTCCATTAGTACAACAGCAAGCATACAGAGATTGGCTCATCGCTCCTCCTTTACTTGGATTTCCTGATGTAGAGATTAACCACACTATAAATTAAAGGGTTGATATTGGGCTTAAAGATGCTCTGAATTACAATGAACAAATTCTGATGTTTGCAGGAAATGCCAACTTCCTCCATCCTAACATTTAAAGGAGCTTAAAGAATTGCTACATCATTATCATGCCCATAATTAATCTATGAGCAAAAAACCAAAGATCCATATTTTAATGGCTCCAGCTTATTTTATATTTAAGCATGGTCCTGTGTTGCTGCATTCTGGTGTGTACACATCTGCAGAACTGCAGCATCTTGTTATATGCTATAATATAAGCAATTTCATCTAGTGGAATGTGTCCCTGCCCATAGCACATGGGTTTAAACTAGATGATCTTTAAGATCCCTTCCAAGCCAAACCATTCCATGATGATTCTAAAATCTAGCTGATCTGCCATAAAACTGACCCTATGTCCACATAGTTCATGGTTTCTCTTACACACAGAGTTTAAACCCAAGTTAAAAGAGCATTTTTCACACATACAGAATAGAAATGCATGCTATTACTGCTTTAAGCCAAGGTCAGTATTTTGTACCAGTGAAGCTGCAAGTCCAGCAGTGCTTATCTTAAGGTAGGGGTAAAAAAGACTTTAATCAAAGCCTGAAATCTCCCAAACTTGCCCAAAGGACTTTTAATGTGCACACAGTGCATACTGCATGCATCTTCTAAGGGACAAGAGTCAGTTACTGGATCAGCATCCACTTGACTGCAAAATTTCCCCAAATTACTTAAAATGCAACTGAAAATTTGGAACCCATATGCTGCTTCGTTCTCCCTCAGAGACTCGTCATTTTTAGGAATGCCTGGGAATCCTCTTTATTCAGCCTTCCAAAACATGTCAGACTCATACAGCATTTTTCCAGAGCATAAATAACATATTCTTAACATCTTTTGTTGACAAGCAGATAAATTCTGAGCAGAAAGAGCAAATGACAAAAGGAAATGGCAGTGGAAGCTGCAAAAACTGTGCTGCTTTCAGGATCCCAGCAAAGTAACTCTAATTCTTCACCCCCTCACAAAAATTAAAACATTTTCTTTGGAAACTATTTGAAATTTAACTGAGTAGATACATTATTAGTTAGTACCATGCACCAAATCTGTACAAATATACACATATGAAAACAACTTGAGCAACTGAGTCACTCAAAATCTGCAATTTACAAAACATGTTTGCAACAACTACAAGGAGGTCTATGTGAAATGCATAATTAGCATAGTAACAAGAAGTATTTACTCCATCACATCCCACCCCCATGTTTGTTGTCTGACTGTGCATAATGACTGGTCTCAAGAACAGACTGGAATTGAATTTTATACAGTTTGTCTTACACTACAAATATCCTGAAGGGCTCAAAAGCAATGAGCTAGATACAGAGGTACAGTGACAGTAGGTTTCTCTCTGCCTCCTCTGAAGTACATAATGAAGTCTCCCCTGATGTCAGTGATACAGTGTCAAAGAAATAAAACAGCTATTAGCAAACGAAAGGACCTTTGGCAGGATTGTTCAGTCCAATCTCCCTGGTCTGAGCAACATGCCACATCAAACCATTCCTGTAATTACAGAGTTCCACTTAAAACATGATCTCCGTGTTGCATCTTATTCCTTTTCTATTTACCTCCACATTTAATTATGTGTCCCTCTCAGAGCTCAGCATTAAGGTCTGATGGCTCTCTAGATCATTTCTTCTCTTCTTCCCCTGCTCTCATGTGACTGGAGAACAGTAAGTTTAACACATCACTGGTGCCATACTCGTGGTTTTAAAACACAGCACAGGCTGTGGCCACACTCTTTGCTGTACTGTCTAGCATTACTCAATAAAATACTGAAGTTATTTTTATAGGGACTTTTTAGGTGCTGTCATGGATGGTTAGAATGCTCAGCCTTACCTTCTGTAAAGTGGATGTGAAGCATTTTGTTTTAATACGGGCAGAATTCCACCTTACAAAGGCAAAATTTCACCTGTTGTGCCAAAGTTGCACTTCATCTTTAAAAGCTTTAGGGTCACAGAAGTCAGTGAGCAAGAACTACAGCTCCTTCTGAGTGTTTGATACAGTTTTAGGACATATGCAAAAGAAGCATCCAGTTACACAAGCAATGCAATGTATGAGTAAAGGACAGTACAGGAGCAAATACAGCACATGCTCTGAGTAGGACCAAATACACATATAATGTTTTTATTTAGTGATAAATGGGTATGTAGACAGCAATTCAGAATACTTTTTTTCTTACATATAAATGCAGACAGACTAGAGCTCTTGCTTTATGTAGACTACCTCTATGCTAACAAGAAGTTTAGTGCCTCGGGAGAGACCAGAGGTTCAGAGCAGCTATGAGGAGAATCCTACACCTACTACATGTGCAGTCCAGGGACTTTACTTTGGACTAGGTATTTTCAGCTGTGTCTCCTTCCCTAAATATCCTCAGTGTGAGTATTTGGAAAGCTTCCAAAGGATCTATTGCAGGTGAAGACCAGAACATCCCCTCTAGTGGCAGGAACATACAAACCTGGAGCACAGAGTTAAAAGGCTACTTTACTCCAAAATAAATTCTGTTAGCAAGACCAAAACCAACCTGTTAGTCAGACCAAAACCAAAAGTGAAATTGAGGGATTCACTCCAAAACTGCTATACAGCTCCAAACCAAAACACTAATGTAGACGCTTCAAATACTTTGCACCCCACCAGCTCACTGAGGAGCAAAAACTGAAATATAAACTACAAGGTTTCTTACCAGAATCCCTTTTAATTCTTTCATTGCACTTTCAGAGGCCTTTGGTGTTTCTGGCTGTAAACAAATACAAGACATGGATGTTAACACATGAAACAGACCATGACAAACTTTGTACTCGAAGACAGATATTGCACAAGGCTCTACAGCACAAGCCTGCAGATCTATGACATCCCTCTGCTCTCCCCTCTCATGGGCACATGGCTAACATTCAATCTGTTTTCTTATGCAGATGAAGGGAAGAGTCTTACCTTTTAACATGGTGAATCACAGGCTATACGTAAAGAATGATTATGTTTTTGTGAAGATGGTCAGCAATATTTTATAGTGGTATGCTAAGTGTTGCATAAAAGAAATACTGCTAAATGCAGTCTAATTCTTGATCACTCCCTTTACCCAATTCAGTTATTCTCTCTGTGCTTTGTGTTTCTCACTAGCTGTTTGTTTACAAGATATTTGCTTTCAGTTCCTTTGTGTCAAAAGAAAATGAGCTTCTATTTGGTTACTGTTGGCTTCATTTCTTTTTCTGTTCTTCAGATATATGCTGCTCTAATTCATTTTATTCAGAATCAAGCAAAGTAAATGAGGTGAGGCAAATGTATTCTCCTGAATGTTTTTCAGCAAGCCCAATTTATTTTCAGTGTGAATTACTGTATTTAGCTAGGATTATTGCTCTGCTATTTATTCCAAACCTTTGTTTTAGGTCTGCTTGACTGGTTGACTG
Source organism: Bucco capensis (assembly GCA_013396975.1). NCBI lineage: Eukaryota > Metazoa > Chordata > Aves > Piciformes > Bucconidae > Bucco > Bucco capensis. The sequence continues at coordinate 264,549 of VWZO01021458.1, read as the reverse complement.
GTCTCAGATGAACTCCCTTTTTAATTCTATCCATCATTTCTTCAACAGCTTGTCTCTTCAGATCTGTAACTTCTTCACCTGTTCCAAAAATCAAAGAGCATATCACATTCTAGATATGAACAACAGAGAAACAGTACAAAGAACAATCCATGTGAAACAGACAGCCTCCTAAACAGTTTGTTTGCCATATACAGCCAGTTACCATAATCATAAACTGGTTTCAGTGATGAAATAGCATTTAAATTTACAATGTACTTAGTTATACTCCATACAGCAGGTCTTCCTGTCTGTATGTGTGATACATATTGCTCATGTACTATACAAATTCATGGGTTTTATTAAAAATGTAAACAATAAACATAAATATATAGGCTTATTTTTCTCCCCATAAGTTGGCTGTTCACAGGGTGATTTTTACAGGAACATTATCTTACTCAATTTTCCCCACCACAAAGAGGTGCTTTACCTTACACTGCATGTATCCATATGGTAACAGAAACTAGCAACCTCATCTCTCCTAGTTTCTGGATACAGTGCTATTAGTGATCTTTGCTATCAGCTAAACTGTCACAAGCTCTTCAAGGATAAAATGCCAATCTACACACATTGAGGATCCAGTCATGAACACTGCAAACACCAAAGCCTGCAGCTGTTTGGACAGAAGCAGGGCCCAGATCCTGAGAAACACAAATTTCCTGTATCTGGTTGAGAATTGCAAAAGCTCAGTGTTACAGGCTGAAGCACCAAGGACTGAAGAATACAGCCCCAATTCCACTGTATCTCTTCACTATGGCTCAGCTGAAATTTCCACGGCTTCACTGACACAGGACAAGTTAACAATGCTCCATGGTGAGGTCTGTATGCAGCCTGTCACAAGACTACCAAACACAACTCCTCTTTCACGTAGGTTTGAGAACCTCACTGGAACAATACACCAACACCTGAGACTGAGCTAAAAACATACATTCAAAGAAGACTGCATTGAGTTAAAGGGCAAAACTTAAATATGATGGAAGGAAACAGTTGCTTTTTTCAAGAGATTCAGAATCAGGACTGCAAAATATTCAGATGAAATAGGGAGCTGTGTGATGAACCTTAAAACTACCTGTTAACTTATCAGTGTTCTGGATAATGCAACAAAAGACACTGAATATGCCATACCAAAAAAGGAAACAGAGTACTTAAAGCAAATACATGGAGAAATATGGCTGACACTGTTCAAAGCTGCAATGTTGTACCTTATATAACAGGAATTTTAAATAGACTTTTGCTCTCTCACTTGTCAGGGTACTATTGATGAATCATAGAAATGCAGTTTCTGTATTGTAAGCTGATTTAATGTCAGGCTTTAATTTCACAAACAGGCTGTTTGAAATATAAAAGCTTCATTGGTGGTATGGGATAGAAACCACTCATTCTAAATCCTTAACACAGGTCAAAACAAGCCTTAAGTTGGATATAATAACTAGAAAGAACTTTCCCTCCTTTTTATTTTTATTTTAAGAACAGCTCAACTATTAAGAGAAGAAGCCATTTATATGTGATTGAACAAAGGTCAGAACTGTTGAAGTTTGCTAATAAATAATGAAAGAATGGGGTGTAGAGAACTTACAGTGAATTTCATAGTATTTCCTGCAATCACTATTTTAACAGTCTCAAAAAGGTGTAATCAAAACATCTAGGATGCTTCAAGGTAAGAAAACTTGATAAATGAAAGCAACATAATGGAACTTTTACTGAAAGATGAGATTAACTCTTTATCAGAGATCTCTGTACAAGGTCCTTTCTCTAATTATTTTACCCAGACCAACAACCTTATTTCTCTCAGACTGGTAACCAGTTCCCAAGGATTTCCACAGGGACTTGCCCAAGCCGCCCCATTCCACAGTTCCTCACCTAATAAAAGGGAGGAGTAATACTTCCTTTGCCCTGCTTCCTGCTGGTTGGTCCAATCCAAAAACCCAGCCGTGTTTACATACCACTACAATCTGCTAACAGTGATTTTTTCATTAACAGTTATATCCTATACCTGTAATTTTAGCCAGGTTCCCTTCTGCAGTCCCCTTCTTTGTTTAAGTGGCAGCAAATGAGTTAAGCAATTGACTACCAAAAAACTCCTGCTGTTTCAGAAGGAAGAGAGAAATAGCAAGAAAAAAAATCTTGATTACTTAACTGGCAATGCTTGTCTAACTTTGACTCTTCAGGCACTCATGATCATTTGTAAATCTGTAGTTAACTCCTGTTCTCTACCTACTAAGTTTCCATCTTCCATTAACAACAATAAACTGCAATTTCAGCTGTTACCTTCCATGCAGAGCCACCTTAGTGCAAGATTGTTTTGTTTTAGGTTTTCAGTGCTATTAAAGGCTTAGCATTGCAGTCAACTCTCAGTGGTAATTTCACAAGATAGGAATTGAGGGATGAAAACTGAAGCATTTACCAAAACCAGCTCTGTGAAGTGGCTCTGGACAGAAGAAATCACAAACAAGAAGACACTTAGCTGGAAAGTTCCCTGTATTATGCTGTACATAACCTGCTCTCTGCTTAATCTGCCTTTTCCAGATAACCTGTGGAAGTGCAAAGCCTTGGACACACTTCAGCTGCAGCTATGTGCTCTAGTGTCACCAGTTTAGAGGCATAGGTTGTTGAGCCTCTCAACACTGCTATCATGCAACTACTAAGCCAGTACCAGTAACTGCCAGAGTGCAACACAAGAAGCTGCATGGAGTCAGTGTAACAGCATGGAGCCTATATTGAACCATCCTGTTGTCTCCACTCCTCTCACCCAGCATACCACTATATCAAATTCAGTGCTTATCTTGTCAGGTCCTTCTGAGAGTCTATAAGAAACATGACCACCCCTTCCCCAAGAGAAAAAGAAGAAAGGTAATATATTATGCCACATTAGTGAACAAAATCAGCTCAGTGACATAACTGATCCTCATTAGAGTCAGAAGTAGGAAGATACTGCATTTTTCTTCAGTTATATCAAGTGCGAGGTCTTCCCTTAAAGTTCTTTTCATCTGCAGCCTTGAAGACTGTTCATACTAAAATCCATTTGGAAAATGTAAACTGGATGCTGATCATCAGCTCAGCTGTAAAGACACAGATGGCTATGAGGGCCATACAAAACTGCTTGGGATCTCAAGGAAGCTTGGAATGAAAAGGAACCAAATATTTCAGTTAGAACGGAGCTATAACAATCACCTAGTTCAACTACCTGACCACTTCAGGGCTGACCAAAAGTTAAAGCATGTTGTTGAGGGCATTCATTGTGCAAATGCCTTTAAACACTGACAGGCTTGGAACACTGACCACCCCTCTAGGAAGTTTGCTCTGTATTTGACCACTCTGTTTACTGAAATGCTTCCCAATGTCCAGTCTAAAGCTCCCCTGAAACAGCTCTGAACTATTTCTATGTGTTCTATCAGTGCACCTCAGGGAGAAGAGCTCAGCACCTCCCTTTCCACATCACTTCCTCAGGATGCTGTAGAGAGCAACACAGCTGCCCCTCAGCCTCCTTTTCTCCAAATTAGACAAGCCCAAAGTCCTCAGCCGCTCCTCATAAAGAGTACCAAATCCACAGTACCAAGGACACCACTTCCTGTCTCAAAGCCACAATCACATTTCTGGACTGCAAGACAGCTGAATATGTTGGGACATGGATAGCAGTAGTTCATGTTGACAGATGTAAGCATTTGGATCTCTATCTGTACCTACAGTTCATTTTCACTAGCTTTATCTGCAGTACCTAGCGAATAATCCGCATGACTTGAGAAACAATGAGCCATACCTGACTCCTGCTGAGGAGGTTTCTCCTTCTTGCTCACGTTGGTATTGGAGTGCGATCTTTTGCGAATCATTGACATGAGAGACCTTTGGGGAAAATGAAACTGCAGATTGTCATTCTGTCCTGTATTACACACTGTTAGAATGAACTTGAACATGACACACAAACAGCTTGCTTACACCTGATTATACAGCTACTTACAAAAGACTCATTTAACAGTCTTGAATGCAGATGTATGTACTGAATTACCCCCCACAATGCCTCCCATCACAATGCACCAGAGAAATTTATTTCTTCTTAACAGACATTAGGCACAAATCAAAACACTTCAGATTTGAATATTAAAAGACAGTGTCTCACTGTGACACATGGCAAATTGAGCCTGCTCTAGCATAATAAAAGAACTGTAGATATTGAAGTATTATTCTCCAGAGGACACTTAAATATGGTGATCAGTATCTCCTCAACAACTCCAAGTTTGCAATCTTATTACAGCATCTAAAATAATCACCCCTTCACTATAGTCAAAACGTGAAAGTCCTGACAAGGAAATGATTCCTCTTAAAGCCCAAGTATAAGCTCCTGTGCACATCTGATATGTCAGTAAGGCCTAACACTCCCCATTGCACATGGCTTCTTAGAGAGCAGAGTGACCTCCCTGCCATAAAGGGTCAAAATTCTGTCCCAGAAAAATGCAGCATCCAGTGCCTAGGCTCTGAAACATTGCAGTGCATGAAGGAAATACTACAGGACTTAAAAGGAACAGTGTTAATCCAAATAGTAAAGAGCACAAACCTAAACAAAACAAAAAACAAAACCAAAACAAACCCCCCACAACACTCCCACACAGTTAATACATGCTACGTATTAGTGAGAAAGAAGCAAGTCAGATGAGTTAATGGACATAAAAGGAGCAGAAGACCAAACACAATTGTTCAGAACATGCTTAGTTTAGATTTCTAAAACCAAAAGTATGATGCACAAAGGGATGAATTCTCCCTAGTATATATTTAACAGTTGTTAACAAGACTATCGTATGTAATTTCTACTGCAGAGGTTAAGAACTGTCATCCATGTTCTTCTATTTTTAAAATCAAGCAGACAATTGAAGATTAGCTGAGTTCTTAATATCAACTAAGCACACTTTTTTTTTTAATTAATTTGAGTCTAATGCCCAATACATCAGATATTTGTCAGCTGCTTTTACAGTCCCTTGCAAAAAATAAGGCTTAATTTTGATAATTTTGCCCCAAACTGGTTGATGATGGGGTGGTGATTCTTTTCTTTTTAACTTATGAAAGCAGTTGTGGGAACTCAATGGAATCTGCATTTTCATCACAAGAATCCAACGGAAGGGACACACAGTAATCCAACACATCCTCTGGTTCAAAGGGGTTTTTCTCAGCAGTAGATTCAGACAAACATTTAAGAAGTCTATAATTACAGCTATCAGGTGAATAGAAAAAAAAATCTCCTAAATTCAGAGGAGACAAGTATCCCTCCTCCTTCAAAGTCACAGTCTAGACAATTTGTAAGGCTTGGAAAGGCAGACACTGTTCAAATTTGGTCAGGGTGTTAGTCTGTTAGTGCCAGTAAAGAACCCAAGACAGATGGAGAAAGTGTTTTTTTCTTTAAAAGACACTCTTCCTGCTTGGATACAAGCTCATGTAGTGTATTCTGCTTCGGCAAAGCATTAATGCTGTGAGCCTTGATTTAAGCACTTACCGTATAGGGTTAGGAGGAGGGGGAGGAGGAAGAGGAGGTGGTGGCGGTGGTGGAGGAGGTGGTGGAGGATTTTCAGACTGCTGTATTCGTTTTTGAAGTTCATCAACTGCACAAGAGTAATAAAACCACAGTGAGTTCCTGGTTTCTCACATCTGCTCTAAAAAACAACTCTAAATTTAAGCAAAACAAACTACTGATTAACTAAAAAACAAACAACAGGACTAAACCACACAACTGCTAGGAAGTCCTGTTATTCATATTTTCTCACAAGAACAATGTCCTAGACGCACATGATTCTCATTAAACAGACCAGTTACCTCCAACCTGGGGTACTTTTGAAACTAGAGTTAGACTTTCCCTCACACAGGATTGTTTACACGAAATGAGAGAGCAGGGCACAGTTTACTGCATTCCTGCAATAGTCTATTTCAGGTTGCATTTGAGAATAAATGAACAAGAGATCAAAGAAATGAACAATCCCAGTTTCCAGTTTTATCTCTGTCTTGATGATGGTGTGGGTTTTCCCCATAAAAATTGTCAAAACTAGGCAGTGGGCAGAATGGATTATTCCTCTCCTGTTCTGTACTTGAAATGTCAAAGGCAATTAACTGGGGAAGGGCAGAAACAGAGAAATAAAAGTCTTAATTTCTTTTAGTTACAAAAATTCTTAGCAATTGTTCTGAGTACAGTAGGAACTATGCCAGAAGTACAGAATATGATTTCCAAAGTGAATATGGCTCTTTGTAATTTTAATCCATCATTTTGAGAACAATCTTTTACATTTACTTTTAAATTTAAAAAAACAAGCCAACAAAACAAAACAACAAAAAAATAAAAATCAAATGAATGACTTTAAATTCCAGGTACAATCTTTATGCTGATAAATTCCTTCTGAGCAACACACCAACCTGGAAGGAAAGAATCTGCTGTGAAGGTTAGACCTTTTCCAAGGCAGCTGAGAAGAATTCATGTCCTGCGCAGTCATATTTTTAAGGCTGAGTAATGTAGAACTCTAAACACAAAGCAGTTCTTCCAAGCAAGACTAATAACAAGCTTAAAGATAATCCTGCTCTTAAGGATATGTTTCAGAAAAGCATGGCTGTATGTGGAGTCTGAACTAGGACAGGGACTTTGGCCTCCTCTGATTAAGTCTCAAATGATCAGGTATCACACTTAAAACTAGCACCTGCTTAGGTCTTGAGCTGAACAAGGACTGAAAGCAAAGACACATGCAGATGCTTCTCTAGCTGTAGCCACACAGTTCTTGTAGTGAGGTCACTCACACGAGGGGCCCTTTTTAAAAGCAGTTTTAAATAAAGAGCATTAGGTCATTATTTTCCTCATTCAATAGATAGGATGCTGCAGACAAGCCAGGCACCATCCTGACAGCAGTAACTGTATGAACATCTGCACTGCAACAGTTGTTCTCTCCTAAATATTCTGTGAATCTTTTCTGACTCTATTCTTTGGGCATTAGTTTAAATTGTAGACACAGACACAGACAGTAGCTAGCAAGACTGTCTCTTTCCTTTCAGGCACTTGAAATGGAACAAAATACTGGACTACAAGAGATTTGGATGTATAATTCTCATAGATACGAGCCATAAAACCTACTGAATTTGTTTGGCTAAGTCCCTTTGTAGGGCTCTGAAGGCAGTACTTAACTGTTAAATATCTGGGGGTTCTTTTAAAAACAAAACAAAAACAAAACCAGAAATACCATCCCAGACCCTCTCACAGCAGAAGAAATTGTTTACCCACATGTCAATATGAAGGGCTAAATCATGTCTTTATTTTCAGAGGTGTCTTCTATTACAAGACTATTAAATGGTTGGATTGCTTGGTAATTATGGGATATTTTTGTACAGTTCATACAAGGTAGGCTCCACAGTCTCATAAATCACTGTGCATCTTTAAAAAAACAAAATCAGAATTTTTCCATTTTATTTGTTTTCAAAACTAGGTAAAAGAACACAGGATTCTGTCTTTCACGTTCACATACACATATCCAGCTTTACGACTCAGGGCAACCTAACAACAGTATTTTTATACCTTACAGAAGTTTTACAAAGTTGTTCTTTCACACACATTCTGGACATGACTGTTCTGTGGCTGAAGGCAGTCGATGTACTTTGTCTTGTGAAGCACAGGTCTGAATCTCAGCTACACAAAAGTTGTTAGGGTCTCAAATGTAACATGCGTAATTCTATTAGATGTGCACCACACACTCCCCAGCCTGTACCTCTAAAATGAAAGTTATTACATGATCTTACCTGAATGTTTTAGGTCTCTAGCTTTTTCTTCTGAGTTCTGACATTTAAGCTCTAGTTCCTTTTTATCTTCTTCCAAAAGTTCTAGTTGCTGTTTAAGACGACTAATCTCCTTATGCAGTGTTTGATTCTCTAGCTGCTCTTCCAATTCTTTGACCTGCAGTTGGAAACAACGGCATTCAGTACAATAAAAGGTATTTCCTGTCCTTCCTTTTGACAAATAATCCATTGGGCACAGTTTTCACTGAAAACATGATTTTATAGTATAGGAGTGAACTACAAGTCCCTGAAAGCAGGTATTTTTTGAATGAGAGTTGGACAGAGTTTTCTGAGAGATGTCAGAACTTCTATCATGATCCTAACTTGTTTCATCTCTTCTTTAGAATACATCTTTAGCTCCAGAATAGTTAAGCTCTAAGATGTGTCTTTTTATAGAGTTTTTATCACATAATTAGAATTTAAATTTCAAAATATTTCTTCATTTGAAGCAAGAGAACAATGGCATTTTTGTTTTCTTAATGACTGCTTCCACTGACAGGTTGGTTATTTAAACTCCCTTGTCTCAATTCATGCAGATGCCAGTGAGTGAATTATGGAACATTGAGTTTAGAGGCAACTTTCAGGGGCACAGTAGCAATCACTTCACAGCTCCCTAAATAGATACATTCTGCTCTGTCAAGGAGCAAAAGATGCAGGGATTTTCCATGAACTGGCAATTATTCCTCAAAAATACTAATTTAGAAGCATGTGAGATTACACATAGTTTTCATACTGATGCATTCATGAAAGTACAGTAACTGCCTATTTATTCCTAGAACTAATATATTACTAGTTTTAAGAACTGGCCTCATAGCTAAGGGGAAACTCATTTTCAAGCTTTCAAGTGAAGCAATGGTGATTTTTCCCAGTTAGAGATTGATCTAGTCCAATTCCAAGGAATATATCTATTTAGATCCCAGCAGTTTAGATCCTGCCACACCACACTGCAGTAGTCACCTAATATTTCCCTGCTCCAGTATGTCTGGCTTTTCCCTATGCATTTATTTAGCAAGTGATCAGACTACTAATGTGAACTGCCTACCTCTCACCTCCTGATCTTCTTAACTTACCCCCAAAACACCCTTTATAGTACTTAACATTCAAAATGTTTTCCTGTCATCTCTTCTTCACTTAACAGAACTTGACTTAATGCTTGTAATTGTACTTTACCAGCATGCAGAATAAAATACTTACCTAAACCAGTGCCTTCTGGCTGAAAAACCTTCAGGTTTTGCACTCATGTCTTACCAGGGACACAAAAAGGAAATCACAATCTTATCTGAAGTTTAGTTTTTAGATTATGAACTCTTACGGGCAACAAGATCTCATGACACTCCTTAAATTCAGGAGGCTTTCAAACACTTCTCCGTGAGATGAAAAGCAATCCTGTTTTACCTTTTGTTGGTGTTGAAGCCTCTCTTCTTCTAATATGTGGGTTAACTTAGCATTGTCATCCAAAGCCTTCAAGAGCTGTTGATCAGGAGCAGAATTTTGCAGAAGCAACTGACTTTGCCTTTTCATCTTGTTTTGTTCAATAAACATCTGCCAAAACAAAACCCAGCCCCAACAAAAACAATAGTAAAGGACTGTCTAATGCTATCCTTGGAAAAATGGCAATTGGTAGAGATAGTGAGGAAGGTGAGAAAGAAGGGGAAAGGAAGTTTGAGAGTAAAATTTGCAATACCTAAGCTCCTCACACTGAAAGGAACCAGGTGTTTGCTGAGAGAACCACCCATTGCTACATCTGAATTGCCCACATGTTGGCAGCATGCAGAATTTAAACACATCTCTGAATTTTGTTTCCTGGAAATGGGAACAATCTGATGCCTATTCTAGGTGCTCTGGAGAGATTAAAAGAACTCGAGGTGGTGGAAAAAAGTCTATGAATTCACAGGCTACCTCCTCAAAAACATCTGCAAGCCTTGGCTTAGAGCCCACTAATTTGATGGTTACCTGGATATGTCAATGATGGAGAGCCTTTGGGAAATGAATTTCAATCCGTGTTTGCGTAATTAGCATATGCACTTACCCTGGGGAAAGGTATTTCAGGGCAATTTCAGTCTTTTAGTTCTGATCCTTGTTTGTTTTTTTTCCTCTTCCCCAGGTATATTTTTGATGTAAGGAAAAAATATATCGGGACGGGGGGAATCAAAGTCTAGAGACTTGACAATGATAAAAATATCACACATTTCTCTAGGCTTCAGCTAAGAATTTATTCTGCATCTTGACATCTCTTTCAGGTAGAGAGTTGCCCCCCAAGCAACAGAGCTTCCACTCTTAACAAACTCAGCCCTGCCTATTCTTACAGCAGAAATAGGGATTGGGTCATGCGGAGGTTTCAGATGAGTGTGCTCAGGTCAGCAAAGCATGCCACTTTATGGCAGGAGAACAGAAAACAGCCTGAGAATGCAGACACTCCCCCAGACTGCAAAAACACTGTTGTATAGCACAGCAAAAGCAAGAAGATATTTTAAGAATAAAGTATTAGAAATACTAAGGTTCCGTAAGACCATTCCAGGTTCCTATACTATTTATTCACAAACCAAAATTACAGATAGATGGTTTCTTCCCATTGATGCTACTGCAATGCTATGTGATTTATTTATTTAATATAGTTGGATTTTAAAGAAATATCAGCTGATTTAGATTCATGGCAAGCACACCCCCCCCCAGTGCTTTGCATGGACATTTCAACTGAGTCTTCTTAGCGAGCAGCTCTCTCTCTAGCTCTACATACAGGCCAAGAAGCCTGCTCACTGCACTGAACTTTTAACTCACAACACAGCCTGCTTGACCTTGCATGCCAAGAAGAGTCAATTGATGCAGTCTTAAGACTAATAAAACACTTCACTGGGCAAAGCTGTGCCATGGGAGGAGGCAATAAAGGACTAGAAGTATTTCATGATGAGGCTCTAATACTTCACTTTGTTATAAAACAAACAAATGTAGGACAATACACAGGCCATTGTGGTGTGTACTGTGGTACAAATTCGCACTGGACATCAGCTCCCTGTTCCAAAGTTCTGCCACTCACACTAATTAAGCTTGTGTCACCTTACACTTGTAAAACGGTGGCAAAAAATCAAAGGCAAGAGAAGTTCAGGACCAAAGGCACTCACCTCAACCCATAAAGGTTTGCCTTTGCATTGCAACTCATCTATTTGTTTCACATTTTATCTTTTTAAAAGAAGCATCATCTTTGAAGAGTATTTTACAAAGGCCTTTACATCGCTGCTAAAGAATTTAGCACTGTCTCAAAGCCTCCTGCTTTCCATTAAGTCAGTCAAAAGTTCTTTAACCCTGACAGAAAGATCTCTCCACAAGCCACCCTTATCAAACATAGCAGTTTCACTAACTGAGAACATTCACAGAAAAGTGAAAACTTGGGTTGACTTTTTTTTGGAATCTGAAAAATAGTAATTCTAGATTTTTTTTCTGAGTTTCTGCCACTAAACCGAACAGAACAGAGTTGTTCCAGCCTGAGGGAGAAGAAAGCTGCCAAAACAAGAAGAAATCAAGTAGAGCAACTTGATTTCTTCAGCTTGAGCAGATACTTCACCAAATGTAGAAAATTCATATTCACTTTGTGTCATGCTCTTCTGCAACAAAACGAAAAAAAAAATATCCTTTTGAAGACCTGGGTGAAGTTTTCACGTGAAGTCCTGCACTTTCAATTAGCTTTATAAATTGCCTTCATGACATTCCAAAAACATTCCTGCTTATGTGAAAAGTATGCGAAAGTGTCTTCGCCACCACAAAATTTTGTTGCTTATAACAATGCTGCAATCAGACACATGGGAATCAATTTCTCATGGGGAGTCCCATCCATTTCACAAGTTACTTACACACATATATCCTTGAAGTACCAGCATATTGTAAATGGAAGAGACAAAACTAGACAAGGCAAGTCACTGCAGATAAAACAGAAAGCAAGCTGGTGATCAACTGATTGCAACTTTTTGAAAGGTTGCTCTGTGTGTGACATGGGAAAAAAAAGATCCTTTGAAATTAATTCTAATTTAAAATTTAAAAAAAAATCCATTACTGCTTCAGCAGGGCAGAAACCTGACTGCCTGAACAACCCTGAATATTAATTAAAGTGACTGCTGAAAGGGCAAAACAGCTTCTAACAGGATTATTTGGACTAGGTGGAATTTAACCAATTGATGGATTAGTTCCGACTTTGCCACCTGCTAGACAATTATCTGCAGAGTATCCCAATCAATGCTAGAAACGTAAGTCAGTGCTGCAGGAATCTACTGAAACCATGACTGCAACTAAAGGCAGAACACAGAGGACAACAGTTTGCTTACATCTATCATTTTCATTTACAGAAATCTCTAAGTGTTGTGCAAACCACCTACCTATATTTCCCTTGTGAGTTTACAAACAGAAGTGCTGTAGTGTAGGAAATCTGGAACTTAGCTGCTTTCCATCAGCAGAGTTTGCACAAGATTTGGGGAGGGGGAAAGAGAAAGGGTTGAAATCCTGAAAATAATAGAAGCTTTTCCCTTGACCTTAATGGGGCCACACCTCATTCTCAGACCCCTGCTCTAACCATTACCCTACAGAGCATTTGCTGCAGCTGTTTTTTGTTTACACCAGAGCTGAAAAAGGAATTCTTCCTCATTAAAAAAGTTAGAAAGCAACTCTGTTAGTGTCAAGTCCCTGGGAACTTCAATCTTCATTCAAGTAGTGCTCAGGGTATAACTGGATGCTTTCCAACTAACTCCTCTCCCAGGAGCAAAACGAGGCCAAAGGAAATGCTTTAATATCCATATGTTGCTGTATTTCCAACTCTGCATTGTCTGGATACTCTCATTTTTTTGCTTAGCTACAGTTTGAATGGAGAAGAATGCCTCAATACAGTAGCCCTGTTATAAGATCATCACTGGTTGCATAAAATAAAAATCAGTAACAAATTCTCCTCACTAATAATAAAATCACAACAGGTATGTAGCAAGGCAGAGTTAAACTTATGAAGTCTCAAAGTGAAGAAGATCAGTCAACTGAGCAGTTGTTTTCAATCCTTGGCAGCACTGCTTCATCCCCTCCACATCCTTGTGAGAAATCAGTAAGTCATCTTTACAGAGTGGTAACCCACTTATTTACATTCATCATAGCTTACAGGAGCTGATGTCTTTTGCATTATGTGTATATTGAAGACTTGAGTTCAGACCTGAAATAAGACCCAACAGAAGTAGGGTCAAAGTGTTTGTATCTCCCCAAAAGAACAAGGTATTTGAAAGATTTTATGCAATGGTGGGTACAGAGCTTGTCTGATTATGTCTTGATTATGGTTTTAAATTTAGGAGATACTCAGTTTAAAGTATAAATCCAGGCGTGGATTTTAGTTCAATGGCTAATCAGAAAAAAATAAATATATACACTCTAACTCTCTAACTGCTTAACTGTACTGCATTATCAAGGCCACCTTGGCTTGTAAGCTTCTCTGCATATAAGTACTACAGCAGGAAACAATGACTAGTGGGTTCTTCCTACAGAAGAGCAATGATTTAAACACATTAATAAACACATCCATAGTTTGGACATTGACCTAGATATGCTCTCTCTTCACTCAGGCTCAACGCTTAACAGCAAGCAATGATATCAGTCTTGTATGAGTTACAAATCCCTTGTGGTTTAGTGAGTTCAGGGGTGTCTGAAGTGCTACTCCAGAAAAAAGCTACCACAAATAATTAGGTTCTGCAGTTAGGACACAATCCAGAGAACTTACTTCAGCACACACTTAAAATAAAGTGCCTGTGGAAAAATGCATGATCTGAAAATTTTGTACCTGGTGCTTATGCTCTTCCCTGACTGGGAGCTGCTTCTATGGACAATAACAGTCACATGATACCAGACAGAAAGAGAAGATTACCCAAATGGCTAATATTGAGGGCATGGAGAGCACAGGACAAGACTTTAACAGAGAGAAAAAGAAAAAGAAAGAAAGAAAGAAAAAAAAAGAACAAAACCCACAACAAAATCAAAGCAAAACACAAAACCAAACAAACCAACAGAAAATCCAAACAACTCAAAGGATGGAAAACCAGAATGATGCATTTTTGACAACATGCTGTGACCTTCACAGGCTTCCTCCTTCAGAGGAGTCAAAGACTAACCCTAGTTGAATTTTCAAACTGCCATACAGAACTGAGCAGCATGATCACAAAAAAGGAGATACGCCTAGTAATGGGCAGCCAAAAGACAGTCCTATTTCTCTCTAGATAATCTGTAATATTTTATGATGAATAGCTTTTGTTAGGATCTCCATCAGTTTTAGACAAATAAAGATACAGTATAGTTGCTTTAGTTATTTGTCTAACTGCCAGACAACTTCTGAAGGGACGATTCCTAAAGAGCTACAAGATGTAGCATTAGTAAGTTTTGTGGCTCAAGAGGTCTAATTTACTTAGAATGGGGGAACTTGTCTTTTGAGTGTGAGAAAACTGAATCCCCATCAGCACTGTGACTCCCTTAAAAACACAGTATTATTTATATTACCAGCCTATTCTGTACAAATGGGTTTGTCCAACTATAGCACCCATTCTTCACTTATGAGGTGTAACTCCCCAAGGCCCAAAACAAAGGCTGAAAAAATAGTCTCTATTGTTACTTATTTTTTCCTTTGCTGCAGTTAAGTGTTTTCTTTTTGCCACAGCATAAGTATAGTGATACATTCTATAGTGTTTATAGTACTACATCATGTAGACATCATCTAACATATTCAAAAATAGATCATACCACATGAAAAAGTAGTAAAACTCTTCACTTTTTTCCTCCCCAATTGATTGACTGATTAAAAAAAAAACAAGAGAAGTGGGGTAGTGAGAAAAGAAAGAGAGAAAGACNAACTTCTGAAGGGACAATTCCTAAAGAGCTACAAGATGTAGCATTAGTAAGTTTTGTGGCTCAAAAGAAGAGGTCTAATTTACTCAGAATGGGGGAACTTGTCTTTTGAGTGTGAGAAAACTGAATCCCCATCAGCACTGTGACTCCCTTAAAAACACAGTATTATTTATATTACCAGCCTATTCTGTACAAATGGGTTTGTCCAACTATAGCACCCATTCTTCACTTATGAGGTGTAACTCCCCAAGGCCCAAAACAAAGGCTGAAAAAATAGTCTCTATTGTTACTTATTTTTTCCTTTGCTGCAGTTAAGTGTTTTCTTTTTGCCACAGCATAAGTATAGTGATACATTCTATAGTGTTTATAGTACTACATCATGTAGACATCATCTAATATATTCAAAAATAGATCATACCACATGAAAAAGTAGTAAAACTCTTCACTTTTTTCCTCCCCAATTGATTGACTGATTAAAAAAAAAACAAGAGAAGTGGGGTAGTGAGAAAAGAAAGAGAGAAAGACCAAAGAGAGAGTTTCCTAGAGTATACATCCATTACCATTTCATAGATTTATAGATTCATGGAATGGCCAGGTTGGAAGGGACCTTAAAGATCATCTAGTTCCAACCCCCCTGCCATGGGCAGGGATGCCAATCACTAGACCAGGTTGCTCAGGGCCACATCCAGCCTGGCCTTGAACACTGCCAGGGATGGGGCATCCACAACCTCTCTGGGCAACCTGTTCCAGTGCCTAAACACCCTCCGGGTAAAGAACTTCCTTCTAATCTCCAATCTAAATTTCCCTTCCTTCAGCTTATAGCCATTCCCCCTTGTCCTATTACAATCTGATCACAAACCTGTTCCTGGGAAAAAGTATACCCACACACTAGAGTGACATCATGCTTCAAAAGCAGTAACATTCAAGCTCACGAGAATTCAAGTACTAATCACTTATCATGTCTCTTTAATGATTTCCAGTCCAGTCAGCTGGACTGCAAATTAATGCCCAGTGTAGTACTTTTAAACACAGAGTTGCTCCATGAGTCCTGGTGTTGCAGTATCCACCCACAGACGGAGCGTGCTAATGCAAAAATCCTCACACATTCACCCAAAAAGGTCACAAATGCATCTGGGGAAGACTTCTTTGGGAGCTCATGTCATCAAGATAATCAAATCCATTGCACACAACCTTGTGAGCAGTGCAGACATCTGTTAAGAATGACAATAATTTTTTCCTAGGTCTTACAACATTACAGTCACCTTTTATCTTTCAATAAGGGAAGATTCAGTTCCAGACTAAGTTACATCACCTGTGCACTGGTCCAGGCACAGGATGCAGGCATTTTAAATGCAAACACGTTGTTGTGTAATAGCTACTTAGAAGCACAGCCATGAGTATATTATGCGGTTTTAATGCATCTGTAAGTATTGCAACTTGGAGAGAAAGTCAAGGAAAAGATGAACAATGCACACTACAGACACACTTTATTATTTTAACCCATCTGGATCACGATTCCTTTGAATGCAGCCTTTCAACCTCTCAACTGGTTATAGATAACCATAAACACTTGGAAGACCCTTCATTTTTTTTCCAATGGTGTGTTTTGAGAAAAAGCCTGTGCTAGCTTCAAAAGTAAGAGGAGCTCCAACAAACCTGCTCAGCAGTTTGACCCTTTATTTCTATTTATCCAAGATACAGAGAACAGAAAACAACAGCTCAATGCTAACTTTGAGAGCATATTGCCTCTTCTCCAGGAGGTTTCCAGAGAAACCTTAGGTGCAAGGGTTGTCTCTGTGCTAGCACACACAACAGTAATAAACTGTTCACTTTACAAAATTACAAAATATTGTTGCAAGGCAGCATGCATGTATGCTTAATAAACCATTTGTGCCAGAGTATTTTGTTAAACTCCTGGGATTTTTACATCACTACAGACTTTCAATTTACTTCTCTCACTGTGTTCCTCCCCTTTTGGCTTGCTGTGGCTGTTATGTATTGTGTTTTGCTCATCTTTGTGGAAGAGTGCTTTTCAGGGCTAGCCTCTATATTATTGTGATGGCCTTCAAGATACTCTCTGCCTTCCTTTGTTTTCTTCTATATTGCTCCACAAAGAGCTGAGAGATCTTAAAGTGTCTCTTAAAACATGACACTAGAATTCTGGTTAAGCTTGCCAAGATTCCCATGTTAACAAGCCTGTTGTATTCAGGTAGGTACAGATTTTTCCATGCCCCTACCCCTTACACACTCTATTTATTTAGTTCTTTTATGCAGATTCCTGTACCTTTCACAATGGATTGTGACTCACTTCAAATCCTCTTTCATTTTCCATCCCTTTCTCCACACCACGGCTGATAATATTTACTCAGTTTCTTTAGAACCTCTAAAGATCATGAATTCTAATGTTTGAAGTTGGATCATTTTTGATTTATTAAATACAAATTATGGTGATGCCTGTAGCACAACCATAATTAAAGCTGTATTGGATTTTTTTTAATCAAAACTCTGATTTTCAAGTGTTCACTCACTCCTATACGTGCTTGCTCCCTCCCTCTCCTGCTCCCTGTCATCCTTCTCCCTCCGTGTTTGCTTCTGCACACATGCTCATCCACCCATTATCTCTCACACCTGCACTCCCAATTGCTCATGTTCTGTGGCAAATCCTCCTCGCTTGTCAGAAGGATAGGACGCAAAGGGCATCCGTTCAAAAAGCAACTTGATCCAGCTGCTGATCTGATCTCCTCCCATCACAGCCACAATGCAACCCCAGGAAGGCAAAGCTCAAAGATGAATCCACGTTATGGAGAAAGGGGTTACCCTGAAGTACACGGGCCAACTCCCTCCATCAAGGCAAGCTTCAGATACCGCATTCCCTTAGAAAGGCAACGTGCCTACCACCAAACAAGTGCCTCCACAGACAGTAAGTCTGTATTTCAGTGAGCTAAAAGACATATTTAGGTTGTCTGAGAGGTCAAACAAACAGGAATACAAAACATTAAGATATACCGAGGCACAGCTGTGTCACCCACATTTTTTGGAGTCTATTTCCTTTCTCAAAGTGCTCCAAACAAGCTAAGCACAAAGCACTGAATGTGCAAGTGTTGCCCTGCACTTAAAGTTATTCCTTCTCTCATCATTGTACCGCTTACCACAACAACCACGAGCAGTCAACATGGATTCCGTAAGGGGAAGTCATGCTTGACTAATCTGATAGCCTTTCACGATGGCATAACTAGATGGATAGATGAGGGGAAGGCAGTGGATGTGGTTTTTCTTGACTTTAGCAAAGCTTTCGATACTGTCTCCCATGGTAACCTCATAGCCAAACTTAACAAGTGTGGATTGGGAGACTGTGCTGTGAGATGGATTGGGAATTGGTTGAAGGACAGAGCCCAGAGAGTTGTGGTTGGTGAGCAGAGTCTAACTGGAGGCCTGTCCCCCAGGGGTCAGTGCTGGGTCCAGTACTGTTCAATATATTCATTAATGATTTGG
>VWZO01021458.1:178811-246363 GCA_013396975.1 Bucco capensis | reverse complement strand
AGCCAGGCTCTTCTCAATGTCAACCAATGTTAGGACAAGAGGAAACAGGAGCAAGTTGGATCACGGGAGGTTTAGTATTAACCTGAAGAAAAACTTCTTTACAGTAAGGGTGACAGAGCACTGGAACAGGCTGCCCAGGAGGGCTGTGGAGTCTCCTTCTCTGGAGACATTCAAGACCCTCCTGTATGCATTCCTGTGTGACCTGGTCTAGATGATCCTGCTCTGGCATGGGGGGTTGTACTAGATGATCTTTCTAGGTAGGTCCCTTCCAACCCCTGACATTCTGTGATTCTGTGAACCATTGCGGCCTCTGCAAAATCTAAGCAAAAATCCAGCAAGACTTTTTTTTTTTCCAGGAAACATTATACAGGGACAGAATAAACATGTGGCTGATGAAACCAAGCAGAAAATCCCAGCACATCCTTAGTATAATCCAAACAGCTCCTGTAAGCACATTCTAGCAACCTCAGCTCCCAAAACACAGCTGCGACCTTGCAGCATGATCCGTGCAAGAGGACACTCATACAACCTCACCCGAGCATAAAGGTTTGCTGTTGTGGATGCAGCTGTGGGCCAGAGCCTGTCACTCTAATGTCTCAGCTCACATAAGGGACACCATCAGTGTGAAACCAGGCCAATGGTAACAGATTTTTTTAAAGCAATTTGAAATGTTACTAGTTCCCCAAACACAATTGAGCAATGCCTTTGTTGTCACATGCTCCTGTATTTTAAAAAACTTTCAAAAAAATCTTCTGAATAGCATGGCACAAAAGGAAGAGAAGTAGGTACACAAAGCAAAGACTAACACAGACCTGAAGTTCACTGTTGTAATGACTCAATTTTGGACAAGAGAGCTTCATGGAATGACAAGCCTTGACATGAGTCATGCTGTCAATCTGCAACAGCATGGTCCATATTTTCAGAAGAGACAACAACCGAGTAATGACAAAACCCAAGAAGTACTTGTTTGCAAAGAATCAGGATTTCTTTGACATTGTACTTAACGCCTGTCAGCGTGTTATTAAAATACAAAAAGCATTTCAAATATCATCTTTCAAAAAGTATAGGTGTCTGAATATTAGTTATGAATCTGAACATAAGCAACATTCTGGTGCCCCAAGTATCAGATTATACTCTTTTATAATCTGGAAATAATCTTAAATACACATTTATAAATTACTCATTTCTGAAAGACGTCAGACCTTTCTGTACAATCTTCTGTTGTCAGTCAATGAACAGAAGCACATAATTGTTCTGTACTGCAGAAGATAAAGCAAAGCTACAGTAGAGGATGAAAGATAGATCCTGTAATAATGCATGCTAAATGAACATGCTTAACATTCCTAGAAATTTGTTTTCTTAAAACAACATTTCTATAGATACTAGAGTCTGCAAATACTACTAATAAAACAACAATGCCTGCATAATCTCAGGAGGTTTAAATAAATCATGTGGTAAAAACTGTTATAAAAACATGGATAATGAACAAATGCAGGTTTCCTAAGGTTTACAATAGTTACAAGAAGGTAATATCTATAGCACAGGCTGGCAACAGTTTTGGAAGAAATCAAAATGAATACCTAATAAACACAGGAAATATTTTGTTTAACAACTTTTGGCCACTAAGAAACGCCACTATCTAATACATTAAAATAGAACTTGCAGATCTCTTTTTTTTTTTCCTGAAAAACCACAATGAGCCTTTGATCAAAATGTAAATGGCTTAATGGCACTGAAGCCATGGTAAAAAGGAGGTGTCCAGTTCTGCTCAGCAGAGGAATTTGTGCTCCATCCCACAAAGCTCTGTAAAAGTGAGGTTTGGAGGAGGCTGTAAGTGAAGTCTCTTTGATTTCAGAAACCAATTCTCGAGTGATTTCTCTCCTATATCTCTTCAAGCTAATAGCATCCTGAAAAGTCCTTCTTTATACTTACAATTTGGGATTTAACAGGACATTTTAGTAATTAGCAGATAATTTTTATTTCTATCATTTCTTACTCCCTTTGAGGGGAAAATGTGTCAGCTGCTTTAGCTGTGCCTGAAGTACAGTTACTTTTTCAACACATGGGACAAATACTGACAACAACGGGCAGAAGACTGCAGGTATGTGTATATATACAAATGACAAATTTAAATTTACTTCATTACAAGTTGACTCACTGAATAATTGAAGCTTTAGTACTGGAACTGATAAGCACTAATTTATCTAAAGCTACGTTATACCTTATAACTCTATGAGTGAAAGAGTCTGCCAATGTTTAATGCATGTGAGTGATGAATTTGCAAATACCTTTCTCTTTCAGGATGAGCATCCAGCCATGTCACCTAAATGCAAACCCTCCTATTAACAGCAATTGATCTGTACCTAGAAGTTATTAGATTTTTGCCAGATTAGTTACCTCAATGGGTTTCCCAAAGGGTCAACAGGGTGACTTTGCAAAGGAGAGAATAGGAAAGAGCGGCAAAAGGTGGAATGAGGATAAAAAGAACCAGTGCCCTTGGCTTACATACTGTAAAGCTCTCCAGCCTTCATACACAGCACAGTCAGAGAGTGACTGCAATCAACAGCTGGGCTGACTTCCTCACCCCTAGCTTCCAGATATTCAAATTTACTTACAGTTTATCTCAAATCCCTCAAACTTCGTTTTGCTTCAAATATTGCTATATGATTCTGTTCATATCCAAAATACTCAAATACTTGGCAAAACCCAGAAGATGAACAGAACACAGTAACCCTAATCACTGTTTTCTACAGAGGTTCAGAATGTATATATGCCCTTGCTATTAATCACTGACTGAATGCAGTTAGGTGTACAGGAGTTATTGAATATATTTTTTCATTTTTCTTAAGAGAAAAACAGCAGTAAAGGAAAAAATAAACAAAAAATAAGAGCTCTCTACTCAGACAAAACTGACTTCCTGAAAGCTAAATACCTGCTTGCTGACAGCCACTGTTTCAAAAATCTAAAGTCCATTTCATATCAGATGTCAGATGTTTCCCCAATTTACAACATTTCAGTGCTGATGACTCACGTAATTTTGCTATATAATGGCTTTCTTTAAACCTGAGCTCCCTGAAAAATTATTACTTTGGAAGCCCAACTTTTATTAAAGAAAAAACTGATTTATGGCTTGGAATAGAAAAGATTGAAAATATAACCCAAATACAGAGCTCTCAAAATCCAGTGTGCACAGAAAGTACATGAGAAGAAGAAGGAAAAAAAAAAAATCAACAACAAGCAAACGAAACCACACCACAAAACAAAACAAAACTCATGATTTTATAGGGCTTCAGTCTATCAACAGAATCAGCAGGCAAACATTGCCAATCACAAGCCATCAGAGCAGCCACCAGTAATTCCGTAATGCTATTCAGTAACTCTATTTCCTCTTTGGGAGTTTGTAGCTTTTTTAGAACATGGAAACATTTTATTTTTTCAACTTGAATGCTCCCTGCAAGAGGTTATTAGAATGGCATATGTTAAATAGCAGCCAAACCTGCACAAAACCTCAACTAATATTGTATTTTGTAGTGCTTTTTTAGTGAGTTCACATATTTTTCAAGAAAAACACAGTACTTCAAATTATATCACTAGAAAGGCAACTAATCCTTCCCAGATCCAACCACTACATATACCACATTGAAATGTTGTGGCTGACTAAGCCCATTATAAATTTAAAGCCTCGCTTTAAAAGGGGAAAGAGGTAAGACCACATGGCTAATTCTGAAGTGCTTTAAAAATGCTGTTGAAACAGTATCCCCATTTTATGGATGAAGTACAGATGTTAGCTAAGCAGTACATGGATATTCAAAGAGATCTTTTATACCAGAGCTGGGAACTGAAATCAAGTCATCTAAGATGGCAGATTTTTTGCCTAGTTGCAATGTCTCCATTTTAAAAGATCCTTTTTTCTTGGCTACTCACCTCTTGTGCAAATGACTCTGCTTTCTTCCGTAGGTTCTTTTCCAGTTCAAAGTTTACGTGAAGCTCTTCATATTCCTCTACTGCCATCACGGACACTGTTTATAAGAATAAAACAAGATGAGAAGTAAAAGTGGAATGGATCAAAAGAAGAAAGTACTGCTTGATTTGCTCAGATAAGCTGTCAGTCTCTAGTAGCATGAACCCTTGAATGAAGGTGTGACCTTGTTTTACATCTCCATATGCAGTCTGCTTCGAAATACTTGTTCTGGTTGCTCTAAACCTCACTATATATATATGCACAATTACTCATCTTCTGAATAGAGTAATACTTCCAGACTTTTGAGTCCAGACTCAAAAGCTCCAGTAACAGGGACCATGTAGAACAGATTCCATTTTGCCTCTTAAGTGACCAAAGCCTCACAAGAGCCTTGGTGAACCTATCAAAGATTATTAAGTTATTCTAGAGGCACTCATATATACCTATGTTGAGTGTCCCTTTACAACACAGATACAAAGGAGCCTCAAGAAGAAAGCAGTGAAATTTTGTGTTGTCTGTATTTAAACTGTGCTTACAAAAGCAAGGCTTGTACAGGTGGCTGAGGCTAACCATGGGGCATGCTTCCCCAAACCATTCTAATAGGCCTCAATCAGGAGAGTAAGCATCAAGTGTAAGTACTCAAGTATCATTTATTCTTAGTGACCATTTGCATCCTCTTATCATAGAATCATTATGGTTGGAAAAGACCTCTGAGATCAAGTCCAACTGTCCACCCAACACTACTGTGCCCACCACTAAACCACATCCCCAAGCTTTAGCTCTTACTGCCTGAAGACTGGTTTGCAGGGTGATGACAACAGATTTGTAACATGGTCATACATAATCTCCTTGCATTTTTGGAGATAAGCATAACAGTTTTTAAAGCTACCTACAGTAACTGATACTTTAGACAGTGGGATACACATCCCAGCCCATGTGACTCTCAAAATGATAAACAAACAAACCAAAGAATCACACACACAAAAAAAAAGAACAAACAAACAAAAAACCCCAGAGAACCCAGACACTTAGAAATATTTAGGATAATTTCACCAACTCTGACTGAAATGTATTGATTACAAAGCTCCGAGACAGTGCAGCACAGACAGAATACAGGAAGTATTGAATAGATACTCTGGTAGCTCATTTCAAGCATACAAAAAAAACAATCTTGCTTTATGTTGCCAGTGCATTAGCACCTAGCCTGGTATAACTCCTCCTTCCTGGAAAGCAGGCAAATGTGAAAAAATGGGTTGTTCTTTTGGTTGTGATTAGAAAAAAGAAAACATTTCAGAAACATCTGACTGCTAAATTATCCCATCAAAGGCTTCTTCCAGCTGGCCTGTCTAATCAACCTATCCAAAGTTTGGTGTTTTAAGAGTCTTCAAGTACTGCCTGTCATAGGCTTAAACAATACAGATATATGAAAGAGGTTAGATATAAACACTTGGTGAAAGCTTACACAAGATGCCCTACTATGCAAACCTCCTCTCCCTATGCTGAGGAACAGCTGTAGCACTCATAGAAGATAAGATACTGTCCTACCAGACAGTAAAGAAAAATGAGGGAAA
Organism: Bucco capensis; assembly: GCA_013396975.1. Classification (NCBI taxonomy): domain Eukaryota; kingdom Metazoa; phylum Chordata; class Aves; order Piciformes; family Bucconidae; genus Bucco; species Bucco capensis. The sequence continues at coordinate 240,831 of VWZO01021458.1, read as the reverse complement.
ATAATTTCCCACTAAAAGTTCGTAATTTCTCTGTAACTTAAAACTCAACTGTTTCCTTGAAAACATGGACTATATTGATTTTGTATAATTTTCCAAAGGAAAGAGAATATTATTGGCAGAAAGTCATGGCATGATTGGAGTCTTCACTACTCCATAGGCTGAACTTTTCTTCTGTATTTTCACTATTTAGCAGTGGCTATGTCCACAGGTCCTCCTGTGTGAAAGCAGCAGCCCTAGCTGTTTCCTCCATACCTGACAAACATTTCAGAATTCCTGGGAGATGTCTTAAAAGCTTTTTTTTTTTTTTCCTGTGTGCAAAACACAACTGCAGAGGAACAACTTGAAGACAAATCAGAATCACTTTAGGCACTGTGAATGTAGCTGAATCCTTAAAAGATATATTGCTGAACATAAAACTGAGTGTCTCTGGAAGGCAAAACAAGCAATACATTAAGAGGCCAGACTCACTGTTTTTCACTTCAGGAAAATATGAAAAATCTAAAAAGACTTTAAACAGTTTTAAATTTTATAAGGCCAAATAAGCAACAAGAGAAAATGGCACAGTAATCCCTGGCAATAAAAATCTTTCGCCTCCCCTCTGAACTACTTTTAAGTTAAGTATTTCTCATGGGGAAGAATTCACCTTCATTAAGCAAAAGCTTTCCTTTCCTGAGCCCTATCTCTTTTTAAATTTTTCCTGACCTGGTTTTACCTCTTATTCCTTTCCAGGAAAGGGAAAACTCTGCTTACCTTCCATAAACTTGGAAATCCTATTTATGCCATTCCCAGCACTCTTGCCTTTTTCTCATCATCCTCTAAACATACAAGTTGCTCTGAAGACTTTAGATATTCTAAGTAATTAGCTGTGTCTCAGGTAAAAGCAAGGTTGATGTAATGATTTAGGAAAACAAGAGATTAAGGCTCAAACTCCATCTCTGGACTGCCTTCCTGCCCTTGTATGCCACTTACACCACAGAGCAAAAATTTTTCCTATTCTCACCTACAACCTGTTATTTACACTGTCACATTTTCCTGGAGCAGATAGTCTAGAATAGTCCATGTGTTTATGCAGTGCCTGCAGCAATGAGGCTGAGTGTCAGATCTGGACCACAGTCACTATTCTGCAACCTACTCTTTGTACTACAACATAAAAGCTCTGAAGATTCTACAAAGGAAGTAGCAAACTGTTAGAAAACCTGCTGAGACCACATACCTCTGTTACATTTCTCCAATAGTTTTTGCTGCTTATTAACTTCTGTTGTCAAAACTGCCTTTTCTTCTTTCACTTTATTCACCTAGAAAAGCACAAAGAGCAAATCAAAAATAAGAGTATTTTGGTTAGTGGCATAAGGCATTGTCATCGTCGTGGCTAGGCTTCGCGAACGAAGATCCAGGGAGGGCTCCATCCATGCTCCTCATCAGTGCCTTTTCCAAGCGCGCTGATAAAAAGAGGATAGCAGATAGCACCCTTGAGCCTGCGGAAGGGATTTTTTTTTAGGTGAGACACAGCATGTGCAGAGCTGGACCCACTCTTTAGTCCTAAGGTTCATCTGCCAGGGCCTAGCAAGCTTGGACGCTGGCAGCAAAGTCCTTAGGATGGAGGTTTAACCTCTTAGAGGGAAGGCCTTACAGGGCTAAACGAGCTCCATCTGCCCAGGTTTGGAATCAGAGTTGTCCTTCTCCTAGGATGACTGCCAGAAGGCTAATGAGCTCATCCTACCAATACAAGGATTATAGGAACATGGGTATCACTCCCCACACTTTACCGTGGGCAATGAGTTTAATGCTCCCTCTGCTGTCGGCACAGTTATCGCACCAGGGGCCACAGGAGACCCCAAGTGATTTTCAGACTGTGCCTAGGCATAAGGCCTAGAGCACATACATAATATAAGCAATATTTTGCTTTCAGTAATTCTGTTTCTTAGGTTTGGCTTGATTTTAGGGTTTCCAGTGGAGCGGAAAGCACTTTTGCTGCACCTTACAGATCTCATAACAGATGGCATTAAAGGGTTATGAACCAATCCTTCTCATGAGGCTCCCATGGCCCATTCGCATGGCACGTACCAGTCACAGCTGCAAATATAACATCTTTGGAACCTTTCAGGATGAGGCACCATAGCACCTGGTTGAAAAGTTACTAGCTTGCCCTTGACTGTTTGGATTTTAGTATAGTCAGGCTGCTGTTTTGCCTTTTTTCCTGGAGTCTGTTTATTGTCCAAGAGCTGTCAGCTGTGTCTTTCTGAATGCAAGTGTTGCACAGACAGGAAGAGCCGCTAAATCTTGATTTGCATCAGTACTTGGCTTATCCAGTTTTCAAGCAGGAATGAGACTCTGCTGGCTCAAAAAGCCAATTTGTTGGTCTAATTACCATGACAGGGCACTGCCAATGGCTAAACTCAAGGATATGCTCAATGAACTAGCACCAGTAATCAAACTGGATGTTTTCCAAAAGTATTTCTTGTACTTCCACAGCTTTAAGAAAACCAAAAATCCCCACAGGCTGTGATGAGTTAGGGGCTGTCAGGAAGTGGAGATGAGAGGTATAATATGGGCATTAGAACAGATCATGAAAAGTCATGTGCCAGCAACAGCAGTGGACTGGACTCCAATGTAGAAGGCTCCTTCTAGGAGTATGCCCTAAGTGGTCCATCATATGGGCAGGCTGGCAGGACTTGTGATTAGCCAGCATACAATTAACTTGACAACTGAGCATTTTGAGCAAAATTAGATACAAAAAGTACTGACTACACACTAACGTGGTCTCGCCTTCCATGGTACAATACATACTTCTTCAATTACTTCTACAAGTTTGCACCTCAGGTTTTCCAGTTCAATGGCTAAGGTCTTCTTTTCCTCATGAAGAGATACAATTTGATCTCGCAGCTCTACAGTTTGAGAAAGGAAATGAAAAATATATTTTATTCTTGGAAGAAAACAACAAAGGAAATGTTATAGCAATGTAAGTACAATTGAGAATGAAACACTTTTAACTGCATACAAATCACCAGCTGTATTCAATAATTCAGGAACTTCGCATAAGTGTCAAGTAACAGAGCTATAACTGGGCCACAGTTTCAGATTTACTCTATTCAAGTAAGCTGCCTTGTTCAGTACTACCCTCTTTATTTGCATTCTAAATGATTCATTTCCTGCTATAATGAGGCCAATCCTGCCACCACAGTGTCCTCAGTCCTACTCAGGAGACTGTCACATCACACAGACTCTGGTACCAAGGTAGCAGAAAGCAATTTTTAATCGGTGTCCTTTAAAACAAATTAATGCACTTCAATTCTTTTTGAATCATGAGTTCTTGTCACAAGGGAAATAAACAAAGCAACAGGTTGTAATACTTGGGAGGTTTTCACTGAAGAAATTGTCCTGAACAGCTGCCAATTTATAGTCTTTGTAACATTATGTGAGTCAGAATATAACCTTTACTGATGGAAGAGTTAATGTTTGTAATTTTCCCCTCAGAATTTTTGTTCCTTAATTATCAAAATATGAAATAAATGAAATTCACAATGGAATAAAACATTTGATTATAATCACCTCTTAACAGGAGATCAGTTTGCATACATAATACATCAAGGTTTAGGTTAACATAAAAACACCACAAAACTATAAATTTATTTATATATATTAGTTTTCAGTAAGTGCTCTCATTCCCCATCTGCTTACAGTATTTCACAGCACTGCTGTCCACTGAATACCAGCCACGAGTTGAGAAAATCTTTGCTAATCAATTGCACATGATGATGACATGCTATATGTCATTCAGTTTGGCCTTATATCTTGAACTGTTAATTCTATCCTGGCCATACCTCTCAATTCAGGAGCCTCAGATTTATTTTCCTCCACATTAAAGGCACATACATACTAAAATAAATAAAAAGACTTGTTTTCCCAGAAGATTCTTGAACTAAATCATCTGGTTTATGGATTTGTGCTTTCAAGTGAAATTAATGGAAAAAAAAGTATCACTGAAATTAAGTAGGTCTTACAATACATATATCAGACTCATACTAAGAAGAAAGCATATCCATATCACTAAATCTTTACGAATGTGTACAAGGAATGTTTCTTCTCAGAGAAAGTGTATGCACTAAACTGCTTGATCAACACAGTTGAACTTTCAGTTCTTTTTATACCCAAAAGGTCACCTAAAAAAAAGAAAACACAAAACCCGTAAATGAATTTCAGGTACTCTTCTGAGATCACTCCACAATTCCATTAGGAACTGCAGCTTTACTATCACCTTTCCCTAATGTATGAGATAGCAAAAATAGAAGAAGGTACCTGAGGGACAAAATTTTGTCCCATTAATAAGTGAATGTTTTAATTGAAGGGCCTCAGACTGTACTACCTTATATACTTACAGAAAGTGGTGGAAGGAATCATTCCTAAAAAACATCCAATATTCTACGGAATAGTGAGAAGGCTAAAAGACTTCCAAGGTTCCCAACACAAACCACAACTGCTTGGAATCGTGAACATGCACAGAAGAGCAGATTTCACCTTGGTGAACACCACAAAGTATTATGGGGAGTTCTGAAAACACATCTTTCATTGCACATGGTCTTTCACTTAGCAGGTAATCCAAGCTGTAACTTCAGATTTTCCCCAAATGCCAGGCAGCTTGGCTTAGGCGAGGAACACAGGTCTAACACTGCCTTTTGGTACATGTTGTCAGGTCACTTTGCTACCATACACACACTAGCTTCTCTCCAGACACAGGGATGCAATAATGAATTCTTCAGCAAGACAGAAAGCTTGTACTTCAGAATCTTTCTTGAAATATGTCTGATTTGACACTGTTACTTACCCTCCTATGCACATTCTCCTCTGATCTGCAACCAGAGTCTTTGCTCTCTTTAAATGTGTCCTTGCTACCTTTCTCCAATACAAGGCATGAAGAACTCCAGAGTTTTATTTTTGATTCAGATGAGTTGCATGCCTCTTTTCCTACATCTGTAGGGTGGAAAACTGCTTATTACAGGGGGGGTACTATGCCATTTTATTTCTTGGGTTATTTTTTTGTTGGTTGGGGATTTTTTTAAGCATTTTTAAAATGGGGGTGTGTGTGGTGTGATACTTTGTACTATTTCATTGAGGCTGCTGAATTCAAACAGAAAATAATAAGGTCAGGCTGAAATTTCAGGACATTATTTTCTATTGTACCTTATTATCAGAAAAAAAAATTAAAGTTTTTTGGGTTTTTTATGTTGTGTTGTTTCTTTTGTTTGTTTTGGTTGGTTGGGTTTTTTTAAGAAATGTGCCACCTAGTTTTTTTTCTCTGTCACTAAATAAAGAATGAGAGTGTTCCCCTTTTTGGGATACTATGCTATAACAGCAGAGCATCACAATGACTTCATTTCAGAGTTAGACAAGAAAGGAAGGCAGATTTCAGATTATATAAATATAAATTGCCTTTCAAAAGGAACTAGAAATTTCTTAATTTCTGCAGATTCCTCTTATCAATGTATTGCCCTGTTTCCAAGCCTTGCTCTTTTACCTGGTATGACAGTTCCTTTTTAAGTTGCTTGTTTAGCAATAGCTACAAAGGTACACAATGGAAATGGAGAGTCCTGTCTTACAAGCTTTGACATAGTGACATTGCAGTTGAAGCAATACCAAGGTGACCTTGTCCTGCTTAACTATTACTCTGCTAAGGATCTGAGAAATATTTCTTCTACCAACTCAGTAACTCTCTTGAACTATCTTAGCCGTGTAGATCCCATCTTCCTATTGCACTGTAACTTACTTTAAGAGCTGTATATCCACCGTACACATTACACAGTATCACTAGGAGCCTACCATGTTTTTACAGTCTTCCCTGGAAAACCTGTGATGACCACTCTCAGAAGCATTCCTCAGAGCCAGACCAATCTCTGCTCCATACCAATACTGCCATTCTTTAGACAACATTCTTTGCCTTGTATGGTAGTGTAGGCCCAGCAACAAAACTCACCTTTGATTTGCTGCTGACAATGCACAGAATTGCATGATCCAGAGTTAGCTTCTGTATCTGTGGATGAATCATCCTCATCAATGTTAATCTCTTCAGTGATAATTTCTGGGCCCAGTTTTGCCATATAAAGCATACTAATTCTTTTCAAGGTCTTATTTTCTTTGTTCAGCTGAAAGTTGAGAAGAACAAACAGCAAGAGGCTAGTTAGTCTTTAAGCTGCTGTGCAAGAAAAACTAGTCAACTGTATTTTTTTTCCTTCCTTATCATTAAGAGATCTATCAAACAAAGAAACATTAGACTAAATGCTCCATTCAACATTAAAATGAACTGAAGATGGGAAGCTTGTCCACTTTCTCCTCTAAAGAGGCTTGAATGCAACATGATGCTTCATCCATTTCTTTCTTTCCTCTCTGGTACTTTTTATTAATAAATATCCTATGTGGGTTCAAACCAAATCACCTATCAAGCTTACTTAATGCTCGTGGTCTTTGTAATAGCTGCCTCAGCTCCTTACCCTTAAGTATGTACCAGCATCAACAGGAGCCCTAACTAAGCGACTTGAAGAAGGGCTTGTGTTTCATAAAGCTTGTCTGATTTGCCAGCTGTATCAATTGGCCACATGAAAACCCTCACCTGCTCCTATGTCTATATTTTGCTTATAAACTACAAACACCATAATTCCTACACTCCCAGTCATGACAGAATTACCTCAAAATTCTTTTGAGTCATTTTTAATTCTCAGGAAGTCTTATTGTAGTCCTCACATGTAAGACGAAAACCATTTCATAAACCAATTTTTTATGGTTCAAACCACAAGTCAGAAACCACCCTAGGTTGGATGCTTAAACATATGACAGGTTGGTGGATGATACAGAACAAGTTCTGTAAGGTACCTCTATCTTTATCAAGGTGCCATGAAAAACTGAGTAACAGGGATTGCTGTAACTGTTTCATTCCTACCATTTCTTCCACTGTCCTGCATCTAGATAACCCATGCCAGCAGTTCTCAGACAGCTCAGAGGTGTTCAGATGTATGTTGGAGTGCCTGCTCGCCCACCAGCCAAGCATTCCCTGTTTTCAGGTCTAAGAACAAGACTCCATTTTCCACTAATGACAAGTAAAAATCAACATGCACTTCAGAAGTCAAATATTTATCTTCAAATGTACAGTTTGGCTGACCCTGAATTTTTACCCGAACAATCAACTTTGATCCCCCTTCTCCTCAGCCCTCCAACTATAGGAGATTTACTCAAGAACTTCTTCATTTCATTCCAAAGAATGAAACTGACCAAGTGGGAAGGGTGCTATGAGGATCATTATATAGTTTAGTCAGCTCACAGCAGCAAAAAAATCAGCTTTGGCAAAGACCCCATGGGTTAGTCTTTTTAGAATTGCCCCTGTACATGCATTACAGGAAAAGTACAGAGAAGAAAAAAAGTTGCATAAATACATTCATTTTCTTACTTATATGCTGATTGTCTATCTTATGAATTCTAATATAGTGTCATTATGCAAACAATTAAGTAAATACCTTCAGAAATTACATTGCTAATGCATCTAAATTAAAGTGATTTCTTGCTGGTGTGATTTTTACCATATCTAAGGATGTACTTTGGGCAGGCAATGGGGAGGAGGGAAAAAAAGGGGGGGGTGCAAAAAGAAAAAAAAAAAAAAGGCAGTCAGCATTGCTAATGAAATTTAGTTCAAAATTGCTGTAATCCATTTTCTGATGAAGTGGTTCAGATGCATTTTACACAAGAAAAAATATATAAGAGAGATAAAAACATTCTTTAATAATAATGCACTTCTGATGAGATGGAATATAGAAAATTACACACTTGTTAAATTCATCAGACTAGACGCAATCAACAGACCAGCGGAGGTCACCTTTCCCCTGCCCTCGCTTTGCTTTCATAAACAATCACCTGAAATGCAATGCAGTGGTTGACTTTTTCCATTTTATTTAGACACTGAAATGCTCATTATTGTTTTATATCTCACACAGGACAGTTCTAAATCTTGTTTTCCATTTAACCTAAATGCATATGAAAACTAGATATCAAGACGCTGGTCCATGACTTATTGTTCCAAAATAGAAACTAAATTAAAATGGGTATTTTTTTTTTTTTACTTTAAAGGCAGGAAATGTATTTTGCATCTCAAATATGGCTTATAGTTTTTGGCACTTCAAAACTATGTCACTGACCCACAAGATTATACAAAAACCATATATGGGATATGCATACAATCTCAAGTTAAAAATAAATATCAGAGGAAACTGAACCACTGTAATTCTTCTCACCTTAGAAGCCAAAGCCTCAGCACTTTCACGGCACGTCTTCTCAATTTCAAGATGGTTCTGAATACAGTTTACTTCCTCAATAACCATGTGAGAAACTAGGGGAAGAGTTTAAAAATTAGTCAGTATTTTCCTGCATTTGACACATGCATCCCATGATATTACATCTTATGCAAGTACATGGAAGTATATACTTAGTTAATCTCCATGGATAGGAACTCTTTTGAACACTGAATATTTGGTTCGGTGCTTTAAGCAATTCTTTCAAGCCATATCTGCAGCATTAGAAGGGGAAATGGAAAACTGAGCACAAACTTATGGAAGCAGAAGGCGAGAAGGGGCCTCCCAGACCATCGTTATTTATCATCTTTATTTCATTAGCACTTGAAGAATCAGAATAAGACCATTAGGATTGTCCCTTGTTGGCATAGTCCTCTTCAAAATTTGGTATGGGTATCATTTTCAGAAGACTGAAATCTCACTATTTTTAAACAGCAAGATTAATTCAGGTGTGTTACAAATATTAGTTTCACCTTCTGGTCTCCAGGTTTATACAGCATTTTACGTATCATCACACTTGCAAGCACACTGCACAAGAGCAGCTGCAGGATGGACACATAGCAAAGGCCTGGGGCATGTTTACTAGAAAACAGAGAAAGGAATTAAGTGACTGAAGCCTCCATATTCACAGTGCTTCCTACAGCACATGCTCCAGTGAAGTCAAATCATCTGCCACAACACTGTTCCTTCATCTTGTTCTGCCATATCAGCTTCAAAGCTACCTGCAGCAGCCAGGATACACCCTGATGGATTCAATTGTGATGGAAATTCAATGCTGCCTGCACAACCTTAGATTAACAACCTAAGTTCTGTAACACTATATGGCTGTAGTGTCTGAACTGTTTCTTATTTGATGTCTTACTTGGTCTCACAACCTACCCCTTACAGTCCACAACAAAGACTCAGACAGCAGCATGCACATACACAATCTTCCATGACATGAGGCTCAAGAGCAAGCTGCCTAAACGTACCTGACATATGTGACTGTGCTACTACATCTAATGCAACAGCTGAAAGAGCAAGAGACACATCTGTCCTTTGCACTATTACTGCAGTGGTTACACATCACTATGGCGAAGATACGTAATATTCTATAAGTGACCAAAAAATTAAGGAACAGATCTTATTTTGTAACATAGGATACCAAAGTAAGTTAGAGCGAATTTTAAAGCAATGCCTCTCAACTTCCAGCAGTATGTAGGTGCTTTTGTAGTGTTCAAAGTCCTCTTCTAGAGTGATAAGCTTCAAGTTGCACAGGGGAGCAAAGCAGAAAACCCAACAGCAGTTTTGCATTTCCCATGCTCATTGATGTAATTCCTCCTTGGCTCCTGGTACTCTTCATCCATTCCAAGCAGCAGCCTGGACCCAAATTCTGCAAGTCATTTCATGACACAGATTCCTTCTCAGGCCAGTATCAGGATTTCAATGTGTAGAAAGAACTATTTGCAGCTGAACAATACTTCGGAGCAGGAACAATATAGTGCAAATATGGAGGACTTTTTCTAGTCTCTCCATTCATTTATGTGAACATAAGCTTTAAAACTTAGTGAATTTATACCACTGGGTAGAAAATCCCACTTTCCCTCTTCCAAGACTTTTGCCTAAATTCTGAAGAAAGATATTTAAGTCCTCTATTATCCGATCAATGACTACAAAACAGTACTTCAGGACAGGAAGAAGGGGCTGTGAACAAGTGTGATTTACGGCTTTATAGATATAGTCTGTATTAACTAACATTTTCATTAATAACAAAAAACCAGCAATACATTGGCTTTTGCTCTCAAATCAGTAGCTGCATGCGAGAAACAAGTTCTACAAAATATAAGCAGGATAAAACCCAAAACAAAGAAAACAAACCCACAACAAAACCAGGGCAGAGTATGGGAAATCCTGGACCAAAAAACTGTATTCACATGAAGCACTCCAGCAGCAGAGCAACCACACCTCTTTCTTTGGTTATCTTTTTATTTCAGTTTTTTCTGACTTTGGAGAAATTATCTGCTTCTAGTGTGGCATACCAGCTTACCAGTGGCTATATTTAATTTGAGAGAGGAAAAGCTTCAGGTCTATATCTCTTCTAGTTTTATTCTACTTAGCTCTGGAAATTTGGAGTAATTAAATACTTTGGGCAGTATGAGAGAGCAGGGAGACACAGAGCTGCTCCCATTTTACAGGCAGGAATCTAATGACCTCAAGCAAGGCTAAAGTTAGGAAACAAGGGTTGGGCTCACATGGCAGAACTCGAGATTACTCTTGGTTCATTTAAACTTAATTAACCTGCAATTATGATTAACTCACGGGAAAAAAATCTTTCCAAATTAAATACAAAAATATATTATTTCCTATGTCTGTCCAAAGTTCTTATTATGTCAATATTAAAATTCATAAAGCAGCACTAAGTGGCCTGAAACATCTCTAACCTTGACAGTTTTTTTTCAGGGGTAATAATAATCCGCGGCAAATGCAGGCCAACCAAAAACCACTTAACTAATTAGTAGTTGCAGTCACCGAGAAAACATGAATCAACACTGTTATTACAAGTGGCACATTTGAGTGGCATCTAATTATGACTTGATGAGCACGATACTTGCATTATCAACATTACTACTGCATCCCATCAGGGACTAAAAGCCGCTGATGGCATTGACTGCGAGAAACTCCCACTCAATGGTACTGCAGCACCCAACAATCTCCTTGGCAGGGGCACCCTCACTAAATGACATGTTAAGCGTAATTACTGGTAGACATTGTAAATAAACAGGATTGGAAGTGAAAATTGTACCAAGTGCATAAGACACAATCTGACACATTGGAAGTGGCAGCCTTAATTGAGAGTTTCTTTGACTGCTCAAGATCATTTCAACTGCATTTCTCGGAGGACAGTGATTATAACTGTGGAGACAGACGGCATAATGGTATCAGCACTGCTGACAGAGCAGTGAATTAAATTGTATCTGCTGTTGTGTGAAAGCCTTGATGAGAGGTACAGATCCTTAGTGGTCTTATCATTATAACACAATGGTCATGTTGTCATCAACCTTGCTGGCTCCAATTGAAAAGGAATGATTGTGTGTTGAAGCTTTCCCCCCCACCACCACCTTCTATCTCTTGTGCTCAATAGAACCAATTTTCAGAGAGCTATGAAATCACGCAATAGGGCCTAAAATGCAGCTGCTTGGCATACAAACGGGGCCCCATTAAACTGGAATCACACACAATATGTGTTTATGCCAGGAGAACAAATAGAAGCTGAGTACAGGCCAAGTTTATTCACAGACACAAAGCCAATGTAGCTCTTCATCAATATAATTGCCCTTTATATTGTCGTTTAAATAATGGGCTCTATTATTGCCTTAAAATCCTAATATTCCTGGCATTTTATCACTATGTTTATAAGGTATGTCCTTTAAAAACGTGAAAGGAAGATAAAAGAAACCCATAAAATTTTACAACATCAAATATTACTTCAAGTTTTTAGTCTTAACTACTTGACATTTTCTGCCACACTCTGGTGTTGATAACAAAAACAAAACAGGCTACATGTTTTTCGAGATGAAATTAGATTTCTTAGAGAACATTCTTGCCTCACAGAACAGTTATCTAAGATCACTTAAAGCAGGAGATGATTACAGTTGATTTTAGATTATTTCCCATAATTGTATCATATGAACAATTATAAAATATGAGAAAATTCCTCTATTAACAGCCACACAGAAGTACAGATCATGTGATTTCCTTCTCCTGCACAAACTTCACCCATGTTTCTGATACCTTGTGGTGCAGTTCACTGTATTGGCACAAACCAAACACCACAGACCACAATCCTATTGTAATTATCTCTTCTAAGGAGCTATTCCACTAGGATACTTCCACTCCCATTAGATGTGCTTTGTTGCTTCCAGACACCATATAGTTTCAATAGAACAATTACCATAAAAGTGTAAAACTGGATATTGACATTCTCACAGCCCAGACAAGACAGAACGTGCTCTAAAAACTACCAAGAGACAGTAATTCATCCAAAAAACCTTTACTGGTGTGTCTATGCTTAAAGTAATTTCACTCCTTCTTCATGAAAAAATTACCATTATAATAATAATTAGCAATCTCAGAAATAGGGTCAAATCCCACTCAATACAAGCATATATCATTCCAAAGGTCACTTGCAGAATCCATGTGAGATAGATCCTCATTTGTACCACTGTATTTTCACTACTTTGCACCTTAAGAACAGCTTCCTGTGTCAGAGCATACAAATGCTGTGACAGCAGTTAGTCTGACAATATTCAGAGTCTCACCAGATTAGCTCCTTAAAACAAGGCTTTAAAGGAGGAACAGTAAGTGGATCTGAATCCCAGCATTCTTAACAATGCTCCAGAGTATGCAGAATGATGCATACCCTCTCTCTATATATACCCTCTATAAAAAAGCCTCCCACTAACATGATCAACTTACTTTTCTGGAACTCCTCCAGTTTTTTGACAGCTTCATCTCGTTCTTGCTTGATTTTGTCACACTGTAGGAGAACAGAAAATTGAAATGAAACATTGATTCCAGTTATTTAATTAGCATTCAGTCACAACATGCAAAAGCAACAAAGTTCAATTGTCAGCACAAGAACCTACAGAAGCCTATCAAAGCATCAATTTTTCTCTCTTAGTCATGTAATATTGAGTAATCAATTTTTTTGCATAGTTTCCATCAGAGTCCTTCCTAACCAAACTGGCTACTTGTACTTGATTTTGGGTTCCAATTCAGAGCTACTATGAAAATATTTTAGAAGACTCACATTATCCAAAACTGTTACAAACATTTATCCACGTTCCACACAACAGTAAAAGGAATACTTCGCATGTCAAGAATATGTTTAAGTCTAGCTTCTTTAATACAGATAGACTTGGAAAAAGCCCTACATTTCCGTACCTACCATGGGCAAGGAAAACGTTAAAAGACAATAAACAGGGACACGCTGTTCAGTTTCATAAGATTACGAGCAAAGCTTTAGCTTTAGGGGGAGAACACTCATTTTTATACTTTGAGGACTTCCTATCACCCCAGTTTTAATTTTGGGATTGATGCTAGTACCACACAGGGCTGCAATCACTGATCTTATGATAGAAATATTTCTTCAAAGATAAAGAATAAAACAGATGTTAAATAGACTTCACTAAGAAAACCCCTTCTAGAAGCAGAAGAAAGAACTTAAAAGCAATGAGTAAACTTCACAAGAGACACAGTCAGTGATTAACCACACTGTGAAAAACACATGACCCGGGGCGGGGGGAAGTATGACTGGCACTTAACGTGTCTTACACACACAGCATACCAGACATCCTTCCTCCATGCAGCTGTGTATGTTCATAGTAATAAATCAATGTAAGACCCTGAGTTAACTTCTGGAAGGGATACATGAGACTGAGCTGCTTACAGTGTAACTGCAATTCCAAGGATGTCAGCCATTGGAACAGAACTGGGGAGAAAAAAAAAAAACCAACTCTGAAATGATTTTGCTCAATTTTCAGTTTTTCCACATGAGGACTCACTTTGAGTTAGCTAGGAAAGTAGCCTGCTGTTAAGCAACAAGAAGGGAGAGAACCTAATTTCAAGGCTGCCAAATTCAAGAGAGCCCTTCTATCAGTTCCAGGGGACGTTGGATGAGGCCCAAGCAAGAATTTGCTCTCAGGCAAGGAGACAATGCCATTGGTGTTGCCTCACTGGCTTTGGAAGCCACTGCTGACAGCTATCTGTGGGAGCAAAATAAGTTGCACTCCACAAGCGATCTCTTTTCTCGTGGCACTGGGGTGGATGAGGCAAGGGACAGGCAGGGTAGGAAGGACAGGTCAGTCACCAGCTGCTGTAAAATCTGTGACCTCCAGAAGGAGTAAGGTGTGCTAAGAAAGCAGTGCCAGACCAGGACTCACCATTTCATCTTGCCCTGTTAACAAAGCAGCTGTTTAGAGAATCTTGCACAGGAAAGATGAAGGGAAATCTGTGCATGGATCTTGATGCTTTCTGTCCTCCCTCTCAGTTTCATCAGCAAAAATGTGCCTTACCTTACTGGCAGAAGTGCAGTCTAAGAACAGAAGGCAGTAAAAGATGCAGAAAGAAAGTACTTCTGATTGTTCCTGCAGAGCACAGCTTCACAGCAAAAGCGGACCAGAGCTGCTGCCTCTTCATATGTTACAAGAGAGACACTATAACCACACTGGCATACCTCACCCACAGATTTTTCTGCATGCTGCAAGCTTTCAGCCCACTGTGTGTTAAGCAAGTGCTTTTAATGCTCACTTTAAAAAACAGGAACATTAAGGATTATTAAGGATTGGTTTTAAGGATCTGACTGTTGCCTGCGGAAGTCAAGACACTTCCCTACTGACAGAAACCTTGATGCAGAGGGTGTGGTACACTCCCTATCCAAATGGCAGGAGAAACTCCCTTTGAAATCCTCCAGCAACATGCTGTAAAGCATAACAGCTTTCCTTGTGCAGCAAAAGAGGAAGTTCAATGACCTATTCCACTTCACCTTGAGTCCTATTGCCAGAGAGGGCTCCATTTGGACCATGACACACTGACTACCCTCCTGACTGCCATGCGTGTTTCTCTGCACAACCAGGGTCTGTAGGTTTGGGTCTCAGGAGCTTTGTCAGCTCCACTAGTTGCAGCTTTCTGAATATTTTCCTTTGACTGCTACTGTGCTTCAGATTGAAAGAGCAGTAAGAAAAGGAGAGCAGGAGATTGTTGCCATTGCTGAAATGATCAATGGAAAGCATTTTCCCTTTTATCATGCCTTCAGACCTGTGCAAGCAGAGCTGATACAAGTTCTACCAAAAAAAAAAAAAATCTGGTTTATCTCAAATTTAGCTAAGAATTAGAAAAAGCTGGGATTCTTTAACTGCTTGTACTGTTTCAAACTGGAAAGTTATGCAAACAAAATATTCATATAAGCAACTAAGTTTCGTAATAACAAACACTGTCAGCCCTTAAAATAAATTGACTTCACCCTTTAAATGAGAAAAGTTTAAAATATCAAAATTTAGATGTATCGGCTGCTCTCAAAAGACCGCACACAAACCTTCAAATTTCACAACCACTTCACTTTTCAAAAAGCAATTTCAGGTATATATTGTAGAACTATTACAGTGACAAGAATATCACTCATCCCCAAAGTTAAAAAGCAAATACCATAACATCAGCATAAAATCTACTAATGACTCTTCATATTCAAGCACATGCAACTGCTGAGGAGAAACAGTTTTCAAGTATTGTACTAAGTCTCCTCCTTCAGTACTAAGACAGCTCTGTAGCCAAGAGCACTCTCAAATGTGAAAAAAAAAAAAAAGTTGCTAACTCCTGGGTTGTTGGTTACTTTTATGTTTTCAATTTTGTTTTGTTAAAAATTTCAGCTTCTCTGAAGAGGAAAAATCAGCATTTATACCATGTTATTTACTATATTTTAAATCTAATTTTTATAGAACGACTACCCCATTAAAACAAAAAAAAGGTTTTGTTTCCCAAATTAATTTTATGAATGACTTCTTACATTTCTTCATGTGATCCTGTGTGATCTTTGCAGAAGCAAATTCAGGAGCTTTGTCAGCTCCACCCAGTTTCAGATTTTTGCCTTCTAGGACAGAAGATAGGAGGCAATACTTTCATTTCTTGCATGGAGAACTGATATGCTGAATACTTACAAGTAAACCACGTACATGTCAGAGATCAGTGTTCAAACCAAATACTACATATATAGTGAGGTGAAAAGCAGTGCAAGAACTTGGCCTGTACTTGGAGCTAGAACAACACCAGGAGAGTACCATGCCACCATGGAGCCTGACACTACATGCATACAATCACCTAGATGCCTGAGGATATGCAGTCTCTGCATACCCACTCCCACCAGCCTAATGACTCTCTGCCACTGATCCCAGGGAGGCCTGGCCTTCTTGTCTGTTCTTTTCTAACAGGCTTCGTTTTGCCAACTATTTTGCGCAGAAGCTCCTACGGACTTCAGTAAAAGGCCTTCAAAGAGCAAAAACAAGAAGGAGATTGTTCAGTCCAGATATTAAGATGCAAGAAGTCCATGTAATATCCATATTGTCAATTAAGCCATTGCTAAGCAACACAAGATACATTCTTTCCCATTTACACAGATTGTGAAATTTATGCAGATTTAATGCTTGTTCTACAATTATGAGTTTGGTACAGTGCTCAAGAGTATCCCACGGCATTCGCTATACACACAGAAAGAATAAGCATGCCATCAAGGCAGAAACCCTTCTCCATTCCCATTTAGTGACAAAACATAATCCACTCTATACATGTGCTTTAAGAGAGCAAACACCATGAATGATGTATCAGAGATACAGTATTACACCTACTGTTTCGGAAAGCTGTCATCTTTTTTTTTTCCCTACTGGCAGCATGACAAAACACTGTCAAAACCAGTGTTCAGAGTCATTTCTCTCTGATTAACAAGTAGTCAAATATTTATTCATGATCTGACTCTGAATATGTCAGACCTGCATATTAAGTTATCCACATTTGTGTGCAAGTGAACACAAGTTATCTATTTTTTGTGGACTGGAATGTTTACCTCAATGAAAAGGATGACCTAAGAGAAGTAATCTGCCAATGTCACTTTTGTTCCAGTTTTTGAAAGTATTTAGAAATGCTAATAAAAAATGTCTGCACCAATTCTGTCAGAGGCCCCCACCAGAGGTCTCTAAATTGGCAGTTTAGAAAGGCAATGAGGATGAGACACTGCAGATCAAAGATCTTGTATTTTGCTCTTGAACTTTCATGGTTATTAGCATTCTTTTAAGCAGCAGTGCTTTGTTCAAAGTAATCAACGTGAAAGTCAATTTACTTTCTAATCTTAAGAAAAATATGGAACAAAGTATACATTTTCTAAAATCAAAACAACATCTTATTTTAAGTTAGCAGCCCCTTATCCACCAGGTTCCATATTTCAAATATAAACTAGGATCATTTTCCATGACACAAGTCACCTTTCAGAGTCATACAAGTGTAGTGTTGAGTTAGGAAAAAAAATCCTCTAAATGTACCAAAAGCACATCCATACAGACTGCTACCTAACTCTTGTGTGGTCATCTTCTGAAATACTTAATTGTATCTTCTTTCTCCTGTTGGCACAATTATGTGACCACAGTTGATACAGAGGAAGCCATTTGCTTGCCCTCATTCTGACAGACAGTGGCAGAAACTCAAAAGCGGACCAGCACAACTTCCCAGACCTATAGGCAGAGATAGCCTGTGCTATACTTCCTCCAATATCAGCTTTGATCCTCCAAAGTATAAACTAAGATATGAATTTAGAGAGATGCTAATGAGCATTCAGGAATACCCAGCCCTGCAATAACATGAGGAATAGTTTCTTCCAGTGTTGGCACTGTAAACAAACATAACCATGAACTCTATCAGTAGCTTCTTTTTTTTTTTGTAGACATGCACTCAGGGCCTCACACTTACCTGCTTGAGTTCAAGCACTTAAACAATTAAGGAGGACTGCTTACACAAGCACACCAATTTGCAGGATGGAGGTTCTTGGATGGAGAATACTTGCATAACAACTGAAAATTCTCCAACCCCAAGCACGTGTTTAACTAATATGCCCAGAAAGGAATGTAATCCTCATGTGCTCAGGGTCGGAGGATTTTCAGTTGTTACACAAGTATTCTGAAAAACAACATTCAGAAGAAGCACACGGGAGTGGCTACAGATATGCAGTTACAGGAAAGGAGTCTTGTGAGAGAGAGGTGCAAGGGAGAAAGAAGAGCAGAATGTAAGAAACAACCTCAGAACATCTTATTTCATCGCGACTTTGGCAACAAATTTTTTTCATTGGAATTGCCTTTGAAGAAAAAAAAATTCTAAAATAAAAATGCAGCTCGAGAAAAGCCTCCTTATCCTCCCATCTCCCTCACCAAAAAAACTTTGCTGAAGAAACACTAAAGCTAGCAGGACTTGGGTTCAGCACAAAGCTGGGGAGTCTATTTTTCATGTGGTGGACAGTCTTGGTGTGGAAGTCCTCACATACAACAGAAACCAGCAATCAGCATAGGCTTGCAGAGGACAGGACAAATTCAAGAAAGAAACCTGTGGAGGGTGGAACACACTGAAACCACAAGCAGCTGAGGAAGTCCCCTGCAAGTGGTTTGAAGGCTAGAAGAGTACTCTGGAAGTGTTACACATGGTCTAACTCTCCTCCTTCCCTGGTGCTGTCAGAGACAGGACTCTGGGCTACATGAACTCTTGGTCTAACTCAAGCTTTCCTCTCCTTTTCTTCTGAGCACTGCCACAGTGTTCCAAAGAGCAAAAATAAAGGATAGATTTCCCAGGATATCTGAGGCTCTGGTGTAGGACAGCAGAATAGGAATGCAGCAACAAGCACAGTAATAAAGACAAGGAGGTCAGTGGGTGGGTGGGTGGGAGTGAAGTTCACTATGCTGATCTTAGTGGAAATACACATAATAACTGCTGAAGGGTAATGTGAAGACAAGCTTCAAGTTTTCTCTCATGGCTAGGCTTCGCAAACGAAGATCCAGGGAGGGCTCTACCAAGTTTTCTCTAATAATCAGAAATTAGTTAAGGACAAGGTCTTCCCAACACAGTCTTGAATTGCAACATTTATAAAACCTGGAATAAAAGGGACTCTTCAGAAATGACTTCATAAAAAGCTAAATTAAACCTACATGCCTCGGCAGCTAACAGGGATTTTAAAACTAACATTTCTTGCATCTTCAGCTCACTAATACTGGAGAAAGGACTGACTCCTCTGCCTTCCTCACTATCTAGAACTGATAAGAACCTTTTAGTGGTCACAGTTGCTTTTGGCAGATATCTTGCTAAAAACCTCTTGCACATTGACATGGATTTATGCAACACAAATCCCTCTCAGAGTTCTCTGTCCCTGTTCGCTTCCTCACAGAAAACAAGTATGTTGAATGAACAAGAGTCCTGGGCGGGAAGAGATACCTTACTGAACATGCTTAGTTTTTCTACTAGAAAGACAGTTCATTGTGATTACAATGAAGAATCTAGAAGCAGACATTATTTCTTATTCCAGTATCTCTCAACAATAAAAAAAACAACCCTGTAGTTCAGAAGTTCAGCCCATACATTCAAAGCTTATTTTCAAGTTGGACAGGCATAGAGATTTCGCAGAAGGATGTGTGATGTGCTGCAAACTAGCTTTATGCTGCAGCAGCATTCTGCAAGCTGAGATATCTTGCTCTCTTATTAAAAACTGTTTTTTCTCAAGGGGCAGGAAGAAGACTTTAAATACCTTCTTCAGAAATCATATTGCTATATTGTGAATTTTCAGAAGGTTTGGGTGAGGCAAGTTGTTCTGTTTTCAGTAAGTCCCACTGTGCAAATTAAGTTGTAACAAAACACGGTTTAGATCAAAGAGGAGCAAGTTTTCCTAAGAATATCAAAACACCTGAGTTGGTCTATGCTCACAAAGGCAAACTGGCTACAGCAGCAATCATTTGAAAAAAAAAAAAAAAAACAAAACACCAAAAATATATTTATAGCAACTTTGCTGGATTAAGGCAGCTAGAACAGCTGCTGGGAGTTGCATTCATTCTTCCTTAATATATATAGGGGCAAGTAACCCTTACTACTTGTAAGTAATCAGCTGAACTCACAAAAGCAGACAACAACATGTCATAGCCAATAAGCTATTCTGATATTTAGCATTTTAGTATTAAAGAAATAATAGATACCAACCTCTTCTTTCGTTTTCTTGTTTTCTGCTCTAAGCTCTTCATATTCACCAATAGCTATATGAGAAGGAAAAAAAAAAAGGTTAATACTGCAGCACCTCCTTTACCCAAATTAGCTCTCCATTTCATTGTTTTAAAAGCTCTTCTGGCTGTCTACACAGACTTGTTAAATAACATGGGTCATAAACTTCATTAATAACCTATGGATGAACTGGGTAACTCTCTAGAAGTGAAGTAATTGTAAACTGTCTGAAAAAAATGGTGGCTCCCAAAACAATCAATTTTTGATCAATGGAGTTAAACAATCTTATTGATCGCGTTCAAAAATTACAAGGTGAATGTACTCTCTTGCAGCCACCGTTTTAAACCAACACTGGCTCAGGTTACAGATCAATGCTGGAAAGCATGGTTAATGCAATACTGTTACACATATGTACATCCAGGGTATTTATTTCTTTATTTATTAACACTCTCTTCCAAAAAAAGTCTTATGAGAGACTTTTTTCCTTTAACCTCCATGACGGAGATATGTAAAGATTGTATGATTTACCCAAGATCACAGAAGTAGCGCAGGGATCAGCAAGGGATCAACCTCCAATATGCTGGAGGTCTACATTTCAAACATTTATCATATCCAGAAACAATCAATCAGCTACCAATTAAACTTGATTTTAGAGTGTATTTTTGTGTGCCCTTCTTAAACCTTTTATTTTACTATCTTAGGGACATGTCATCGTTACCATAACTTCCCAGTTCTATCGTTCTTTCAGTGTGTCCCATGCGGGCTGCTTGGCTTTTGAGATCATAATCTTATCGTCACTAGAAAGAAGCTGAATACATCTCCAAACCTTAGAGAAACAAACCTTGCTAGAAAGGAACACTGTTCAATCTTCAAGATGCATACTGCAAGAATGAAATGAGAGGGCTGCTGGCATCACTACGTATCTTATCCCAGCCCCTCAATATCCCCTCAACTTTTTTTCCTTGTATCCAAGGGAAGCCACACTAACATAAAGGTTTTATTTTAAACCAATTTAATTAAAACTAGATAAAGAGTATGAATACATAGTTTTCAGCTGATGATAGCAGAGATGTTGGAGTTTTATCTTCAAACTCAACATGTCTTATCCTACATCTGAAGACATGAATGTGTAGAGTCTAGTAGAGAAGGTACCTGAAAACCTACTAGCCCTTTCTAGCTTTAAAAAGTTAAACTTTTTCAAACAAGAAGCTATTACAAAAAAAAGTCACTTTACACTGTTGTGATATCCCTCTTCTCCCTCTCACCAACATTTCAAAATCCGTTGAAGTAAAACTAATTCAACTCATTCTTGAAACTAGGTCCACATCATCGCTGCTTTGCTTGCCCTCAGCATGGCTATTACTCTTAGCAGCAGCACAGAATTACCTCAGATGTACTCAAATTATCCTCATTCCTCTTTTCCCCAAGATCACTTCATTTTAGAGATGCAGGAGTGATGTATATGAAGTCCAGGACACAGACAACAATATTAGCTCCTGGGCTAATAACTCAAAACACAGGACTCTGTTCCTTGTGTGCCCTGACCAATAACGGAGAAATGGCAAGACCCTGCTGACTATTAACTAGAATGGGAACTGGAGGAACACTAAGAATCTCTTAGCCAGAATCTCAGCTGTGCTGTAACTACTAAGTATTGCAAAACTTCCAGGGCTCTCAAAGAAAGTTAAATAAAACCACTAAACCCAAAGTCATAGTCCACATGCAAACTCACAGGAAATCTGGTAACTTAAACAGATAGAAAAAATCCTCACTCCTGCTCATCCAGGTAAAAAGGTATATGAGTGGAATGAACAAAACTATATTTCTTAAATGTATGTCCTGCATCTCCACACCATTAAAACCAAGTTCTCCCATCCATCCTTTTAATTTGACTCCTCTTCCCCTCACCAACCCCTGAGACTTCTACCCACCTTCCACACTCAAGAAGCAGAAAAAAAAACCAACAGGTAGATGAATAGGAAAGATACCACACTGACACAGTTGCTCAAAGAAAGGACACCTCAAGTGAAACAACATTATTTCCTACACAGAAACACAAAAGCTATGCCTCTTGATCACAGTTCTACTTTAGGAAAACAAGAGAAGAGTCTTCCAGCATTCAGAAGCAAGAAAGGGAAAACTGTATCAACAGGTACAACTCAAGCCTCTTTCACACTTGAAAACTGCTAGTGTTTGCTCACCTTTAAAGCAAACCTGTACTTGCTATTCAATACTTCATAAATGATAGAAAAAAGTAAATATAGATTTGCTCCACCTTTGACAGCTCCCTACACATGCTCAGTGAACAGAGAGAACTCTGAATCATCAGCCCTTAACCTATGGATACAAGAATAAGTTACCAGAACTTACACAATGCTCCAGCAATCCCCAGTAAGGGCTCACCTGTGTGAGACTGGGAATCAAACTGCACGTTCAGAGTAGCCCTTTCCTCTTTTACAGCAGATGGTAATCCACAGCACATTCTTTGTGGAATGCAAACACAGAATCATCAGCTACATTATGCTGCACTCACAGCAACCTTCTTCAGTGCCTTTTTACCATGTCCACCCCCTCACTGTCACTGCAAAACTATTAGTTCTTTTTTGAATACTGCTAATGCATAGTAAGGCTCTGATATCTTAAAGTAAGACTGTTCGTCATTGATGGTAACCTCTAGATGATGCTCCCAACAAAGAGACTGATTTCTGGGTATGGATTTATTAAATACTAAATCCAACGAAGAAACTGTTGTTTTTATCAGGCCTGGAGACAAATAGTAATTAATAAGTGACTACATACATTTTTCTGCTGTTTATCAGTTTCTCTACAATGGCAGAAGATGAAAGTTGGTGGATTTTTTCTTCCCTTTTTTTTTTAACATTGGGGTATTATTGGGATGGTTTTATATCATGTTGTTCAAATGTCTATGTAAAAATGTTAAGGTTTTAGGCCATCCAAAAAAAAAAAAAAAGTCAAGAGCTTACATAACCTTCAGTGAAGCTCTAAGTAGTATAAAGGTTACAATGACCTCTTTGCTTTAAAACTATCCTAGAACAATGTTATATAGGTTACATTACATCTCATCTAGATTATTTAGCCTTAAAACTCTTTCTGGTAGATTAGGAGATATCATTATCACTCATTTATAGATTGACAGGCAGTAAGATCTGCTGTGTAAGGACTTACCTAAACCTCTCTGAGAGTCAGGACTATTTTTCCTCCTTAACCTATGAAGGCGCTTACAAAACACAAATGGAAATGGCACCTGAGCATCTCAAAATTTCTTACGTTGACTCATTCAGATTATGCTATATATAATTTACCCTGGAATAAAAATATCTCTTTCCAATAAATTAGAAGTGAAAGAAACAAACAAATGGAGATGCTTTACTAAAGGTTCAACAAAAATTCCACGACTATACTTCATGTACTCAAAGAATCAATATTATAGCGTATATTGATAGTAAAATGCTTACATTGTACTCATTAGCCTCCAGCAAATCCTGAAGAGCTACAATAAACGAGTATCAGAGACTTCTTGAGATACTGTCACTGTCTGATCCTAACTTAAGTTCATCCTTAACAGAATTGTTCCTGATATACAACAGTATTATATAAACAATTGATCCATACCTTCATAAAGACTGATAGCAACACTACAACTTAATTTCAAGACTGCAGAAAGAAAAAAGCTGAAAAATGGAGAAGAGAACAGTGTATTTTGGGCTATAGCTCTTAACCCACCCAAAACACATTCCCAGCCCACCCTGCTCTTATTGTAAAACAGTCAAACCACAAAATAGCCAACAAGAGCGAACACATCATGGTGCTTCACAACATGACCATCTCCATTCACCAACTACTCCCATCTCAGCTCAGTTGGCCAGAACAGGCTGTCCTGTCAACATGTATCAATGTACTTTATCTGTATTCAATTAAGCTGGTAACTTTGCATACAGAAGCTCTTTTAATTATATGTTAAGTCTTTTGATTTTTATTTCTGAACTTGTGTCTCCTGAACCTGGATATGCTAACAGAAGATACTATCTGAATTAGATGTTTTATATATTAGACACTACGGCTAAAAAGCACTTATTAGTAAAACAAGGCCATAAAGGTAACAGTCTGTAATGTCTGTAATACATAGAGACCAAAAGAAGACATCTTCATTTACAGAGTGAGGTGGTGAGACTCTTCCTACTCTTTTTATTAAAAAATTCATCAATTCCTTTTCTAAAGCTGTGTGTCAAAAAAAAACCCACCACATTTTAAAAAGCTACATTTATATTCTTTAGCACTTCTGATCTTAACCAGGTTGACCTTCAAGCAGATTGAGAGCCCTTCCATGCCAAATCAATGAGTAATGCCACTTCAGCATTTCAAACTTATTACTTATTTAACCAAAAAGTAGAGCTGCCACAGGAAGCAACTGTCATTCCACTTTTTATTCTTCTAGACCCTGGACCAGGCATGTCTTTGCTGGTACAGCCAAGAGAAAGAGCTTACAGTGCTGGAAATCCTTCACTCCAGATGAAACAAGGTATGCTAGCAAATACATTTTTTGCCAGTAGAAGTAAACTAACACCTGGCTTTTTACAGGTTCAGATATAATCTTTACAGAGAGAATTACACTCAACAGCAACACTGCACCAGAAGCTTTAATGGGACTGCTGCAGCTATTCCACTCATCTCAGTGTACTCAAAACAGGAAGAGTCAGGCCAAACCTGTTGCACAAATCATCTCTCAAATAGTAAGTCTCCCTACAAGTAGTGCACGCACCAGACCTATGAATTGCTGTCAATATATAAACAGAAGTCAAAAAGGCTCAATTTTTCTCTTGTTCCCCATAGTAGGCTCAAAGATCCCTTCCACTAAACCCAGGTGGGATATAGTGAGGCATCAGCAGCACCTGCCATGCACAAACTACTTCTAACTGATGCCTAGGCAGCATTTTTAACATCTCCTGTGCCTCCACAAAAGACAGATGGAGCTGAGGAACAAGTGCTTATGGGCTTGTGTAAAGGTGAATATATATGATGGTATACCTGTTGCATTACAATGACTCCATATCTTGAGTCAGAACATATAAACCTATTATTAGGCCAAATCAAGCTTTTGATCACATGTAAAGTTGCACAGGCTGATACCTACAAGATTCAATTATCAAACAGGTCTTTAAAAAAACAAACAAATAAAACTCGTGTAAGTATGCAAAGGTAAGCATTAAGTATAAACACTGTAGGTCAGATTCTGCGTTTGTGTTCCCACATGCTTTGATTTTACTCAAATATGTAAATATATGTAAATAATTTTTTTTTTTTAATGTGACACCAAATTTCCACTCTGCAGTCTTGGAGCTTTCTGGAAATTGGACAGGGAAATTAAACACATCACTGCCTGATAAAGCCCAACTACTAACCTCACACCAAAATATTTGCCTTCACAAGTTTCTGAAAAACAGATACGGTTTGACACTAGGAACTGAAGTGGGAAACACTTCTAAACTCTAATAAATGAAGAAAATATTCAAGCAGAATGGGTTCTGCTGGGGAATGATGACTACTATACACAGGTACAGGATAGATTAGATGACTACAGGGAACATTAACAGCCAACAAGATATCCTACATTAAACAAAGAAATTCCTCTGGGCATAAAAATTACCCTTCTGCCACAAAGAAGAATATACCTGTTAAACCACATTAAGAGCTTGTCAACAGCATATACTTGAAGTATTGCTCTTGAGATATTGCTGTCAGATTGGCAGTTGGTTCCTTAGAAGATATATGGTATTCCTTTATTCAAAGGGTGTTTTTGTTTAGTTAGTTGGTTTTTTTAAAAAAGAGATCAATTGGAGCTAAAAAAAAATACAGAGCCACAGTGCTTGGGATTAGAGACTGGAAATCATCATACTTCATCAAATCCAGTCACAAACACAGAGCAAGATAAGGCCTTTAAAACTGATTAAGAAAATCCAGGGAATATAAACATGTTCAGTATATATGTGGCTAACAGTAGTAGTTAACCACTGTAATTTAGCAAAGCTACCAGAAATGTGACTATGACAGTGGCAGTTGAAGTGTAATTCTACCTAGTTTATACGTCCAGATGTTTTGGTTGCTGACTCCTGTTTTCAACTGAACAAAGAAGTGACCACAACAGAAGATGGCTCTGTCTTTAAGGGCAAAGTGCCAATAAAACCAAAGACAAACAAGGCAATCTTCCAGGTAGGTAACCAACTGCTGTTATGATGCAGCTGTTAGTTTGCTATGGCTCCTCAAGTTCTACAACCAACCATTAATGCACACAAGGTTTTACCCACTTGATTTGGTTTTGTTTCAATTTTAAGTCTTACCCATCGGAATTGTAAGGGCCAGCTGAAGAGAAATGTGTATTGCTGGAAATATCTCTTACAGTACAGTTAGGTAATACTAATGTTCATAGTAGGTCAGCAGTATCTAACTAAGCCATCTCAGAAAGTTATTCACAAGACTGAAACTCAAACAATACTTTTAAGTCCTAATCATCAACACAGAGATCATGTTTCTTCATGATGCTCACCTTAAAGTCAGTAATGGAGTACACCAAAGAATGATCAGTATCAGGTATCTGAGTCTTAACACACAGGGCTTGGAAAATTCAGCATGGGTGAAAGATAAGCGTATCTTGCACACAGACAGCTTCAATGTCCTTGTCACTGTTCACAGCTCTGCCAAACAGCCAAATGAATTTACCAGAAACAAGTTACTGTCACAGCTGCCATTCAGAATTGAGCAGGCAGCTACAAAACACCTGCCTCAGGTTCAATCTACTGACCTTGTTTAGCAAAGCTATAAGCAGCAGTTGAAACGTGACATCAGTCTACTACATACTGCACAGACTGCTATTTGCCTATTTCTCCTCTACCTTTCACATCACCTCTTGACTAGAAAAAACACATCCTGCATGAGAAATCAAACAACTGCTGCTGAACAAATGTTCTCTGATATGCCTCCAAACCAAAGTGTGTTTTTCAGAAATCTGACTACAGACCACAATGTTACAGTCATCTGAAGCCAGATGCTTCTTTTAATGCATTAAAGATAGGACTCCTGGAAAGTATGTACACTCATTACCCCAAATATTCCAAGAATGCAGATCCTTCCATCAACTACATTTACATCCGAAGTAATACTGTTTACTTGGAAGCAGTAAAGAGGAAAAGAAAGAGAAAATTTTTCCTCCTCTTTTCGTGCTGCTTTTATTTAACAAAGGATCCTAAAATTGCCTGAGTAAAGTTGCTAGTATCTGAAATAGTCTAGTTTTGGTGTCAGTAAGAGTGGAGGGTAAACTATATATACACCAACTCACAGTATGTAAAGAGGAAGCAAGTTTACTTACCTATAGGATCAATATTTAGGACATTACCGTTCAGATAATTTTACACATCTCATTTACCTTTTCATCTTTATTTTGTCTTGTCAGTAAACATCATTTAACTATGGTGTGATACCATATTTTTCCATTGTTTTACATGCAGAAGAGCAGATAGAAGAGCATTTTAAAGTTTTCCACTGGGCAACTTTTCACCCGGAAAAAACAACTTTCTTGCCATCCATACAATGACAAAAACATTTCTTAGCCTCCTAACAACACACTAAAATGCTTACATTTGGGAACAAACATCCACCAAGAACAGTGCCTTACAGAACAGGGTCTGCTGAGTACAGTTTCTATTTCAACAGCTTAAGAGGAACGGGGACAATCAGTCCTCAAGTTACAGTAATTTTCCCTTGAATAATTCCTGCAATCCTGTAAAATTTCATTTGACATTAAAGGATTCTCAGCCTACTGAAGCAGAAGACTTTCACACACCAGGACTGAAGCCCAAATCTTTCCAATTTCAGGAGGCTAGGATTTCTCTAAAGAATAACCCAAATTTGCCTTTTATTGCAACTGAGGATTGACATTTTAGCAACTGTCCCTTTGGCACCAACAACTCCTCTGGAGCCAACAGCCCTGGAGGAAGCAGTCAGTCAGCAAAAACCAGCTTTTGAGCCTTATTTTGTGGTCTTGTATTATCAAAACACACAGCTATAGCACTATCATGAATTTTACACCTACTGAAATCCTTGTAAATCGGAATCTACCTAGTGTTGCTGGCAATCATGACTTTACAATGCTGATTGTTCAGGAACAATCAAAAAAAGATGTGCAAAAGCAGGTCATAAATAGCTCATAAATCTCCAACTGAAATTTGGTTAAGAAAAGCCTCTGCTATATAGCTAAGGTGAACAAGAGTAGTTATGGTCAGCATGAAAGACAGAAAAAAGAGCACTGATCACATCTCCATAATTACACAACTTTGCCCAACAAGTCCTTTCCAAACAGCTCCTCCCAGGCTCACAGAAGACCAGGACAACGCAGCTGTGGGAATTACCATCTGCAAATTAAATCACTGGTACTCTGCACCTATGGCATATGAATCTGTGTGACAGGAGGCACAACAGTCACTTGATGCATGCTCACAAGCAGATGTCTACAGCTCAAATGGCTGTTAATGCTGGTTCTTCAAATGTTGTCTACCTACTTAAGTCAGGTAGAAACTTTGCTGAACCAACCTGGTTTGGAGATAGACTGAGCAGGGAAATCATGGAATCAGAGAACAATCAGAGTTGGAAGGGACCTACAAGGATCATCAAGTCCAACTCCCATTAGGCACAGGACAAAAACCCTAAGATCACACAAGGTGACTAAGGGCATTGTCCAAGCGTCTCTTAAACTCCACAAGATTTGGAGCCATGACCACCTCCCTTGGGAGCCTATTCCAATGCTCCACTACCCTCTGGGTGAAAAACTTCTTTCTAACATCCGGCCTGAATCTCCCCCGGGACAGCTTCATACCATTCCCCCGTGTCCTGTCACTGTCCACTAAAGAGAAGAGCTTAGAAATTAAAAATGGGCTGCCTTCTGAGCATCCAAATTCTTTTCCGTGCCCCGTTTTGTAGAGTAAAAAATATTACAATGTTTTTGTAAGTGACTCACACCTGGAGCCAAACCAGCCTTGGACAAAGGCTTCCTTTCATTTACACAGGAGCTATGAAAGCTCTACAGAAACTTATGGCATATCAGGGCCAGCCCTGAGCTATCGCTGGAAGTTTGCACAGACGGTGAGTAGGATGGAGGGTGTTTGATGGGTTGGGTTAGTATCAAATCCTGCAACACAGAGCTGGAGATAGGACATGACGCCAGGTTAGATACAGCCAGGCAATCCATGGGAAGCTCAGGTCCACAGAGACAGCAAGGCAGAGGGACTTTCACCCTCTGGAGCTGGACAGACACCCGGGCTGACTGCCAGCCCTGAGCCGTGCACCGATTACCGACACACAGGCTGGACTGAGTGCCAGGTGGGAAGGTCTGAGTTGACAGCAGCTACAGTCCACGTGCTACAGTGCCTCAGACTCTTGCCCTCACCCCGACCTACCACTGCCCACCGTGATGCCCGAGCTCAGCTTGCTCACCTGAGGGAAGGCGAGGCAGCTAGGACGGGCACCGGCAGAAAGAACGGCCAGAACGTTTCACTCCCCCTATTTATTTTATTCGGGCTTTTTTTTTTTTTTTCCTTTTTTTTTTTTTTTGGTTTTTTTTTTTTTTCCTTTTTTTTTTTTTTTGGTTTTTTTTTTTTTTCCTTTTTTTTTTTTTGTCCTCTGAGTGGACAGAGAAAAGGGCCAGGGCACGAAGCGGGAATCTGATCGCCGGGCCGGGGTCNGCGGCGAGCGGCCGGGCCCGCTCTGCACATGCCCAGACTCCCGCGGCGCCCCAGTGAGCATGTGCGAGGGTGCGGGCACGGCGGCACCTCAGCCCGCGGGCAGACACCGGCTGGCAGGGCCGCACACAATCTGCACACACGTGGTGCTCGGGCTTCTGTCTCCCAGTGCCCGCTCCTTGGGCAGGGCAGGGCAGGGCTTCTGAGGGCTGCGCTGGTTGTTAACAAGGGGGTATGAGAGGAAAAGCCCACCACGAGACTACAGGTCAGAGAAGAATTGCTCTCAACCCCGTAGTGGTGGTCAGCGTGCCAGCTGCCCTTATGCATGACATGACCATGAGGCCCTTCCCAAAGACACCGGGCAGGGGTCTCCCATGGGGTCCCCTGTGAGCTGGGGAGAAGCTCTCCCACACTGCTCCCTGCACAGATGCAGGAACGTGCGGTTTTACTAAGCTCTTCCACACAGTTTGCATAGGGCAGCTTTGGATCTGAGCACTGCCCAGAGTGGTGGTGGGAGGGCATGAACCTGCTGTTTGAATACCGTGATACAAAGAAAGGTAAAAGTTTGTATTTTTTTTCTTTTAAAAGGAATGATAGGGCTGTATTTCTGTTTGAGAGGATCCAAGTGAAACAACATGCCAGTTCCAATGCCCAAAATTTAATCACAACTTTGGAACAACATGAGGGTGGAATGCTTTGGCAGGGATCCTGCTGTGTTCACCTCAAGAACAGTTCTCTCTGCTTTTCTCCGATGATGCCTGTATGAAGGGATCCAGTTATGAGCTCTGTATTAAAATGGTTATCTTATTCGGCTTAGCCCAAAGGTTGGCTGTGCTGGGTTAACAGTTGTACTCAGTGATCTCAAAGGTCTTTTTCAACCTAAATGATTCTATGATTCCAAGGCTGACAGAGCGCTGCAGAATTTTTTTCTGCCACTGTTGGTTTTGTTGTGTTTTTTTGCTGAGATTCAGCAGCAATCAGCTGAGTTGCAACTATCTTCAGATTTGCATGGACAAAGGTACAGTTCATACACCTTCCTTCTTCTGGCATACACTCATTAGTTGTGGCAGGAAGGTCATGAAATGCAGCATTGCCACAGACATGGCAACATTAATTAGAAATACCCAAGTAGGAGAGGAAAAAGACCTCACTACAAAGTAGTGCTCAATCATCCTAGCTCCTTCCTCCCAGGCTGCATCCTCTAGTCTTCTCATCTGGACCTCATCTTTAAAATATGCATTATTCACAGCATTATCTGTCCTAAAGGTATTTAATAACACTTGTAGCATCCTAGAAAGAAGCCAGGAGATCCACGTGAGCTACACTGGTGTTTCTTAAGTGTGGTATGTTTGTGTAAGGCAAAGGAGGGCATGCAGGGAAGTCCATAAACTGGTCAGATTATTTTGAACTAGTCAACACAAAACACATTTATCTGTACCAAATGCGAAGTTATAAATTCATGCTTCTAGAGATGGAGTCATATGGGAAATTATCTTGGAAAATGAAGGCTCTGTAGAAGTGGGAGGCAAAGCAAAGTGCAAGTAATTACATTCGTGCTGCCATAAGGTAGTGCAGCAAAAGAATGGGATGCACTCTGACAGTAGGGAAGAAATTTCTTCTACGACACTGACAAGACCAAAATAAAGTTACTGTATCTAGTTCTTCAAAAGATGGTACAAAGACATTTACAGAGAAAGCAGAAGAGGAAAAAAAATGACCTAAGATTTGAGGATAGCGCTTTGAAACAAGACCTCAAACCTTTGATCTTTTTAATTGAGCAAAAAGGAAACAAATTATTTGATTATGTTGATTTCACAGGAGAAAATCCTCAATATTTGAGGGCTTTTCATCCTTGTGGGAAAAAGGCAATCAGAATCTCTATCTGTAAAAACTACCAAAAAAGTCACACATCAATAAATGCCTCTACTTGAAGGCACAGAGAGGTCTTATTTAGGTCTATAGAGTTCTGGGCTGACCTCAGCTTTGAGTATCCCCACTTAAGTCAGAACAGGCTTGCCAGTGTTTTTAGCATCCCTTCTTAGGCAGCCTATTGGCTTCCCTTCAGTCACAGGTCTCATTCCAAGCCTCTCTTCCCATTGCTGGTATCACCATCCTCCATTTCCAAACCAATTTGTTTCATACAGTGCAATAGCAGGATTTGCAAAAGAGTCATTGAAGGGTTGCTTATGCCTGCACCTTGTCAAGACACCAGACATTCTTTGTCTTGCAACAATGTTCCGTCTGTTGTATGCAGCCAGAATAGGGCATAAATTCTCTTTGATATCTGCAGACAGTAAGCCAAGTCTTCCATTATTTAATTTATTTATTCAAATTCAAGTTTTATGGCTCTGTCAAAAGAATTCCCTTCCATAATTTCTATATTGTGGTTTCATCATTGTTCTTGTTATTATCCACTTAGACCTACATCAAGTTACAATGCCTTGCAAATTAAGCATTTAAAATAAATATGTCCTTGTTGTGGCTCTGGGTGCCACTACAACATTATTCCTCAAAGATAACAAGCAATTGTTAATCCAGGGTTGCTTTTCTTTTTCTAAATTAGCAGCCAACAGAGAAATTAATCATGGCCAGGCTTCGCAAAGATCCAGGGAGGGCTCCATCCACGCTCCTCATCAGCGCCTTTTCCAAGCACGCTGATAAAAAGAGGATAGCAGATAGCACCCTCAAGCCTGCGCAATGGATTTTTTTTAGGTGAGACACAGCATGCGCAGAGCTGGACCCACCCTTTAGTCCTAAGGTTCATCTGCCAGGGCCTAGCAAGCTTGGACGCTGGCAGCGAGGTCCTTAGGACGGAGGTTTAACCTCTTAGATGGAAGGCCTTCCAGGGCTAAACGAGCTCCATCTGCCCGGGTTTGGAATCAGAGTTGTCCCTCTCCTAGGATGACTGCCAGAAGGCTAATGAGCTCATCCTACCCATCCAAGGATTATAGGAACATGGGTATCACTCCCCACACTTACCGTGGGCAGTGAGTTTAATGCTCCCTCTGCTGTCGGCACAGTTAGCACACCAGGGGCCACAGAAGACCCCAAGTGATTTTCAGACTGTGCCTAAGCTCTCATAAATAAAACCCCAACATCTAACCTGGTCCTGAAACCATTGAAGGCTAGGTTGGATGAGGCTTTGAGCAACCTCATCTAGTAGAAGGTGTCTCTGCCCACGGTGGAGAGGGTGGTGGTGGGTTTGGAACAAGATGGTCTTTAATGTCCCCTCCAACCCAAAACATTCTATGAGTCTGTCATCTCCAATACCAAAAAGCAAAGAAGTGAGCAGTGGACCTCCTCTAGCTGGGAAAGAAGGGTGTTCTCTTCTGAAGCAGCAGCATCCATCAGTCCCTGCAAAGCCTTAATTTACTGTTGAGGATTCATGGTCTTCCTGTAGAGGAGAGCTACACCTGATGGAAAAAGCCTGAGTGACTATAGACTGAAGTTCCCCTCCGCGTATAGCTACAGGTGTATGTTTGCCACTTTCAGAGCAGACATATTTTGAGGGAGGGAAGAGGGGGAACAAGGAATACTAAACTACATAATTACTGCACATATAAAGAGTTATTAATAAACTAAAAAATGAAATGGCAATAGCTGTTTGAGTATACAATTAACACTACAAATAAGACTAAGCAGCTTTTCTGCTGAGGTAATATATATTTTTCCATCAAACCAATCAGTGCTGAATAATGACTAGCATAATATATTTGGGTAAATACAAGTACTTCTTGTTTTGCTAAGATGACAACTAACTAATCAACACACATTCAAAGTGGAATATAAGTATGATTAAAA
Organism: Bucco capensis; assembly: GCA_013396975.1. Classification (NCBI taxonomy): domain Eukaryota; kingdom Metazoa; phylum Chordata; class Aves; order Piciformes; family Bucconidae; genus Bucco; species Bucco capensis. The sequence goes on along the minus strand of VWZO01021458.1, from coordinate 207,191 downwards.
ATAAAAAACTCAGATAATATGGATTCATTTGAAAAACTTAAACATTTGATTAGAAACACTGGCACAATATTTGCTAGTTATCCCAATCTAGCATGGCAAATATCTGTCTACACAAAAAAAAGGCACAAACTGATTGGAGGATAAATCGGAAGAAGATTAAGTATTTAGCATGGCATTTTTAAATGCTCTAATTATACTCTAATTAACAACCCTGCATATTAAATTTGCAACTGTAAACTATAACTAGGTAAATTATGTCTACCTGCCCTTCATAGCAGTACATTGTACTTTATGGATGTTCACCTCAATTTTGTTGAAATAGGTGTTTCCTCTGTCTGCAAGCCACAGACAGGTGGTGGATTTCACAGAGTTGTGAACTCCTGCCAACGTGAGCAAGCACACATATTTGGAGATAACAAATAGCTCAGGAGTGACTCAATACCAGCAAATATCAGCAATACCTTTGCTTCCAGCCTGACAAGGGACAAATATCACACTCTTGGAAAGCTAGAAATTGAGTTGTTTTCCAGACCTCTTTCCTGAGGTGGGGGATCTCATTTCACCAGTATCCCACTGGGGAGGCCATGCTTCACCACTTGTTGCAGTGGCTTGTATATGCTCCTCTGGTTTATTCTGTAGCTCTTTGGATAAAATGGGTTTCCAGGGCAGAGAAGACAAGAGTATGGGAATGCCCTTGCAAGAAACATCTTTGTGTGCCCTGCTTCTTCTTAGAAACTACATTAATGTTTTCACTCAGAGTATCTGAGAGCTGTTTTGTCCAGTTTGAGGGAAGGAATTGGACACTGGCTGAGGCACCACATCACTTCTTTAAAGCAATTGTAACATTTTTCTGCTATAGATGTTGCACCAGTGACCTAGGTAATTAAAAATACAAACTCTACAGTAGCTCTGCCAGTAACAGTTCTGCAGCCCAAGAATTGGCAGTCCCTCTTACAGCTAAATTAATTCCCTTGCAATATTGGAATATTTTGTATAATTTAACAATCAATTATTAATTCATAAGGGTTAAAATTGTTTTCTTAATTAGTTGGTTGGGGTTTTCTATATATAAGTTGTGGTTTAACACCAGCCACCAACTAAACACCACACAGCTGCTCATTCACTACTCCCCACTCCAAGCTCAATAGGGAGAAAAATTGAAAAAAAAAACAAACCAACAACCTAAAATTCATGGGTTGAGCTAAGAACAGTTTAATAACCAAAATGAAATAAATTATCATAATAATTGTGATGAAAAGGAAGATAACAAAAAGAGAAAGAAATAAAACTCAAGAAAAGACAAGTGATGCACAATGCAATTGTGCTCACCATGCTCTGACTAATGCCCAAGCAGCAATCTTGCCCTCTCCTCCCTCCCTAGCCAACTCTCCCCACTCTGTATACCGAGCATATTCTATATATTCTATATATTCTATGGTATGGAATATCCCTTTGGCTAGTTCAGGTCAGCTGTCCTGGACATACTCCCTCCCAGCTTCCAGCTTCTTGTGTACTTAGGGTAGGCACTGCTCAGCAACAAATAGTACATCAGTGCGTTGTCAATATTATTCTCACTTTAAACCCAAAACACAGCTCTGTACCAGCTACTAGGAAGAAAATTAGCTCTGCACCAGCTAAAGCCAGGACAATATAAAAGAGAGAGAGTTCAGCAACAAACCTCTGAGGCAATTAAGGAACTGGAGCACCTCACACATGGGAGAGTTGGTGTAGAAGGTAGAAGATAATGGCCTCCACACGATTCAATGTGAATCAAGCAAAAGACCTTTATTTGTGATAAGATCAAGTCTTTATACCTTTTCCGTGCAATCATGCATATATTGATTGGTTCAATATTGTTTCACACAGCAAGCAGAGCAAACAGATTGGTTAAAAGTCTATCTTCACACTTAGCTAGTAGAGATGCTGATTCTTCCACTTTTTTCTGCAATTCTTGGCTGGCTTGTCTTCTTTATTCCCTGCTTAATGAAGTAATTGCTGTTTTTTCTTCTCCTTATCTTTACCCAAGGTCTTTGGCTGGTTCATTTTTAATCCAGCTGCTTTCCCACAGATATTTTCCCACAGCAAGTTGGGACTGGTCAGCCTGGAGAGTAAAAGGCTCAGGGAGGGATCTCATCAATGTGCATAAATACCTGATGGAAGGATGCAAAGAGGATGAAGTTAGGTTCCTTCCAGTGGTGTCCAGAGACAGGAAAAGAGATAACAGGCACAAATTGAAACACAGGAGGTTCTCTTTAAACATCAGGAAACACTTTTTCACTGTGAGGGCGATCAAGTACTGACACAGGTTGCCTAGAGAGATTGTGGAGTCTAGATTCTTGGAGATATTCAAAAGCCTTCTGGATGTGCTCATGGGCAACCAGCTGTAGGTGGCCCTTCTTGAGAAGGGAGGTAGGATATGTTGACCCTCAGATGCTCCTTCCAACCTCAGCTACTCTGTGAAAGACACTCTCCCTCCACTGACACCTCTGGTCAGATGTTCTCTCTTGTATGGTATTCTGCAAAGAGGAAACATGAGCTAGTAAGACTGCATGTGAACATAGCTGCTTGAAAGAGAGTCTTATGTTGCCCACTACAAAGGAAGTTACTCCTCATAGTCTTATCAGCATTCTGGGAATTTCATAAATCACCTATTAACAGGTCAATGGTCTGCATGTTGCTCATCTGCCATATTCTAACAGCATTTATTCCCAGTAGTCCCTACTCTGATGTCATTAAACCATTGCAATGTGTTACATTATGATAAATGACAATAGCAAGGAATCCTTTTTGCCTCCATGCCCCCACCCCCTCAAGAAGGGATGATCGATTAGGTTGGTTTAAAAAATAAATCTTAGCCTTGTAGGATTAAATACCTCTGTGCTCATAATTTCATTGTGAAACACAGTCGTAATCAGTTTTCAGATTTTGGTGTGGACAGATATTTATTATGGGAGAAATTGTGAGGAAAGATGACACTGAAATCTAATGAAGTTTCACTGAAACAAGAAGTTGTTTCTTGGTATGTTATTCCTTGAGCTTGCTGTGCTATCTTAGACCTTGTTCTTTGACAAACAACTAACATTGTGTCAAACTAAATAATAAAATCAGTTAGTTAGAAACTTAAGTATGTTACTGTACAACAGTCAAGGTCTCCTGGTACTGATCATAGGCATGTTAATAGACCATCCATTATGCATAGCTTTTGAATTCAGTGCCACTGTTATTTTGCCTACATCTTTATTATACTGCTCTGTAAAGTTGTCTTCATAATTAATTTCTACAGGAAGGGCAATTCATTTCACTTATATTAAGTAATTTTGCAGCTTATGAGAAATAACCCATTGCCCTCCTTCCTCAACACACTTTCCATCAAGTATTTATATGCAACTGGAGCCACTCTGTCTCACTCTCTCTCAGTTGAACTTTGCATACAACTCAACAGCAGCTGAGGCTTTTGTTCCTGTTGCAGGCTTGTCCATTTTCTGGTACTTGCACTACCTCCATTTTCACTACATAATTAGGGTCAGGTGCTAGTTCCTTGAATTAAAGGGCATTTGGGCTCTCCTTCCAACAAACCCTTCTCCTCCCTTCTTGCAAAACAAAGCTGTCACATGCATTCTTTAGATGGTGTTGGATTACATTACACCACTTGACCACACTTGCTACACTAAGATAATTATGCCAGGTATTTTGCTGATAAAAATCACCATGGCATTATTGCATGCTGTGGAGCTCTATCAAGTCATGCCAGGAGAAAACTAGACTCTTTGTAAGAATTTAGGGATGGAGACAAAGCTCAAAGTTGTAATAAGTATTCTTACCACATTAACCAGCATTTGTGGAAGTCCTTCAACATGACAGAAATAAAGGGACTGAGGAATAAGCAAATCTACTTCCATACAAATATCAGACAAACTTTCTCTCACTTGCCCAGCTATTCAGCACCAGGTACCAAGGAAATACATCCTTTGCAATACTTGATTTTGCTGACTTGCTGTACCACAGGGCAGCTTCTACAGTTCACTTGAGTGCTGTTACTGGCAAAACTATAAACAGAGATAAAGAAATTGCATAATGAACTTTGCACTAGAAATTCCAAGAAGTTCTTAAAGGGCTGTTTGAGATGGAGACAAAAAACCTGATCACAGAAATGGGACTGCCTTCGGCCCAAAGCTTTTGTTTAACATTTAAGAGGACTTGATGCTCTTGGAACCTACACAGAGCAACCCATTCCTGTGAGCCCTCGGCCACCCGAATGAGCGTACTGCATGGGACAGCTGGAGCTGGGGTTTGCCCTGTAGCTGTTCAGTATTATGTGGCTTTCTAAAATGAAGAGCAAGGTGTTGTTGAAAGTTCCTACAAGAGTCTGAAACAGATTCACAGGCAGTGAAAACAAAGAAGGACCTCATGGGCCAGCACACCCACCAGCAATCACCCATCCGCAGCCTCGTGGAATATGTTAGTCAACAGACCATTCCACTATGTATTCCTTAATGGAGCAGGTAACACAAGAACTAGAGTGAACAATGTGGGTAAAAAAATCCTGCTTGCCACACTAAAAGTATTTTTCAGTAACAACCTTGACTTCAAAATTATTGTTGGTTCACCCCATTTTAAGTGTTTTCTCTACTCCTTGGATGAGAATATATGCTATTTCTGTTGCCAGAATTAGTATATATCATCTTCTCACTATTTCTATCATCACCAGAAGTAGTACATGTATCATATTCTTACTCTGCTAGTGGTTTTTATTTTTTACTTGTCTTGATTTTTAGAATCAAAGGCTTGTTAAAAAAGATAGCAAATCATGCATTAATCACACTTCTGGGTCTGGTCAGAAAATTATCTGGGAGTTTATTTACACTTTTCTTACCTAACTTCCTTCATGTTTCAAATATCAAATACATCATTACTCACATATAGTAAAATACCATAAAACTGTGTGAAAATACTGCTTTAATGCAAAAAAATGGAGGAAGTCTGAGGAAAAAAAAAATCATTCCCTACATTGTGCAGAACTAGAGCAATGCAACAATCTAATAAATCAGAGTGTTCTCACAAGGTAAGTTGTTTTGGCAGTTGAGTGCTTGAAATGCTATCTAATATCTCTGTGGAAATAGCTGAAAGAAACAACAGATGTCTCAGATTTTTCCTTCATGTCCTATTAAAATCAAGAGAAGGTGGAAAGGCAGACAAAGGGTTACTCATTTTTCTCTGCCTGGAAGATGTTCCTATGAACACCGCCTACAAGAAGAGGCAGTGATAACTGAAAGACAAAAAGCAGTTTAGATAATGATGAGCATTAATAAACCAAAAGGAGGTTCATAGAGAACACTATTCCCAAGGATAAAAGGTAAAAAGGAGCCAAGAAATTCTGCAAGCCACTATTCTGAATAACATAGTAGTGCCACTGCAGCCTTCAGCATAGCTGTCTTGTATTATTCCCCACCAAATGTATTCAGCTGAGAAACTCCAAATGAGATGTTTGTGATCTCATTCGTGCTGGATACTTCTGACTTTGCTCTCTCATTCAGACTTGCAGCTGTGGCCTCTGAGCCACATCCCTGCTCTACAGGGACTGAAAAGCTGTTACCTAAGTAAGGCTCAAGTGACTTTTAGCATCTAATTCAATGTTTACAGCAGAGCTTTCTGCTGCCATCATCTAAGATGTCTCCATCTTCTAGTCTCATCAGCTCCCCATGAAACAGCAACATTTTCATTGTTGATTATCTGCCAAACAAGAAATATTAAAATCTGCTGCACTTTGCTATGGTAGTCACTCATATGCTGCACTAGAAGCCAAAGCAAACAACTCAAACCCTTATTCTGTTTATTTTCTCCTTATGTTTCTGAAGGAAGGTGGATATGTAAATTGCATTGACTATACAAAGCATCTCCTGATAAGATGAAAACACTCAGAGAAAATGCATATCCAAAGCATGACCCAGGCAGTATTTCTGAACCCATATTTCAGTTTTGGGAGGCATAAGTGAGCTCACTCTGGGGATCAGACATTCAACCAAAATCCCTTGTGCCACCATACATTTGGCATCATGTAGCACTGCTGGTGGTTGCAGATGCTGCTGCCTGTGCTGCCCAGAGCACCAGTCACACCATGATACCCTGAGACTGTCTTTTGCACTGCTCCTACACCTCTGCAGGCAAAGGGCCAAGTATTAAACTCTGAATCATCCCAGACTGCATACAGAAGCACTTGAAAATATGCTTGAGAGAAGGAGCCAGAGCAGCAGACCAGACTGTTCTGCAGAATAAGCCACTTAAAGAAGATGCACAGAAATCCAGCTGAGACACTTTGAAAAATAATCATCCTGCTTTTGCATGCCTGAGCTGAAATATTGTAGAGGAGTTCACATAGAATAAGTTAGCTTTGATCTTAAAAAGTTACACTTCATATAAAGAAACTGTGCTGTGCTGATGCTAAGGGCTGCTGAGAATTGACAAAAAAAAAACCCCAGTCTTTAAACCATTCGGTGAATGATCTCCTGTGTAATGCCAACAGCTTGAAAAGGTTTGGTTGGTGGGTGCTGTATGTGAACAAGTCTTTACAGAAGGCTCTCCTCAACTAGAAGGCCAAAGAGCAATATTTAAAATAACCCTGTAACTTAATCAAATTTTGGATACTCCCTACAAAGATACAACCTATGTATTTTATGTGCAAATGCATGGAAATCAATACACTTCTGTACCTACTGTAGAAGTTTTCAGACTAACTGTAAAGCAAGTCAGTATCATGCACATGCCATTGTAAGGACTGGTTTGCTTTTGTTCATTGCATTGCAAAAACATGGACTAAAGTATTCAGTGGTTTCTGGCTACAGCCAAATTTTGGGATTGTTTCAGCAGTTACACTGCCACTGATTTTGGGTACCCTCAGGAAACCAAACCAAACCACAAAAGAACTTATTGCCACTTGTTTGGGAAGCTGTAGCACCTCACCGGCTTGTGGCAGCTCTGAAAATACACCCAGAGATCCCTGTGGTACCCAGGAGACCTCTTGGCCACATTGCTTGGTTTTGCCAAAGGGCAATGGCATCGCGGAGAGGATAACTTCTGCATTGCCTGAGCTGCAGCAACCTGGGTGATTACAGCTTTTTATCCCAGGAGGATGAGGTGGGACACAGTGAGGGCAGGTGTACACTGAGGCTGTGGTAAAGAGGAGATGGAGTGAGTGGAAGTGAAAGCCGCTTAAGGAAGAGAGTATGGAAAGAGAAGGGGAGAGCAGCTGGGAAAATAGGTGACTTGGGAGTTAAAAAAGGGTCAGTGGTGTCCTTAATACTGGGACCTATTGCCCAGCTGGAGTGGATCCCATTATTTCTGAGTGTCAGATTCCTCCCTGGCCCTGCTGCTGCTGATGGATCTCACTGAAAAAGCATCTCCAACAACTTCAGTGGAGTGTCCACACTGCAGTGAGCTCCCTTCTCTAGCTACCCACTGCTCCAGACAGTAGCTCTGAAAAAACTCACCCTGGGTGATCACTTATGTTGAGGGGAAGTTCAAGACTATTCCTACCTGTCTCCTATGCCTTCTCCACCTAGGTTTTAATACAATAGAACTTTGGAAACAGCATCCAGAAATAAAACATGAAGCATTACCCAACTGTGAAGCATCTGCAAGTTTGTTTCCACAGGAAGCCTGACTTGTCTTGCCTTATCTGTGGGCTTGAAGATGCAGTCTTTGGTACATGATCACACAATCATTTTCCCTGTGAGACCCATCTTGTTCCTTCCATTGCCATTAATAGTAGGCCTCCCATCTTGTTGCAGGAGACATACAAGTAAATAGCAGAGCCTGTCGGAGGTAGTTAAGGCAACATTCTGATAAAGACAGTATTTATTTTAAAAGTTAGAATTACAGTTTGTATTATTTAAGAGCTTTTATATTGTTTGTTATCAATTTAGTTCTGTTTTCTGCAGTGACTGTAGATTTTTGTTGTTGTTGTTGTTGTTCTGGAACATAGGGAGTTATGGTCTTATTTTAGGCCTGGGTTTATGTCACAAGATAAAAATGTATTTTTTTCTTGGTAGTAAGCTGGTTTATATGCAGATTGAAAACAAGACCTTTGAGTAAATCATGTTATTCTCACGCTTTTCAAAGCAAAGCATGCCAGCTTGAGAAATATCAGGTAGAGTAGGAGAGCACCATTCCTTGGTGCTTACAGAAAACCTCTACTGCTTCTTAACATATTGAGAAGAAATACCAGAAGGGACATGATTTCTGCAAGAGCTGCTTGAGCCTGAACATGGCACCACAATACCCTGATGTGAAAGAGCTACATTTGAGCACTGAAACCACAGCATCAGCTAGGCAGGTAACTCCCTCAGGGTCAGTAGGAAATGGTTCCACTTTCTGCTGCCAGCTACTCTGCAAGAGTGCTCTCCAGAAGTGTGCTCCATACTCTTACATACATCTTGATCCACTGCCTCAGCACATTTTCTTTCTCCTTTTAGGTATTGTAATCCTTATATGAGCTACCCTCAAACTTAACACTCAGATTACCTTCCCCAAGTCTTTGACTCTGAACCATGCAGGAAGGGTAGTCAGAGAAGTGCAATGACCACCTTCCCTCTGAGAGGTTTGCACAGCTCACTAATACTGGTGAAAGTGCTCTAATGTCTGCCAAGAAAACACCACAAGTCCTATGTGACTTCTATTCCTGGGGCTTTCATTTCTGGAACATCCTGTTAAAGAAAAGCTTTAAATATTTTGATTTTCAGAAAAAGCTGAATTTTTATCAACCCAAAGTCAGCTAAGGTCTCTAGGTGGTATTACAAGACAAACACAAAATTACTACCCTTTTGAGGATGATATTAGGGGCTGAACTTTGCAAAGAAAAGATTTGGGTCTGAACAAAGGCTCTAATCTTGACAATTCTTTGCTGGAGCAGGAATTTACAGCAGCAGGTGTGGGAGGAAGAAAGGGAAAACAGAACATTGTGAAGGGGGCATTAACTCCACTATTAGCCCAGGCTGCTGTAACATGCATTCCTACCTCACAACAGGATTACAGCTACAAGTCTGAGCAGCTCCATCCCCTCCAGAGAGGAGAAGATACATAGCCACTTTGTTCTCTTGTCACTGAAATCAGGTCACCCATGCCTGTGGCACTGCTCAGATGAGACTACTAAGGCAGGACAGTCATCCCTACAGTTTGTGAAATACCACCTGCTCCAAGATGTTTACAGACTAGCTGTTGAAATAGATGTAGCATGGCTTTGTGGCATATATGTCACACCAACACTTCCATCCTGGCTCTGGGTCCCCCACAGTGAATGAAGTGACCTATGGCAAACCCCATCTTTTGAAGAAATCATTCTCCTCTCCACCAAACATACACACATGCTTCTGAGCCACTCTAGTGGCAGCAGAAGAGCCAAGAACAGGTAGTCTTTATTTCTTTGGAACAAATTCTTGGCAAAAAAAATTACTTTTATATTTTTTCTTCCTACAGTGCCTCAAGAATTACGTCTAACTAGCATGTGTTTATTAAACTGGTAAAGCTGGCACTCTGGTGTAGTTAGTGAAAAACACAGGCAACTGTATATTGCATGGGACACAGGCCAGCTTGCCTTGCTTGTCTGAACAGCCTGTTCTATCCTGTCAAGAATGACATTTGACTTCTACAAAGGAGCCAGCTATATTTTATGGAAGTAATGGCAGATCCTCCTCCCAAATCTGTTGGCAGGAAAAGCCTGGAAATAAAGGCAGCTTGCAGAGGTGAGAGTCACTGCCTGTCTGGGGAGAGCTGGCACTGTAGATCTATAAGATCTCCTCCATTTCTGGCTCTGGTGTAAGCATCAGAGCTAGTAATGAGTCCAAAGTCCATCCAGCTCTGATAAAGTCCTTGGTATGTACTGATGGTATTTAGTTTTTACTCTTACTCTTTCTGAAGAGCAATGGACTGCAGTCAAAACTCACTATAAATTGTTTCACTCACAACTCATTTATATAATTTACCAGTGCTGACAGATGCTCATACATTTCTGTCTCTTTCTAGAAGCTATTTACGTTGGCAAATAAATCTTGACCTAGCCTGAACTGGCAACCTGAAGGTGAACATTATGCATTTCAATCTTCTGTCTTATGCTGTCCCACCAGAACACATTCCTGCATATTCAGAGCTACTAAAAGCCAGAAACACTTTCAGTAAATATAAGTTTTCTAGTTCTGCTGCTTCTAATGCTCTACTGCCTTTGTCTCTAGTCTGGACAGTATCTCAGTGATGCTTCTGAAATGCATCTTAGACTTGAATTCCTGGTGAAGAACCAACTAGCTTTTGTCAAACATCAGAAAATCATTCTCCCATCAAGAACACAGCAGCAAAATGTCTTCAAAATACTCAGCACTTTCCAGTTCTCTGATGCCTACGATGAAACCAACTGCTTCAATGAGACTACATCAAGTTCTAGGTGTCTAGAAATGGCCAAATAGTGCAAGTTGGACAGAAGTGTACAAAGAAGAAAAAAGGGGTAGGAATATCCACCAAACAGAAGTCCAGACTAGATCTTAGCAGGAATGAGAGTTCAGTTAGGTGAACAATATTTAGCCTTGGCAGAATCAGCCTTCTAGTGAGTGCTTTGATTCCCCCTGCCTTTCTACCCTCTGCAGTTCTTTCATCTACTCAGCAGATTGAAAATATTGCACTGATCAGGTATTTTCCAGGTTCCTTCAGGTTCACTCTGCTCACTATGTCTACAACCCACCCTTTGGAGCTGGGACAGGGATTCCCCACCTGGAACTGCTCAGGGTTGTATTCAGTTTGTTTGCATTGCAACACCATGTAAGCAGCTCTAGCTGAACCCTACGCTCATCATCATAGCTGCCATAAAAACTCCTGGAGAAAATCCACTAGTTAAACCTCTCCATCCACATCCTCCTCCCTCCCCCAAAGAAAAAAAGAATCAGCTTCAATAGACAATGCAAACAGATACTGGTAGAAAGGAAACGCTACCAGTGCTGTCATTAGGCATCCTCTGCTGCTGTTTTCCGGTCTCTTCTTGCCTATCAGCAGCCCTTGGGCTCAAGGCTCTGGGCTTTTTGTCCTTGCTTTGGCATATTCAACATGTGGGATTCATCACCCTCATAAGGGTAGCATCTGCTTTTAACTATGCAGCAATTCTATAAAGCATTGTTATCATTGCTCTAAGAGAGAAGAGCTATCAGCACAAATCATACAGATGAAGTGAAAGAAGATTTTCAGGATTAGTAGGTCTGAAGTATTTCTGACAGATCAGTTAAGAGATGCATTAAGGCAGAATATAACGCTCATCAAGCTTAAGAATTGCTTTTCTTTCCTTGAATTCTACCCATTGGAGCAAATCCTGAGCCACTAAGTCAGCTTGTTGACATACTAGGGCAGGAACAACTGAAAAACTGTAGTACAAATACATCACAAAAGCTCTGTAACAACAATGTATCTTAACATTACTGATATTTACAAGTCATTCTTTACAGGGTTGCTCAGTATTCTGGGCATCCAGGAACCACTTAAGATACAAGTGCATATCTGTTGATAAACTTGGAGAGCTCTAGCCAGGGAACAAAAGTCAGCTCTACCTTCCACAATATTAAATTGAGAAAGATAACCACAACAGAGGATAGTGGCAGAGAGCCTGCTGTTGAAATATTGGTGTTACAACCACAACAATTGCCTTCCTGTTTCGCTTTGATATAGATCAAGAGAAAATCTAACACTGTGTTTTCAAATGAAGAGAAGGTTATAGTGGACACCTTGGAGAAGCCATCAAGAAGTCATCAAACATCTCCTTGCCAAGTTTCCAGAAGTGGTGGGAGAGTTGTTCCCACCTCCTTTCATGGATCAGAGAGATCTGAGCACTCAGCCCCCTTCACAAGTTGCTGGGCTGCCTAAAGAGGCTGAAGAAAAGCAGTCCCAGGAAAGGCTTTTGGACTGTTGGAGTCTTGGTGGACAGGAGACAGGCCTATGATCTGATTCATTAAATAATGGGCAGTTTCTGTACCAAGGCCTCCAGACCATCAGAGAGCTGCAAGTGCAAAACCTTCCCACCTGGAGACAGGGAGTGACTCAAAACTGTCTTAACTAAGATGACTGTTTTAACTGCAAGACAACTTAACTTAGCCAGCACCTGGTCCAAACAGAAGCCACCTCTTAGCAGGTGTCTCTGCATGGGCAGGTACACTGCAGCACTTCATTGTTCCTTTGCTTATAAACATTACACAGCCATGCTTGAGATGGTCAGGCTGTCAATACTTCATGTCCCCTAGATAACACCATTTATTCTATGCAGCCCAGTTTACTTTTATGGCATTATGGAATCCTTGGACACTTGCAAATGGAAAGACTGCACTGAGTAATGCTTCAGCTAATATTACATGTATATTGTTCAAAGTTAACTGCATGACCGATTCATGCTGAAGGTAGACGGCTTATTATCTATCCTGGGAATAAATGTAGGTGCTGCATAAATGCACTTAGCTGCCAAATACAAACTGGATTATGGCTTTATTCTTATATAAATAAAACACCAACTCTCTCCCATAATGGTAAACAGGAATAATATTTAAAGGACCTAAAGTACATGATGAGCAGTCTCAACCATTTTACAAGAGCAAATGTAATAATAGAGCAAGAGAGGGGTCCTATAAAAATATTATAATGAAAATGTCATTCAGAAATCCATTAGCAAGTGACTGCTTCATCACAGCACTGGGAAAGTATTTTAAATGTAAGTGAAGATCTTTGCTTTTAAAATCCTTAATGAAGATGTAAAGTACTAAAAGCCACTGGGAAGTCTTAAAAAATGAAAACAAGACCATGCAACAAAGCTAACATCTTGGTTCATAATGGATTACAAGTCGATACTCTTGTTCTTGCCTACATTACTGCAGACTACCATTATCCAAGCGAACAATACTGCAAAACTCACACTTTTGTTTTTTTCCTTGGCCTCCTTATTTCTAGTAAGATTTGCTTCATTTATCAATCTCCCTGATAGGTACCATAGCAATGGATGAAAGAGGACCATTTATTTAAACAGCCTTTCATTAAGGTAAACAAAATGCCTTCAGATGAAATCTCGGAACACTAAGAAAAGGTAAAACAGGCACTGAAAAATAGTAATAAAAATTCTTACAGATGATTGCCTTTCAAAACCTACTTTGAAGTCTATCCTTTTGACAGGAAATTGGATGTAGTCCATACACTGCAAAACTCAAATCTGTTTTAAGAAGCAAGTTAGAATTTACTAGGTGCGGAAGCTCCTAGTTTGGGCGAAGGGATCCTGGATCCTGTAGTAACATCTGGAGTTCAGAACCTTCCAATGCAGATAGTAAAGGTATTGCTACTTAAAAACTCCTTCAAAACATCTTGCACCTAAAGAGAGCTTTTACCAAGAAATGTATACTTCAGAAGAAACCTTTTTAAATATGACTACGTTTTTTATTTGACAAGTTCTCACTTTCTGTCATGCTGTTGTCAGGTACAGATATAACAAGGTGTGTTGTGCAGCTTTGAGAAATGCAAGGACAGAACTTCACTTCAAGCAACTCAGTAGCACGTTGCTTACTCTGCCACATCAGGAAAGAGAAAATGCCCTGAAAGTTGCAAAGCCTTGTAGTTTACCCTTTGCTAAGAAATAAAGTGAGGAAAACCAAGCTGATAGCTCCTATTTGTTAATGCAAGCCACAATTAAAGGAAGAATGTCTTCCAAGATAGCTGGTGTCTGAGAAAAGTATATTTTTAAGTCTGCATCCTTTGCTTTCATATTTGGAGTGTCTTTGTGTCTAGCCTAGTACTGCTCTACAGCTCTCTCTCACTGCTGTGCTTGAACCAGTGCGTTTATGCTGCAGGTCCTGATTAATCCACATTTCATATGCAGGAAGGTGTGCTGACAAGCATCAGGAAATGTGGAGATGTCCCATGACGAGACAGCAAGGGACATCCCTCCGCATAGGCAAGTATTTCTGGCATATGACAAGTTTGATCTCCATCACTGACCTGTACAAAAAACATTTCTATTTAGTGGGATTCTTGTATCATTTATTTGTTGGTGCAAGGGTACTGTCTCTTCTCCTCGTATTTTTGCTTGCAGGCATGCTCAGCCTGCAATACTGTTGGACATGAAGAGAAAAACAGTCATACAACCACTAACCAAAAACTGCTTGGCTAGGACTGAAGACCAGCATCTACATAAAGGGAAAAAAAACAAACCTGAAAATAATCAGTTGTAAACCAGTCCCCAAGGTCTCACCTTTGGCTGTCATTCCATCAGAAGTCTGACATAGCCTTGGACTCCTGGGTCACTTTCTGCTACAGGCAGTATCTGCTCTTGTTTTGCACTAAGTACGCATGTGAGTAGCGCAGCCTCCTTGCACCTGCGTTGCAGTGCAGAAAAGGTTAATGTTCAACCCTAGATTGAAGCAACCTAGGTTTAAGCTCTCAATTATCTTAGATACAACCAAGCACACTTTCCTAAGGTGAGAGAAGCTGATGTAAGAGCACACAGCTGCATAAAGGATGAGTGATTCACTTCCTTATGCCTGATGGAATAGTCAATGTCTTAAGTGTAACAAAGTTGATGAATTATGGGTTTAAAGAGGTGGATCTTGCATTTGAATAAAAGAGAAGGGAGCAAACCTTCAGGGTTGTGAAACTACTGTTTATGCACTCCATAGCTTAATGAATAGCATAACAATATATAGACATTGATTTTGTAAGTTAACAGAATGATTTCATACACAGTAACTATTATAAAGCAATGCATTGTTCTTTTCTGTCAATACCCAGCAGTAACTGGTTGTTTGCTGTCTTCCCACACAAGAGGGTAGTTGGCACAAGTCTTATCTTGAAGTCAGTCATAAGACTCATTTTTAGATGGTTAAGAGGCCATCAAATGTACTACTTAAGACTTGTGAACGTCAGCACACATTTCTTTAGAGATCTGAATTAGTGCAGTTAGTTTTTATGTCTCCAAGTATCACTTTACCTTTATAATCCAGATTCTGATGTTAGGATGGAAGAACAACTCCTTTTTCTCATGCACCAAAGCTGTTTGTACACAGTCATCTCTCTTGCTGCTCAGGGAACTTGAGCGAACAGAGAATATCCAGGACATGCTGTTCAGCCTCATGCATCATCTCACACAAAGACTATCACACACTTACCAAGCTCCCTTTTAGGGCTAGTACACACTACTCACACTTACTCTGACTGCATGGCTACTCAGATGCTAAACTTATATCTAACTACCTATTCATAGCATCAACTTTACCTTGTAACTTTTCTCCCTCAGGCCTCTTTTCCCCCACATACTTGTCAGGAGTGGCAATTTCCGTTTTTGCATGCTCATGTTCATAGGATAAGCAAGCAAAGCTCTGTTAGACTCACTCAGAGTTTCTCCCTGTCCCAAACTTGTGGTCCTTTGCACACTTGCTCCAGTCCTCTCCACTTTTACACTATACAATTAGTTGTTTTCTTAGCAAATTTCTTAGCTTTTCTTCCTACATAACTCAAGTATAATTTGTTCCATTAACTCTACAGAGGCATGATGACTGCAACAGCTAGTAAGATTTGAGCAGGAGGTGCTCAAATTTTAACTTAAATGCTCAAGCTTAAAGACTTGTATTCAATTAGGATCACTGTGCTATGAACTACAGGCTCCATCTTTTGTCCTTATGCTTCATTTCCAGAAAAGCCCTGCCTGCTTAGGGCCTCTGCCCAGATGAGAGGCTCCATGCCATTCTCCAAACCCAGAAACAAGGGAAACCGTGTGACTTAAGCAATCCTTTTCAGCACTCACTCACTAGGTACTCTACAATTTACTTCTACAAGGATTCACAGAAGTCGATAGCAGAAATTTCCTAAAGGCTTTTTAAAACAAAACCTGCTTATTTGAAATAACATAGCATACAAAAGACATAAAGTTCAACAAGCCAACCCAATAGTTAATATCAAAACTGAGATCAAGGCGCACACACAACAGTGATGTAAGGTTAGGCAGAAAGCATCCTAGCAGCCAAGCACACAGGACACAAACCAGAGTCACACTCAAACCAACCTGAGATGAACCCCACCAAAGCAGTGCCCTTTTGTGGAGCTGCTTTAAATAGAGTTGCAGCTCTCAGCAGGGTGACCATAGGTGTGGTTAGGAGCCAGCAATTGCCTTGTGGTCTCAACTGGGTCAGCTCAGGTCCCAACCCAGGAGCTTGATGCTTGTCAGCAAGGAACACAATCACATGAAAACAGCACAGCTCTTCCCCACCTCCCAATCTCCCTCTTTGCCCTTTCCCTCAGCTTCTCTGTCTCACACTGCTCACTCCTTTCTTCCCCTTTTCAGAATTTTTCCATTCTTTTCTCAAAGTGGGCAAGGATGAGGTTATTTAGTATACAGTGACCTGCTTTTAGTCACTTGTTGGTGGTTTCTAGTGGTTGTCCATTCAGAAGGTGTTACAAAGGCTAAATCTATGTTGATAAACAAAAAAGCCCAGGGAGAAATTGCTGTCTCCATGGTCAACAGACTCAGCCTAGCTTGTATCCTTGCTGCTCAGGACTAGTACCTCTTAATGGGCCATGTGGACATCTACACTGGAGGTGGCTCTCAGTATTTCCCAGGCACACTGTGGCCTTAAACAAATAATTCTATTTTTAGGGTTTCTTTATAACTTTCAAAATATCTGAAATGACACAGGGACTTTGTGTTGCAGCTCACTAGATTTGTATTTTATTTTATATTTTATTTTATTTAGCACAAACCTAGACTAAGTGTTGTGCACTGGAACTGAGATATGGAGGTTTGTGAGAATGTTTGGAACTACAAAGCCTGTTGGGATGATGGCAGAGGATCCAAACAGCATCACGACACATGCTACCTTCCACAAGCAATCCCTGCAACAATCTGTCCTTAATATTACCTTGGAGACTTAGCTAGAGCCTTGAGAGCAAGCTGGGAAGTGTTCTAAGCAGTATGGTCAATGGAAGGACCAGGTGCCCAGCCTGCTCCTTTTTTTCTTTTCTTTAACTGCATAGATATACTCCAAACTCCTAGTTCCCCTCTCCTCAGCAACGAAGGAGCACCTCTTATGCTTTCTATTACTGTCATCATGTGAGCCTGTCCAAGTCCACACAGCAGCAGCACATTCACCTGGAAGCCCACTAGCTCCTTTTCTACACCTCTTTCACCTGTGGTGGCCATCTTGAGTCATCAGACACCTTGACCTCCTAAGTGACTGGGACAAACACACATAATGGGCATTGTGCTTTTATCACAGACAATTTTTAGTCATTATACTGCTACATGGTTGGAAGGGAGGAGGAAGTCTTCCTCATTAGAAACAGCAGGGAAGCAGCTGCAAACCTCAATGGCTGTTCATTTTTAATCAGTTTTAGGAGTTTTAGAAAATTCCTACAATGAGCCAAGTGATGGGCATGTGAAAATGAGCCACGTGACACAGCCTGTGTCCTTATGATTTTAATTTGCAATGATCCTGCTGCTTTTGGATGGTGGCAGAGAGGATTCACCATTCCAAAGCATCTCTATTTGCATGATTTACTGTATTTCACATCAAGCTGCCTTCTCCTGCGGGCACTGGTAGAATCAGAGCCATGTTTGTTCTCCCTCCATAACAACAGGGAACTAGGTCTCTAACTAAGATCTCAGGGTGAAAAGACTTTCAACCATGCTTGTGTTAGTGGAGATATTCTGGTCTGTAGCTACTGAAGCTCAGGTCTGGTATTACTGGGTCAGCAAGGAGATTAATATTTCACCCTCAATGGACCCTTTTTATTCTTAATAATTTTTCTGCGAGAAAATAAAGCTTTGAAACTGCTCAAATATTTTCATGCTTGTCTTACCATGTGTAAATTTGAAGCATTTATTCCAGGCACATTACAATTTTTGCCATTTAGTGATTACCTTTAAATTCTGCAAAGCCTTTTCTCATGTGCCCTTGTTCAGCACTTTGGGAGATTGTCTGATGTGAAAGGCACTATTACACATTGAACTGATTATTGTTGTTTGTTGCTGCTAACACAGACAAGAAACCTTCCTGGCAGGGAAACAACTTCTTTGCTAATAAGTATTCATAATTTGTATCTCAGCAAAAGATGTAAACATATATTATCATTAAATAGGCTGTAATTTTAATTGCCTATAAAGGTTATTAATTCTGATTGTGATTATTCAATAGGTAATAAAGATAAAGGCTGTCAAAATTAATTAAGTACATATTCATTAAATTCAAGGTAGCTTCAGTTTCTTTATTGCACAAATACAATTAACACTTAATCTGAATCTCAGTAAGTTACATAATCATGTGACTCAAAATAAAGGGAGGATACAACCTTGGCCTTTTACTTTTTACATGGGAAAACATTAATGATGCTGACATTGGAGACAATTAGACAGTGTCGGCCAATTGTTTTTAGTCAGCTTTCTCTCACATCTGTGGTGTCTACAAGCAAGAAGGGCCATTGTTTCTGCAGGCCTCCGTCGCGCTTTGGCTCTTTGTGCGAACCGTCAATCTCTTGCTGAATATCAAAGCTGTGAGGAAATTAGAACAGACCAGCTCTACTGCACCACACTAAAGCTTAGCAGGGTGCATCCACTATGCTACTAATTAGGCAGTGGCCAACAAAATAACCTGTCAATGTGTGCTTGCCATTTCCCACACACCTGCATTTCATACACTAATAAGCGTACAGCCAGGGAGAGAAAGGGATAACTGCTGAAGTGTGAAAAATGAACAAAATATAACAATGTTTCTCTCCCCACCTATACTACTGCCAATTACCATTTAACATTAGGTAGAATCAACATGTCGGAAGAAATACAATACAGTATCTGAAACTAAAGAGGGGGTAGGAAGGGGCAAAGCCACACATAGCGTGTGTATTAATGTTTGCTGCAGAATGTCACACTAAGTGGAATCTCTCCTTATTTGCATCAACCAGGAGGTTGAAAATGATCATGATTAGGGTTTTTCTATTCTCATCAACCCAGAGAGAAATTCATAGTTTAATAACTTACCAAAAATACATGAATAACCACTGTAGCAAATGACATCCAATGCTCTTCTAGCAGATCACATCCTTCATGTGTCCTGGTGCAGTTAAGGCAATGCAGATTGATGGAACTTCTGATCTCCCTCTTGTTTGCTTTCAACCAGTTGGTTGCAAGCCTCTTGGAAACTTTTGTGCACTGTCCTTCCATCTTATCATTCTTTCATTTAAAATTGTATCAATCAGGATGCAGTAGCAGCTTGCCTGGTGGACTTACTACATTTGTGCTATTATTTCCTATGATGAATCTTTTCTCTGTCAAATACATGCTTAGAAAACTTCTAGAAATTACTTTTCAGTCCAAGGGATAAAAACATATGAAACTTCCCTGTTATTACTATTATGAAAAGGGGGAGGAGGAATGCTTAAGCAGTGATTACAAATGTTTTGTTTGGAAAAGGCTCATTCTCAAAGCGCAGAAATCAGTTTTTTACAATTGTTGTAACATAACATTGCTGCAAATTCACATAACTCCCACTTACAAGCCTTTGGAAATTGCTAGGTTTTGTACAATAGTAGTTTGCACACTGTAGATTTCTTTCCCTTTCCCTTTGCTTTAATGTCTGATCAAATTGCAAGAGTGATGATTTAGAAGTGATATGCACTGAAAACAAAGCAGAGCAGAAATAAAGATATTAACTCAGGTGCAAAACACCCAGGGGCAAGCTGCTAAGGCCATTACCTCCGCTGAGGATCTGGCTGGGCTGAATTCAACACTTCAAACTTGCAGCTCTTTCGTTTTTTTCCCCACTTTGCACAAACCCAGGGAATATAAATGCAAATTTACTCATATGAAACACAGCAATTCCCTTACAGAACTCCCTCCCCCTCTAGGCTGATGCAAATACTTAAATTGTCTCCCCCCTTTTTTTTCTCTGTGGGTTTGAGCTTTGGCGGATCAGGTAGATGAATGGCAGAGTTCCCTTCCAAAAGAGATTTATGGATGTATATCACTCCTGAGCAGCCATCCTACTGGGCATCTTTAATGTATGACTGAATTTAATACATGAAATGAAAACCAGAAGCACCAATGCAATGCGTGGATGAAGCTGTTTTCCTCCACAAGAAAAATCACTTCATCTCAATATGTAGGAGAAATGACTATATTGTTACGCTATCCTTGATGGAAATCACGCAATAAAGGCCAATATTCAAATGGTATTTGTTAGATACTTTTGAACACCACTCTGCCTTTCATTAGACTTTATCCAGGAGCAGCATTTTCAATTATAAATAAAAACTTTCTCCGCCTCTTCCCACTTGAGCTCAAGTACAGAAGGCCCCTATTTAAAATGCAGCTCCCAAGCAGGCCACCAGGCCGCCTGTTCAGCTGCCAGTGGCTTTTGTGTACAAAGATGTTAATTGGTCCTAATCCCCTCCTAGAAGCTGTTTTGGTAGCCTGACCTGGCACCCCAAAGGACACCTTGGTGTGAAAAACTAAAGGGCCCATTGAAAAGAGAGTGAAAAGCAGCACTGAGCATTCCAACACATTTTAATTTCAGGAATTAAAAAAAAAAAAAAAAAAAAGAAGGGAGGGTGTAACCAGAGGGGTTATGGCAGAGAGGGGGACGGCACACATCGTCTTGCTGCTTCTGAATCGCTCGTACAAAGCTTTAAGAAACATGAAATAAGCTCTACAAACACTCTTATTGCAGACACACATTAAAAATAAAGCCAAGAGCTGCTTATATTTCAGCTTCATGTCTGGGCTCTTCTTCTGTTTTGTTGCTTGTAACACACAAACTGTGTTTCGGAAGGCTGGAGAAACCGAAATGCAACCCAAGGGCCTGACATCCTTTCTCCCATCCTTCTCAGGAGGAGGTGGGTAAGTCCAGGCCAAAGTTCGTTTCCCTGAGTATTCTGCTGGTCTATTATGTGCCATAAATAAACATCCAGGATCTGAAGTAGAGAAGACATTTTTATTAGGCACTTCCTGAGCAACTGGGTAAAAAAAAAAAAGTCAGAAAAAGGGAAAAAAGACAGCTATTATGGCAAACTTATAATCAAATGTGCACAAGAAACATTAGATATAAACAATCCCCCTTAGGAAGTTGTAAAATGCTATCTGTTCAGCATGCCATTGTACAAAGTGTACATTTACAGCTTGGGTGGTAAATTATGCTAATAGAATGCACAAACCTCAACCGTGAGGTTTTGAATTTTTTGACACAGTTCACAGATCAACTTCATAGGTCAAAGGAGTTTGCCTCCCACAGCCTGATAAAGCAGAAAGATATGAAGTGTGTATGTATTATTATAATACATTTGGTATATTTTCATCATGGCATTTGCTCAGGATGAATATTTTTCATTAGACACTGCTCTAGGCAAGGGCAAAACACTTAGGAGACTCTTTTCACGGAAATGTTTCAAGGTGTTGAATGTAAAAAACTAGTAATAAAAGCTTCCATAACACATCATTGTACACAGAAAAGACACTACAGTAACAGTTCTTTCACCAAAGAACAACTACTCAGATGTATATTTTCATAAGCATTTGCAATACAGGAAAAGAAAAAAAGAAAAGGCATATAAAATGATATATTCCTTAACCAGAAGAGGTTTGCTGCTTAAAGAACAAGTACACACCCTTAGAGATGGAAGGTAAGACAAAGACGTGGCCCTTGCACAATTACTGTAAAACAAACAAACCTCTGAATACAAAGTGCCAAAGAAATTCAAAGTATCAGTTTGGAGAGAACAGCAAAAATTACTTATTCTCCTATCAATCTCCTAAAGCACTTTTGGTGATGGAAGGATTGCAAGTGAGGTTGTCAGTATTTTCTTTCCTTGTATTACAAAAAAGAGCATTTTTTTTAATGTCAAATAAAGAAAGGATAGCTGAAGTTAATCTTGTTCATATACCTCAAGGTGTGTTTTTAATATGAATGACCAACTTGCTGCTCTTTTTATGATAAGAGTAAATCTTTCTCTGGCTTGGCACTTTCTGGGTCAGCTGCTCAAAAACATTAAGGTAAGGAATATCTCAGAAACAAGGCAGGACTACAAAAGCACTTTAAGAGATGGATGGAAAAGCAGATGATCAAGTTGGAAAAAAAATTCCCTCAGAAACTGAAAAATTAAATGAATGGAAATGTCAAAACTTCTATGTATGGGTAAAAAGGCTGATAACATTTTAAAATCTAGTATGGATTTTAATGATTTTGGATGTTTTGTAGGTTTATTTCTGTTTCCATTTATTTCTTAGCAATAAAAGCAAAGGCAAGAAGAAGGAATTCAAAGTGACTTGGGGATCCAGGGTTTGAATAAGTGGTAGGGTGTTTCCAAGTGCCCCACCTGACATGCTAGAGGAGCTGCTTGGCAAGCGCAGAGCATCTGCTGGTGAAAAAGGTGGCAGATTTGAGGAGTTTCAAGCAGAGGAGAAAAAAAAAGAATAAAAGAAAACAACAACAAACCCACAAAAAAACCCCCAAATCAAACAACCAAATCCCAAACTGAATCAGTTCTGCAAAGCTAGACATCAGTCTCTGAGTCATCTGCAGGTGAACCGTGCTCTGTAACCTGAACGGAGCTGATTACTCACATGAGTAAGGTGAGCAAGGCTTGTTCCAGGGTCATCCATGTATGATGCTCACTATAAAACAGGCCTGAAATCTGCACAGGCAGCAGAAGAAACAATGAACTAGCCCAAGAAATCCTGCTGCAAACCCTCCCATGTCTTCCTCAGACTCTGCAAGCTTCTCTGAAGCTGCATGGGATCACAGCAGAAGCCAAAGTTTACCTCAAAGCAAGGGCTTTCCCCAAGAACCACAGCAGATCATTAGGAAAAGAAAAAAAAGTATTTATTTTCAAGGTAGCTGCAAGGTAGCTGCTCTGTAGTTACATTTGGATCACCAAATGGTTCTCTTTTTTTACTGGACTGCTCAGGGAAAGAGGTTTCAAATGAAGCCATACTTAGGAACTGCTGCTGGTGTTTGTGACTGTGCTCTCCACTCACTGCACTAAAAAAAACCAACTAACCAACAAACCAACCAAAAAACAACCCACCCCCCCCAACCCACAAACCAGGAGAAAATTAGCCTTTGAAAACCACTTCAGCCTCTTTGGGGAAGTGTGTTTGTAGTGAATATGTCAATTTTTTCTCCGCCCCATTCCAATAATTTCCCTCCACTCTCTCACATTTACAGCTCTAGTGGTATTTCAATCCAGTTAATGTATGTGTATTGTAAATGTCACAGGGGTTAATCTCTACGAAGCTTTTAAGAAAATAAATCAGCATTTTGACTGATTTGATACTTTAAAAAAGTTTCCACCCACTCTTCCTTTCTTCTCTTGACATGGCAGGAGGGGTATTAAACTCTGGGTGAGCCTATAAGAAACCTTTGGGTATTTTTTGTTATCCCTGCCAGGTGGCAAAGAACCACAAGAGTATGCAACTACTTTTTTCAGGAGATTAGTAAAATAGAAGGATTCCTAAACGAAGGCCTGATCCTGTTGGGTACCCTCTGTCCCCCTTAATTCCTGTAGCAACTGCAAAAAAAAAAGGATGAGGTTAAGAATTTAAACAGAAGGGGGAGGGGCAGGAAGAGGCAGAGCTTGCAGTGGGATTCCTTGCTCCTGTTGTTTCACCCATGAAATTTTGAGCTGCATAGCCTCTGGAAATTTCTAAAGTTGTATTTTTTGGTCTTTGAATTTACATTTGTAGTTTTTCATGGACACTGGTGAGAACAGCATCCACACTCACACCCGCTTGAATCAGCTCTGGAAGAGTACTGCTCTCTAAACGTGGCTGTGGCAGCAGCAGCAGGGCTGGCTCAAGGCAGGGACAGAACAGAGTTGTGGAGAGCAGCACTTTTCTAGAGTGAAAAAAATATCCTTAGTCCATTTTTTCTTTGTGTCAGAAACCAGCAAAAGCAGAGGGCTGGGAAGGCAGGCTCATGGTGTGGTGGTGCCAGCTGCTTTTGATGGAGAGCAGAAAACGCACACCATGACCAGCAGCTGCAGTGCAGCAAAAGCAGTTCTCTGAGGGTCCTCCTCCATCCTGAGCCAGGTACACAGGGACCCTCGCTGCACACTATCCCTTGTGAGGGGCCTTGGGTCAGCTCTGGAGGGTAACAGCAGAGATCCAAATGGAGTTGACATGACTGCAAAACTAACCTGATATCTTCAGAAAGATGTAGAACGTTACTCCCATGATTTTATTTGCAGAAATTCCTGGAACAAACACACAGGTAAATAAAACACCCTGCACACTTCATGTGTATCAATGAGATAGACTTCCCATCACCCCACTCTAAAAGGAATTTATTTTTTTTCATTTTAGAAATGGGGAAGTTTTGTAAAAGACCTTGCAGATGACTTCCAAAGATAATCTTGGGGGTTTGACATCATATATATCATGCCCTCTGAAACCTTCTGGCATTGAATTCAGGGCTAAGAAACCTCCTTAAGGGAGGTGTTACAAAACTCCAGAGTGTTTAACCTCTCACATGGGGTACACTATCCCCCAACTCAGACTCAGATAATAACAGTGGTTTCTGTGAATCAATTCATTCTTTCTCTAAAATCTCCATTCACTTTACCTTTTTCTGCAAAAGTCTGGCAGTACCAAACAGTGTGTTTTTTTCTAAAATGGATTAAGAATGAACTGCCAAAACCCCCTTGTCCTCTCTAAATAGCTGACAGGCCTAGAAAACAGTGAATACTCAGTGAATACACAACTTAAGGAAAATGAATCTACATCTGTCCCCAAAAGCATGGCAAAGGTAGCGGATGTAGATTGGCTTCCTGTATTTGCATTTCCTTCACACAATGAGTGGATCTAGTTACATTTGTTTCACCTTTCAGCTATTTCTCCAATTTTCCTTTCTGAATGGAGGAATTTATCCCTTTTTTTTTTTCCCAGAGTCAATGCTGAGGAGGGAAGCAAAGAAGTTATCAAAGGGGGGGAGGGGGGGGGAAGAACAGCCTAGCCAGAGCTAAGGCTGTAATTACTTTAGAAACATAAAGGTCTATTCTCTCATTGCTGAAAAAGGGGAATTACACACATAACTTCCATTAACATTAATGGGACTCACCTACATAAATCTCTGGTACATCAATGGGAGAATAGATCCTGTATAACTATAGGTACCGTTTACTCAAAGGAAGTGTGTACCAGAGCATGCTGCCTAAATCAGGATAGAGTGGGTGAAAGCTCTACCTTACTCATTTCATTGTCATTTGCTCTTGAAGGGCAATTATCAAGAAATTATTAGGTAGTGGCATCTTAATATCATGCTCTCCTGCCTTTTTACTTCTTGTCTGACAAAGGCAAAAGCTGACAGAATGTAAAATATTTTCATAATGGAATCTTTTTTTCCTAGTTGTTTTTCTGGTACTCCCTCAGGTTAGTATTCTGCAAACAGAGACACACATAGCTTGTGTTTATCCCTTTTGCTCTCTCTCTTTTTCTGCGTGATTATGATGGCTAGGCCATTTTATAGTCACTAATGTATTTAAAGACTTTATGTCTTTTTCTTTTCATGGATATTTGAGAGAAAGAACTTGCTGCTTTTTTTTTTTTTACCTGTTTTTTTTTTTTTCCAAATTGGTCTGTTGTTCAGAATGGTTAGGTGAATGTCTAGCATGATTGTCACTCCAGAGACTGCATGTAGCAAGGGATTTAGTGTTCGCTATTACTGCTACACACAGTGCAACAACATCTCATTGGGTCAATGCAATCGTAAGGAAGAAAGCTGGGAGCACCAGCTACCTGCAGTGCTTTGAATTGCTCCAGATTTTGGAATGGTAAGACAAGAATAAAGAATACTTAGAGCAATTCTGGAACTATAAATCACTGTCTGAAACTTTATGACTATAAAAGTAAAACTTAAGTAATTTTATAGGCTTGTCTTGTGAGGCTGTCTCAACACACTGCCAGCACCAGCACACTAACAAGGAGTTAACACAGGGCCCAGGCAGCTGTCTTGCTACCAAACAATCTCCCATTGCCTACATTCCTAAAATACAGATCTCAAAGCACTGAGTGGTTAGTCTGTATTTAAATCCCACAGAACTTAGTTTATTGTTTGCTTTTTAGGTTTGTGGGTAGGTTTTTTTTAATGTGGTGTTTGAGGCATTTTTGATTTATTTTTGTTTGTTTGTGGCTTTATTTATTTATTTCAGGGACTGTAAAATTCATCCACGGAACACTCATATTTGGAGGAGGTAGGTATCATCCTCACCCACAAAGTGTGTAAAGGGGAAATAGTATCCAGTGCATGCAGCCCTACCAGCAAGCTGCCTGATCTACTCCACATCTCTCCCTCCTTACTTGCTCTTCCCTAGTTTACAGGGGGATGCCAGCTGCTCAGATGGTTGATTGGCTTTAGGAGGGAGGGAATGCCCTTATCTGCTGTTTCAAGAAGTCCTTCTGTCTGTAAGGGACTCTTCAGCCAGTCTGTGGTGCTATGCATCTCACCAATGCCCAATGCAAAATCTAAACTGAAAGCAAAATGTTAGCTGGGAAAATTGTAGGTGATGCTTCTGCAGAGCCACCAACTTTAGGTCTGGAAGCACTGCAGCAAAGTCATCCTTTGATCTAGAAGTAACAGAGGGTTTTTTTGCTAAATTCAAGGATAAAAGGAAGAAGAACAGAAAATAAAATCCTGGTTTGATATACATGTCAGGGACTAGATGAGATGGAAAGGCAGGATTTATAAAGCAACACATCTAGTATGAAAGGCATGAGTCAGCTCAATATATCATATTTGAAGAAGGAAATCATTTGTGATTGTCTTGCAGCTCTTCCAGGCATCTGCAGAGATCATATCAAATCTATTTAAAATGTGAAATTCCTCGTTCTGTAAGTCAAAGCCAGTTATGTTCCTGACTTTGACGAGGGCAAGGTTTCACTCACTAGAAGGACAAAGGGTATAGTGATGGAAGTTCTCACTCGTGGCTTGTTTTATTCTTTCAATGATTCCCCTTTTAATCAGACAAATGGCTCTGGCTGTGAGGGAATGCCTGGTTCTGCAGTCCTTATTTCTGTGAAAGTGGGATTGAGTCAATGTGAGTTTTACTTGAGTAAGGACTGTAGAGGTGATCCTGCATTTCAGTAAGTCAGCCTCCAGAGATGCAATTCATTTTGTAAGCAGCAAAGGTGGGGAGAGTGGGACCAGCCAGCTGAGAGAAGTGAGGTATAACAGGTGAAAAGAGGGGAGAGATTTTAAAACCAAAAAGCTATTTTAATTAGGCAGGAGTGCCCTCAAAATCTCCTACAATTTACCTGCTCAGCACAGTATGCAGCCAATTGAAGCATAATGTATTGACTTTTCTTAGGAAGATTAACTTCCCTTTTGCACTTAGCTGCTTATATTTATCGTGAACTTCTGCCTTTCCTGGAAGCTCCTCACATGAGTTCTTGTAGCCAGATTCAGGGAGGAAAAACACTAGGTATGCCATTTTCTTCTTTTCATGTCTTAAGCATAGCAACTTCCCTATCAGTCATATCAGTCAAGCCTCATAATAGACCCTGGATAGAAAGTAAACTAAGATTAATAGAAAGCAGTGCTTTAGCTCATTCAGCATCATACAGATGCACTTCCTCATGAAAAGGAGCTAACCAACCTCCTCTCTGCATAAAAAAATGAAACTAGAGAAGACTAGGCTCCTACAACTTCCTATCTATGGAAAAGCCAATATGTGAGAAGGAATGGACTAACAGCTAGGTGATGCCCAAGGAGTAGGTCTAAGGGGATAGAGGGTCNGCAGAGTAGAGGGGGAGAATAACCTCTCTTGATCTGCTGGCCACACTCCTCTTAATGCATCCCGGGATGCCATTGGCCCTCTTGGCCACAAGGGCATGTTGCTGGCTCATGGGTATCCTCCTATCCACCAGGACTCCTAGATCTTTTTCTCCAGGGCTGTTCTCCAACAGATCAGTTCCTAGCCTGTACTGATACATGGGGTTGTTCTTCCCAGATGGAGTACCTTGCACTTACCCTTGTTAAATTTCATTAAGAACCACCTGAGCTAGAAAGTTATCATCGGTGCTCTGGAGGAGCCTACTGGACTGCATATGCCTGGCTGTGTAAGTCTCCCAACAAATGTCTGGGTAATTAAAGTCGCCCATGAGGACCAGAGCCTGTGATCTCGAGGCTACTTCCAGCTGCTTATAGAAGGCCTCATCAGTTTCATTATCCTGATCAGGTGGCCTGTAGTAAACACCCACTACAATATCTCCCATACAAGACTCCCCCCTAATTTTTACCCACAAGGTTTCCACCTGCTTATCATTGCCCCCTCAAGGAGAGTTCAATACATTCCAAATGCTCTCTTACATAGAGAGCAGATGCACCTCCTTGCCCTGCTAGCCTATCTCTCCTA
>VWZO01021458.1:163232-178258 GCA_013396975.1 Bucco capensis | reverse complement strand
CCACCTGAAAAGTCAACAATGGATAATAATCTGTAGGTTGTAGGAGGGCAGGAAGCGTTCTTACCACATCCTTAACTCAGGGCCCCAGAAGACAGCAAACTTCCCTTTGAAGTGGGTCAGGTCTGCATATAGGGCCTGCTCTGCCCTTCAGAAGGGAGCCACCTGTAACAATGACTCTTCTCTTTTTTTTGATAGAAGACGTTTGGATGCTGGGCTTGGGCTTCCTTAATCTTGGGAATGCCTCCAAGCCAGATGACTCATCTTCCTCATTGGCTGGCTGCACTTGCAGGGCCTCATACCTGTTCTGCAAGGGCACCTGGAAAGTTGGGGGAATAACCGAGGCAACACACCTGCCACGCCGAGCAGGAACTTGTTGCCATTGCTTACTGCCAAGGTGGTGTGGGGAGGTGGGCAGGGAAGAAGTTCACTTGCTGCCTTGACCATTTACTTTTTGGTTTATGTAGGGCAGATGTGTATCCCAATGAACTCGTTTCAGAGATCATTACACTGACAGCTGTAGAGCTTAAATTAATATCTAAATTACCTGACATCCAGGTCCAACATTGTAACCCACAAATCCATACAAGAACTCCTAGATGGGATGTAATATTCCACATGCCAGATATTATTAATTAAAGGCAATTAAGAAATTGAAGGCTTCATTTCTGTAGTGCTATTTACTCTTTGTAATTTCCTATTGGTGTGACTATCTCCTATCAATCATTTTCTGACATGAAGATAAAGGATGGCAGTACTGTGTTGAACAGGGACATCCTTAGGGATGCGCTCTATGGGACTCCCCACAGGTGTGACACCCTTAAACAGGACTGACAAACCCTGGGTTACTGAAGCTTCTGTACCTCGAGTTTTGAAACTAATTATTCATATCCCCTTCCATGTTTAATTTTGTCATGGAGTTGCCTCATCTTAGAGCTAAGTTCTGCAGAAACTGGCCTGGCAAGCTATCAGTTATATCTACAGTCTAAAGCAAATGTACACACTTAGAAATACATGTAATTAGTTAGGTTGTGCAAAAGGAAGAAATATAGCTATATAATTTCTCACTTATATAGTCATTTCAAAAAAGGGCTTGGACCGTATGATGTATTTTTCCATAACACAAATCCTAGAAATAAACTGTGAGTGGAACTGCTAATAAATCTCCTCTCCTCTGAGACTAGATCCTGCCACCAGATTTCTCACCACTGTTGCCAGCTTGAGGCTTTTGATTCCTCCTCAAAATATATGTGTACGCGCCCTGTGCACACTACTACACTTCTTAACACTTCTTCCAAGGGAGCAGAACCACTTCAATTTGGGGGTTTTACTTGTACAGGCAAAGAAAAGCTGCCCCACTTCAGCAATATTCTTCAGTCAACAAAGACTGTGATGCCGGTTTCTGGTCTCAGCCATAATTATCGAACCATTTTTTCCTTTAGAAACACACAATTATTGAAGTCATTGTAGACATACCGTATGTACTAACTTAATTTTAGCTGTATAATCTCATAATGGACATCAGTGAATAGAGGATTAGTCAAAACCTATTAATAAAGAGATATAACAGGCGCTCTGATATTTTCTTTCAAACGCACAGTAAGCTTCAAGTTCTGCTTCTAGAGCCAAGCCTAAGTACCCAACCTGCATAGTGGGCATCGCAGTAGGAGCAAGAGGGTGAAATCACTCCCTTTAAATTGTGGATTAGAAGAAAAATCTACCTTGTAGGTCTGACTGTAGTTTCTGTTTTGCTGCAACTGCCTTGTCTTAACATCTCCCTCCTTTGAGGTCCCTGAGATCCCCTTAGGGTGTAGTGTCTGAATCATGTCCTCCAACAGCCTGTGCCGTTTGTTTCACAGGACATTTGGCGGATTGCTAGTGATTTCCTTTGCTGCCTAGAAAGATTATCCCAAGGCTGTTCCTGCAGGGTTTGTAATTTCCTTCTCAGAACCCAGATGTGTAATGGACAATGTCACCAAAAAACAAAAAAAATTCTCCCTCAAAAAACCACAAACCCAAACAACCCAAACCATGAGATGAGTGGGACATAGGACTATGCCATATATTATCTATGGCTTTCTTAGCTGAAAATTTTCAAGGCCACTTTCCAGCACACCCAAATCCAATTTTTAGTGCAACTTTCAATTTCAAATTTATGCCAAAGAATCATTATCCTGGAAAAGGCACAAGCACACCAAGATGATAACATTATTTTTGTTATTGTTATTATTATTGCTATTGTTTTCATGTTACAATAGGTCATAGTGAGACTGGAGATAGGAACCTTAAAACTCCCTAGATAAGGTCAAAGCAGATGGGGTGTACTGCTTCCTGGGGTCCAGTGATAGATCTTCACTGTGATAGAGGCAGCTCTGTGTAGCACAGAGAAGTGCTGGATGGACCACAGCAGTACTTAAGAACTGCTGGCAGAGCTGAGGGGCGATAGCTGTCACTTTATTCTGCACACTTAACTCCTATTAGTATTAATAGAGCTGCACATAAACAGTGAGAGCAGATCATGGCCTGCAGCTATTTATATATTTCTGTCTCATGTCTTGTATTTTATGGCATTGTTCAATGATGTCACCCATAAGCCTGCAGTCATTGTGTCTCTATTTTGACATATATAGGAGTGTGCATGTGAAACGTATAAAGGCAAAAAGGAGACACACATTTTTGAATTGAAGTGTATTCTTTAGTAAGGGAAGTGAAACTCCTTAAGTAAATACTCCTGCTGCAGAACCTCCAATTCCAAGTCTTCGTGTGGCCCCAAGAGCTGCTTTTTGTAGGCTGCTGGTGCCCTCACCATCTTGTGCAGAACTTGTTTATTTGTATTGCAGTGGCACTTAGAGCTTCCCGAGGAGTGAGGTCCATTGTGTTATGTGCTGGGCACACAGCTGAATTGGAACTAACACGGCTTTCTGTGTGAGTGCTCTAGAGAGAGAATAGATCATTAAGGTCACTTGTTTTCCTTACAGAGGCCAAGGCAGGATTGATTCCTACATTATGTTCTATCTGTGTATGTATTTTTCCTTCCCAGTTTCAAATAGCCAAGGTGTCCAAATGTTACTCACTTCCCTTAGGAGAGTCTTCTGTTAGCCAGGTGTTCTGTTTAGACAAAGTTATGCCTGAATATTTTAAGCCCCCTTTTTAAAAAATTGGTTCTATTGTTTTCAGACAGGGAATATTCATGGAAAAAAAGAAGCTTGTCACATAGGGAAAGGGGAAGGAAACCTCAGCCCCTGCCACAGCAAAGAAAGGATTGGAACAGGCAGCCTGAGTCAACCATAAGAAGGGTCCCACCAGCTCTTTCTACCTCCTCCCACTTCTAGACACTCCTGGCCATGTTTGAGAGAGCACAATTGAATCCATTCAGCACTACAGCATTGTATCTATTCAGAAAAATGCACTTCAACAGGGCAACCACCCTTAAAAACAGCCCCATTGTTTCCCGTAAAAGCCTCATTGAAATCTGCGTATGTAACTAGCTGCTGTTTTGTGAGTTAGCTATACTTGCCTGTTACTGATTTGAAAGTGAATGCTCCTTGGAGTGTTATTTTACTTGAGATACAGCTTCTCAACAAAATGTTCCTTCTTTCTTCAACAATATCGTTGTGGAGATTCCTCCCTTTAGAAAGATGATCAATATTGCTTTGTGACCTGGGATCTGATAGGAATTTGTATTGTTAAGTGCATTGGATCAGTGGTTTAAGGAATCAGATGGTTGTGTGTCTTTGTGTTTGCATGTTCACAGGGAAGCAGTTTTACCTGCCTTGCCCACCAGAGAGAGACACAATCACTGGCACAAGCGCACACACACACACACTCACCTCAGAATGCTCCTCCTGCATGCTGTCAATAGCTGCAAAGGCAGCTGGACTCGAAAGAATTGCTTCTTAGGGACAAGGAGGAGCTATTCCACATGCTGCATCTGTTACTATCAAGGTATTTTGCTGTAGAAGATTTCTTTAACATCTTAACTGTGCAAGCACAGACTGAGAGTGCTGGCAGAGCCAGCAACCAGACCGAGGGACATCTGTTCCTCCAGGTGACGATGCAAAGCAGGGCAGGATGAAAAGGCATGACAGATCTGTGGAACATAGTTCATGTCTGGGTTTACCAAAGTTCAAGTTTGTTTCATTAATTATACCTAGAAGTCCCTCAAACTATAAAAAGATTATCAGATGTTATAAATAAAATCCAGCAAATACATCTAAGTATCTAAAGCAGTGTGCCAGCCTTCACCCCTTTTTTGAGCCCCATATTGATCAGCAACTTATACTTGGCTTATTTGGACCTTTGTTGAGGTAGGTGCCCCCTTCAAGGTACAGTTGCAGTCTGGGGGGTTACCCATCATCTGTGTACTGATGCACCCACTGTCCACTAATCACAGAATCATAGAGCAGTTTGCATTGGAAGGGACCTTTAAGGGTCTTCTAGTCCAACCCCTGAAGTGAGCAGGGAAAAACTAGATCAAGTTACTCAGAGCCTTGTCCAACCTGACCTTCAATGTTTCCAGGGATGGGGCTTCTACCACCTCTCTGGGCAACCTGTGCCAGTGTTTCACCACCCTCAGTGTAAAAAGTGTCTTCCTAGCTAGTCTAAATCTTTCCTCTTTTAGATTACAACCATTACTCCTTGTCCTGTCACAACAGACCCTGATAAAAAGTCTGTCCCCATCTTTCTTATAGGCCCCATTTAAGATCAGGTAGATGTACTTCCACTTCATCCCCACTTCATATGGTTCCTGGCTGTCTGAGTTCTTTCTGCAGAGTTATTTGTGTGTAGCACTGAGGTTCACGCTCAGACTGGCTTCCCAGATATATGCTAGGAAAGGCACTTTCAACCCTCAGTGAGGGAAAAAAAAAATCCAACTCCACTTTCAAATGAGGAGTTAAAAAAACAACCTGTGGCAAATTTGACTGCTTCACAGAATGTGGTAATGGATTTGATGCCATGTGGATGGCAGAAAGTGTACACGATATTGGCCAGTTGTTTGATACTGCCACTCTAAAGACCCCAAGAATTAGACCAATTTCACACTAGAAGAGGTGCCTGTTTCTCACATTTTCTTTCACAGTTGGAGTCCTGGTCACTTGTTGATCTTCTGTCCTCATAAAATCTTTCCAGTTCATTTAAAAGTTGGCTCTCTTGTGCATTTCTTAAATTCTTTCTGAAGCTCAAGGTTTGAAATGCTTCTTTACTTCTGAGACTGAAAGGGCAAAACTGTAAACTGAGCACCCTGACCCCAAAGGCCTTATGCTGCCAAATACAGTCAGGAAGAATTTGTGGTGAATGGAGCAGTGGGATCATGCTCCAGTATTAAGTACTAGCTAAATGGTAATTTGTACTCTAAGGCTTCAAAATCCTATGCTTTCCCTTCAGATTTCTCCAATGCATTTCTATGACACAGGCTAGAAGCTCTCCACTGAAAGATTTCCAGACTTCTCATAAAAGGTGGCTGGCTCTCTAAGGCTGGAAAGGTATTTCCTTTCAGGTAATAACATCTCTTATTTCTAAGTCATCTTACAAAATACTACTGTTGACTCTTTTTAATATGTTTGTTTGCAGGACAGCCCATGATAAAAATGATTTTGCCCTTGCTATTCCCTCTCTCCCTCTCTCAAAGCACATGGGGCACAGACATGAATGGAGCTGAATATTCACTCCACAGTGGTAGGCCAAATAGTGTTACATAGTCCAAATAGTCCAAAGTTACAGTTGACCTTTAATTAGTCAGTTACAGAACACAAAGTTTCTTCTACATTTTTTAAAATTATTGTTCATGTGTGAACTAAAGCACAACACTTCAACTGGATTCTGTTGAATTCAGAGCCTGGAATAATCCTGAATACAGAGGAAAGATGATCCAAGCTTAATTCATAGTTCTAGCTACTGAAAACTGAATTCAAGTCCTACACTGTTTTGTGGTGCAGAACTTGACAGTTTTAGAAAGTTATTTTAGGAGTTCACCAGCAGATTAACTCTTACAACTAAGAATGTTGCTTACTAGCATTATAGCAAGATGTATTAAAAGGTAACTTGTTTGGTTTGTATCCCAGACCAGGTTGCCAGGAGTTAATAGACTTAATATTAAACAACACACAGTTAGGTAATCCCTACATTGTGCTGCCTACCACCACCTGCTAAAGCATACCCTGCAAGAATCCAAGGATTCTCCCTTACAGAAGCATGTGTATGTATAGTCACATATTACACAAAGCTCTCAAACAGGCGAACTCCATAAATCTTTTCTTTTTCATTAATATAGTCATATAGAAGTTAGCCTGAGTATTTCATTATGGTGTTGTATACACTTGCATCTAGAAAGGGGTGTATCCACTCTCTAGGCTGTGAAACCAAAGGAACAGGTAGAAAATTATCATTTGTCTTGGTTTTACTATAAACTAGCATTACAGTTCATTAAAAGGCTTGAACTTCTAGCTGTAGAGTTTTAAGCATTTACTATATGCTCAAGGATTGAAAAGCTGTTTATTATTGTTATTCATATTAAAGCAATGCTTACTAGCTGACCTAATTATGCACACACATAGCAGGAGACAGTTTCTACCTGCAA
This sequence comes from Bucco capensis, assembly GCA_013396975.1. Lineage (NCBI taxonomy): Eukaryota > Metazoa > Chordata > Aves > Piciformes > Bucconidae > Bucco > Bucco capensis. The sequence goes on along the minus strand of VWZO01021458.1, from coordinate 171,684 downwards.
ATCTTATAGTATAAACTAAATAAGAGTGGGTGCAAAATGGAAAGGGAAAGCGAATGGAGAAAGTGCTAGAACTGGAGCTCTCTGATTACAAACCAAGATGTGCGTGTTCTGGTCCCGTTGAGTCTGCCCTAAAGTGATACTTTCTAGCAGAATTTTCACAGATGCATGATTGTAGATCTGAAAGAGCAGTGAATGCTTCTATATAACAATCCTGATTGCTTATAGGTATTAGAAGTCTCTTTTAAGTGCTATCTAGGAGATGAGCTTGCTTCTATTGACTGTGACAGGACAAAACTGTGTTTCATGTACATTTCGATTATCTGGAGGTTTGGAAACATGTTAATGTGATCAGTGTAGCAGGGCTGAATTAAGCTAGTTAACCTGCCTGGTGCAGATGTGCAGTGTGGCAACAGAAGGGTGTTGCAGCAACAGAGTCTTTCAGCTGAAATAACTCTGTCTTTGCTACATTCACTTCCCTGATTAAAGAGATTCATGACATGATATCTCAGCTCTGACTTCTAATGTGAGTTTTATCAAGAGCTCCTTTACCATAACAGATGCATTTTGGGATATCTTCAAATCCTTTCAATCAAACTCCTTTCAAAGCTGATGTATACTACAGCAAGGTGCAAGCACCCTCCTGCCAGACGCCACTCTGCACACAAGGTGTTCAATCTGCAGAGTGATGATGGGTATCTTACAGCTCGCACAGCCCACCATTAGGGATCCTCAGTGGAGATTCGGGTCCCAGCACCCCCGGGTGATCCCTCAGGGCTATGAGCTACAGCAACCCCGGGAGACTTCTCAGGGTTGTGAGTGTCAGCAGGCCCGGGAGACCCCTCGGGGCTGCCCCGTGGAGGGGTTGCGCTGCGCGGCCGCGTCAGAGCCGGTTCCGGGGCCAGTGGTGCCGCCGCTGTCCGCGGTGCTGAGCGGCCCCGGCCCGACTTCTCACGCTCCGCCGCCGGCGGGACAGGTCCGCACATCTCCCATGGCTCCAGGGATGGACCTTCCCAAGGTGACTTGGACACAGCACTCTGCAGGAGCGGTTCCTCTGTGTGAGATATCCAATTTTAGGGTTTGTGCCAGTGGTGCTCCTGTTGTGCCAGTGTCCATCAAAGCTGGCAGGACTCGGGCACGTTGTCAGCTCTCAGCCATGGCAGGAAAAGGCTCTGCCTTCTTCAGGAGCACTGTGAGGAGAAAGACAATGTGAGGTCCCGCAGCAGCCCATCTGGCATAACTGGGCTTGCACTGGGAGCAGGTTTCTGTCTGAACATTAGCAGTTATGCATAAAGGTATCTTAAGAATCTTATCAATGAGGCTATAAATTCAGTTTTATAGCATCATTGGTTCCCAGGGCATTCTTGCAGGAAAAGTTGATAGCCTTTGTCTGAAATTGCAATGCCTTGAGGCCTCGTTGGCTGGTGCTCTGGAGATTTGCAGTGTATCTTTCCCCTTAGGTTCATGTGTCCCAACTGTCCAAAAATAACATTAAGAGCTTGGACTAGAACATCAGAAGATTTGTTTTAGCTATAGATAACAAGACAGAGATAAAACTCAAGCCTTGGGTTTCATACTAATTATATCCAGATGGCTGTGAGGTTTGGCTCATGAGGAAGTTTTGAGACTTCCATCACAGAAACAGTATTCACTATCCCCTAGAGCCAACAAAAGCCCATACTCAAAATTCTGATTTGCAGGAAGAGATTTCTGGAGATTTCTGAATAGTAGGATTCAGGCGTATTCCATGAGAATGAAAAATGTACTTCCTTACTTGTTTTTTGAACCACATTTATAGTAAATGCTCTATTCATTTTCATCTTTCCCCCATTAATCTAATCTCCTCAAATAATTTGCTCATATTTGTTCTTAGCACTGAAAATTCTTCTTAGAATTTCAAGATGTGCCATAGAAAAGTTTCTATTGCCTGATTAAATGGCTGTTTCTCCTTTCACGTATACATCTTAGACCTTTCTTCTATGAAGGTCCATACATACAGTGGAAAACATTTCCTTGGAGGAGCTCTGCCACTGAGTCAGGCTACCACAGTCCTGGATAAGAAACTTCAGGAGCTCAAATTGGAAATTGAATACAGGCTAATATATGAACTCAAAATGCAGCTTATGAACTTTCCCCTTTGCAGTAGATAAAGTCCATGCTTAAAAATTTAGTTCAATTTCTCTGGATTTTTCCCCAATTGGCTCTTCTAATGAAAAGCAAAAGTTATTCTGAGCACAAATGACCTGTACTAAGACTGAAGGCAGTAAGTAGCACTATCTTTTATGGAGATCACCTTCTCACAAAATACCATCTAAACTCTGTTCAACAAGGGATCAAATTTCATCAAGTAAGGGTAATAGGAGAATTGGCAAGTGAGAGACAGGCAAATACACCAAATTTCTTAAAATCATAGACTTAATAAAGGGAAATTCATTTGTATATCTCACACTGTTTTCCCTACAACCATATTAGAATTATGCCAATGGAAGGAAGTACTAAATATGCATGCAAGCACATTTAAGTGGGAGTAATATATCAGTTATCTTGATAAATAATAATGATGTCAGTAAGAACATCTAAGAAGACACAATGCACTAAGAAATAATAAGCATAATCCCTTTCATTAAAAATATTGCACTCCATGGGGTTAGTAATCCAAGACTGTTTCCATAAGGCTCTGTTGTTTTAACAGCTGTGGCTGTAGTATAAAGTTTCCCATTTGGAGCTTGAGCACAATTAAAGTCTCCCTCAACACCTGATTAAATGTTTTGGTTGTTTTGTTTTTTTACTAATTCATCTTAGTAATCAACTGGTCTTGAGGATGTTCACAATGCTGCATCCAGAGAAGTATAGAGATTATCTTGGAGCATGCACTCAGGATGCCTTGGATTGCCTGTTTATACCTCCTTAGCTCTTCCTGGCAACAGACACTTTATTCTCCTGCCTACTTCTGATTTCCATTTAAGATTTGGTTTATGAAATTGTTTAAAGGCCTTAAACAGATTATGACCAACTAGTGGTAGGCACAGTTTAGAGGGTTAAATTAAAGAGATCAGACAGGGAAAAAGGGAAAGGCAGAAAGATCAGGGCTAACCTGAGGAAATGGCTGCAAATACTGAATTGGATTTGACTCTTGTGGCTATGGTTAAATTTTTGGTCACAATTTTGTCTCAGCTTCATTGAAGCAAAAGTATGTACTGATGCATCCTTCTATGTATGTTTAGATGAGTATCAGTATTCCCATTTTAGAAGAAAGACAGTGAGAAACTCACTGACCAATGACTAACAATGCTCTTGGAATCAGACAGAAATTCTGGTAGAAACAAGAACTGATTTCCTGTTCTTAATTTCAGGCTAGGGGCTAAGACATGATAACATCCTTTCAAACTTCTGTACACACAAAGTTTTCATCATAGAATCATAGAATACCAGGTTGGAAGAGACCTCGAGGATCATCTGGTCCAACATTTATTGGCAAAAAGCACAGTCTAGACAAGATGGCCCAGCAAGATGGTCCAGCACCCTCTCCATCTGAATCTTAAAAGAATCTAGTGTTGGGGAATCCACCACTTCCCTGGGGAGATTATTTCAATGGCTGACTGTTCTAAGTTGTGAAAAATTCTCCTTTTGTATCTTTTGTCCTTCTCCTGCTTCCCTCTCTGACAGCATTTTAGTAGCCAAGATGAGGACTTCTTTAATTTGAACTTTCATATGGTTATCTTCAACTTTTTCTTGGGTGTGGTATCAGTAACCTTCTTCACTTCTCTCTCTGTGTTCTGGCTGGCTTCCTTACCAATGTCCAGCCCGAATCCCTGAAGCCACAGCTCCTGACTTGCCAACTTGATGCTTGCCAGCACGAATTTGTTTCTACCCTCCTGTCTTTTCTGTGCACTAAAATAAGACAAATAAACTTGTGGAAGAGAATTTAAAAAGACAAGATTTCCATCAAGTTTCCCTTGCAAAATTTTCTCCAGACTGGTCCCTGTGCAGCTAGGTTAATAGAAAGAGTAAGAGAATCACTGAATGCTTGAGGGATACTTAACTCAAATTTCCATTAGCATTCATTTTCTTTTCTTTTATGGAAAGTATTGAAAAATCTGTTTCCTTTTGGTTTTCTGTCAATCTCACAATCTATTTTTCATGCACCTTTGGTGATGTGCTGCTGGGCTATAAGAAGAGGTTTCTGCCAGGTGGATGTACCCTGTGCTGCAACAAACTTCACAGACCAGCCTTGTGTTATTACTCGTCTGCTACATCTGTTTCTCTGACTGGCTGCTTCAGATGAAAGGGAGAAAACACATTTTGTTTGCCCAGGCTGTGGCAGCTCAGCAGATAAGGCCTGTGCTCCAGTCTTCTTCCACTGGTCATAACACCACCTCTCAGGTAAAGGTTTGTATTCTGGACAAATCCTTTCCGGTGTGATGTTTCCATCATTGATCACAGCAGGGGGGTCAAACAGAAGAATGGGCTGCAGATAGCTGAAAAGAAAAAGGCTCTGGGAATTTATTACTTTGTTTTTTCACAGGGAGAATAAGAAAGAAAAGGCAGCACCTCTTGGCAAACAGTTATATTAAGTACAGTTTGCAAGAACTGTGTATGAAAAGAAGTTGAAAGGGTTTTGATTGTTCATGTAGAAAGGAGGCGAAGACGAGGTAACGTGGTAAAAGAGAATTAAAAAGGACATGGTTGAAGAAGGTAGCTTGGGAACGTCTGTTCTGCTGCTTCTAGTGACAGAATTTAGGACTATTCATGTTAACAAAAGTAGAAAATGAATATGCAAAATGAACTAATTTTTGTTCTATAAGTGATTGGCTGTGGAACTCACTCCATGAGAAAGACTTAACAAATTAGAATCAGTCACACAGGCAGATATAAAGAATAGCTTTAAGAGGGAAAAACTACTTATAGAAAGATAACAAACACTGCATTTAAGTTTCTTAGCAATTATTAGAAGCAGCAAGGTGAAGAGTAAGCTGGTTATTAGAGAGTTCTTACATCTGAGTCAGAAATGTTTCATGTAAGCTTCTGCCAGCTAACACTTGGGCCACAGCTATGGTCCAGGGCAACAGTTTATATCACAGCTGCTACATAGACAGCATCACATTGCTGGATTTCACTTCAGCTTCCCTGGTAATTTTGTTAAACCCTTTCCAGTGACTGAGACTTGATTCTCTTCAAGAGTTATTCTTTTGAAGTGTTTTTCTTTTCTCTAAAGTAATAAAAAACTCGAAAGTTAATCAGGGACCTCGCGTGCTTTTTTACATGTCACAAGGTCATGTATCTTGGGTTGATGACAGGGCTGCAAATGGAGACAAAGTGGTCAGGGGCTGCACTAATCCCTGGCATGAGGGATATGGAGGAGCAGCAAATAAAGCAGGGCCTATGTTAAGCGGGTGGGCAAATGCTTTTGAAAAAATCCTCTAAATAGACTAATTCCTCTTTTCCCTACATGAACTTGGCTGACATTGTTTTTTGTTCACCCTGGGTGCTCCAGAGCTGATCCTGGGAGTTTTCCCTTCCTGTGAGCCACAGGACCAGACACTGCCTATGTACCTGTGAAAATACCCCTTGGGTTCAGTTGAACAGACTGAAATAACCCACGCTGCCTTCAGCCTTTGTTATTGCTTGCTCACCCTAAATTCTACATGTAGCTGCTACCAAAGGAAAGTTTGACTAAGTCTGGCTGCTACAGAATTAATTTTAAGATTGCCTTTAAAAATCATGCCAGAGATAGATTTATATTTTGTTTATTTGTTTTCCTACAAATATTCCCACCCTTCACACTCACACACATTCCCTCTGCATGAGCCCAATATTCCTCAATTTGAGCTCAGGTGCCACAGTGATGGACAGAAATAACCATACTGCATGAAAGGTAACAAAACCCTTCAACAGCAAGTAGCTGTTTAGCTACTTTAGGAAGGTGGTTTATTTTCATTACTCTAGTAGAATGAAATTCAGCATCCCAATGAAAACAAGCAAGCAGTGTCAAAGCTTCAGAACAGCTTTGGTGCAGTTGGAAAAAAACAAAACAAAACCAAAAATCAAACAAACAAAAAAAACCCAACCCAAACCAAATACCAAACAAACAGAAACGCCACCCACAACTATTATTTACTGGCAGCTTTTTGATTCAGGCTCACAGTATATGTGGATGTGTGTATAAGTGATTTTTAACTTGCCCTGTGCAACAAGACAGCTGCAGGTGCTATTCCCTTCCCCTTTTACAGAAATCAGATGAACATGTTTTAATTTGTTCTCCTGCAGAAAGGAGGGGGTTAGGCACCCAGGAACCCCACACATCTGAGAGGCTGGAAGTTTCAAAGGAAACAACAAATTGCCTCCCTCCCTGTTGGGGTCCAAGGTTTTGACCTGAGTCAGAAGCAGAGACTGAAACAGGACTGTGATAACTCTGCACAGGAGTGCTCTGACCCCAGCCCAGAAGCCACCTCCAGGTCCGAGGTGGGACAGGTAGAATTTGAAGGAGACAGGAAAAAAAAATTAATAATGTCTTTAAGTGATTGTTTTACTTGGATGCTTAGACAAGACCCCTTCACACCTGAGGGCACATCCTTATTTGGAAATATTCAGAAATCATTATTAAGAATAGCAATAAGAATAAAAGTGTCTGTCTCTTCACATGTATACTAAGGAGGGTTGAAAATCTGTAAAATAAGGATTCCTGCTTCAGTGTGGGCTATTTAGCTTAACACTGGCTTAAATTGCCTTAGATGAGGAGCAAAGTGCTTACACTGACCATGGCTCCAGCCCTGGGACTGCAGGTCAGGCCAGCAACCAGCAAAAAACAGCTTCATGGTGTTTGTGTGAAAGGGTAGGAGCCCTCCTACGGTGTCCAATGGAAAAAAAAAATAGAGTAGCAGAGGAATCCTCTTTTAGATGAATGCACCTGAGACAGCTCTGGCAGGACACATTTTTGCTGCTGTTCCCTGTGGGTCATGGTGCAACAGCAGATTTGGACAATGAAGTGGCCTTGTCTCCACAGCAGGAAGGTTCCTGCAGGATGGGGCAAATTCATCATGCAGGACAGCCTGGAGAACGTTTGAGCAGTGGCCATTGCCTCCTCAGAAAAGACAAGCCAGGCCAGGGCTCCTTTCTTTGTCCAGGGCTGCAGCTGCCATGGTGCAGTCTGTGCAGGCAGGGCAGAAATAAAAAACTATGCTCTCCCGCAAAGTCTCCTTGGCCTAGCTGTTTTGCCTTTTGACACAGTCAGCTCTTTCCTTTTTAACACCACTTCCTCTCCTCTTGGAGATTTTCAGTCTTGACCAGCAGTTTCAACGTTCTTCAAATGTCACCTGCAATCCTCCTACACTCAGGTTGACCTTCCCCAGATCATTTCTACAGATTTCAAAAACAAGTCACCATCTCCACCTCATCCTTCCCTTTTAATCCTGAGAAGTGCATCTGCCCTGGCTGGGACAGGCTCGCAGCAAAGCCGAGTAGAGGCTGCACTAGGGACCCATGGCTGGGGGGGAAGCTGTGGGGAGGGTGTTAACAGTGCTGCAGGCAGCTAGGCCTGGAGACCCCCAGTTCTATGCCTCACCGCAGCCCTGGAAGATCCAGAGTTTTGGGGTTGGGGGCTCCTGAAAAACCTGGGTTCTGCCCTGCACCAGCTTCCCAGCAAAGCACTCCTGGAGTTGAGCTGCCAAGCAGGACAGTGTTTAGAAAATACTTCTAAATATCCATATTTATTTATGCACACAAGTATATATATATTCACATATATGTATGGCTGGATATTCATATGTGCTCAGATGGATGTATATAGATATGGACACATGTATGTGCATCCTTTAGCACCTGCCAGGCCTAGCACCCACCTACCATGGGCAGGAAAAGGGGCTCAGGGGCTTGGAGCCCAGCGGTGACACCAGGCATCCAGCACCTCCCTGCCGAGGGTTGGGATTGGGCCCCCGGGGCTGGGAAGGACTGAATCAGACATGGAGAAGAGACTGGGAATGCCCCAAACTGCCCCAGGAAGAAGAGTTCCCACTCCACGAAATGGACCTCACAACCCCCCACTATAAAATGAAAAATAAAATTACAAAAAAAACCCAAACCACAATAAAAACTCCAGAGGAGTACACAGGGATAGGATTTGTTTGGTTTTTTGTTTGTTTTGGCAGTGCACATATTAGAAGAGGGTAATTTGGGGGCTATAAATACAAGACGAAAATACACCTAATTCCGTCATCATATAGATATAATATATTTCACTCTCACCACATAAATACAAAACATCCAAATATCCAAAACATTCAGAACAAAAGTTAGTAGCAAGGGCTCAGCGCTCGATTCATTCATTATTTTTTTCAACTAGTTGCCTAGAAACTTCAGACGTAAATAATTTACAATAAAATTACTATTTTCTTTCTGTCCAGATCCTTCTGTCCAGTTCTGGTCTATAATTAATTCTATACACTACAGCAACCATTCC
>VWZO01021458.1:86960-161268 GCA_013396975.1 Bucco capensis | reverse complement strand
ACCCTCCCACCCCCTTCCCGAACGGACAGACTGACCTTCGGGGCGACGGGGCAAGGGAGAACCGCGGGGACTGCCCCGCTCCCGTCGGGCTCCGGCTGGGCGCCCGCAGTCCTCTTGCCGCACCCCGGCCCCGGCCGCCTCCTCGCCTCGCTTCGCCTCGCCCCTCGAGTACCGGGACGCCGCTCCGCTCCGCCCCGGCCCGCAAAGGGAACCGCGCCGGAGGGCGGCGGCGGCGAGGGAGGGGGCTGCCGGCAGGCCGCCGCGCCGCCTCGTCCCATAAATACCGCCACAAATAGAAACTATAAATATAAATACGGGGAAGTTACTTAGAGTCAGTCCATTGCTTTTTTCTCAGCGCTCTCTTTATTGTTGGTCCGGGAGTAGGGCTCGAAGGCGGACGAGCTCAGGTAACGGGCCGACAGTTCCTGCAAGTTGCCCGCCAGCGAGCCGGCCACGGCCAGGGGCGCTGCGGAGGAAAGCCGCCCAGCCACCGAGCCCAAAAGCGCGGGCACAGGCAGCCCGAACAGCCCGTGCCCGGCNCTGCCGCCGCCGCACTGCCGCTGCCCGCTGCCAGGCCGGGTCCCCGCAGAGCCGAGCCCAGGGCTCCGGTGGCGCAGGGCGGCAGCAGGCCGGGCAGCCCCGGCGGGGACAGTAGCCGGCCTTGCTCCAGCAACCGCAGGACGCTGCAGGTGGCGGCGGTCTCGGACACCACCGACCGCAGCTCGGAGTCCTTGCCCTGGTCCTTTTTCTGCTTGGTGCGACGGTTCTGGAACCAGACCTTGACCTGCAGAGGCCGAGGAGAGAGGCAGGGTCAGCGGGGCGGGGAGAGACGCTTCCCCTGCCAGGTGCCCCGGGACCCAGCACGACTCCGCGGGGCAAGGGGGGAAAGGCTACAGAAACGGGGGCAGGAAGGCTCCAGGCAGGCACTTGTTAACGCGGAGCGTAGTGAAAACCTGCACAGCGACACACACACGCAGATAACCTCGCTGCTCCCCGTTCCGAGCTGCGCCCAAGGGTGGAGCAGAGGGGAACCCGAGAGCCCTGAGCCCTTCTTATTGCACTGTATCTTTAACCTGGTTCGCCTCACTTTTTCCTGTTTTACTGTAGGCCAGCAGTTACCAGGGAGGCCGGATCCAGCCCTTCCCACACCGCTTTATTCTAAGCCAGCTCAAGCCGGAGTCCCAGGCCCACCTGCGGCCCCGGGACCGCGCACGGTAGCCCCGCAAGTAGGGACCCTGCGCGCTGCCACCTCCGCCTCTGCCCGCTCAGGGCCAGCTGCCTTTCGCGGGGGTGACAACAGCTCTTCTTTCCCAATCTGACGGTCTGGACAGTCTCTTTCCCCTCCTCACCCATTTTAAATATCTAAAAGGGAATCCTGGAAGCCTCTCCGAAAACAACAAAAAAACTCCCAACAAAACAACAAACCAAAACCAACAACAAAACCAACTCCAAAACAAAACAAAAACCCATCCATTGTGGTTTCTGTAACCTGCGAGCTATTGAATTTGTCATTTCTATCAGGCAAGGGAAAGGAAAAGAGCTAATTAGCTCGTCGGGAATTTATTGTTGTATGATATTTTGCAGTAATATGAAACCGAATTTGAGAAGTTTGGTCTTTTTTAGACGTTTCCGCGGGGCACTCTCGCATAGCTTTAAGTCGCCTGGCCGCCCCCGGCCGCTCTGCTCTGCAGGATAGAGGGGCCATTCCTCCCCCTCAGGAATACAAGGACCCAAAATACCGCCCAAACTCCAGTCCCGTCCCCAGATCTCTTGTAGCCAGACCAGAGCGCTCAGACCTAACGTCCCTATAACACAGCAGCCCCCAGGGAAGGTGCCAACCTTCTCCTCCCCGGGTATTAGCAGCCCCTTCTGAGGGCTAGGAGCGGCTCGGACCCACCTCACTTCTCCCTGACCGCAGCAGTGCATCTCTGCGCCTAGGGGCAGCAGGCACCACAGAGCCAGAGCTCCCCGCGGGACGGCCGTGGAGGGGACCCGCGCCCCAGCCCGGGGAGGGCTTTTGCTTCATGGCCAGGCTCCTGATGAGCCGTCGTCCCGGGCCGCCTCGCCATGCTCAGACGCACGTGGCCGGAGCAGAGCCCACGGGGCCTGTGTACCGCAGGACCACCCTTCGCCAGCAGCCCCCCTCCGGGACTTCCCTTTCCCTGGCCGCACGCAGCTGTAGGCCCCTCGCCCGGCAGTGGCTCCCCTCCCACTCCTACTGAACACGCGTGGGCACCTCGGGTACGGCCTCAGCCCCTCCAACGGGCCCGCGGCCCTGCCCAGCAGCAACCCGGGGCCTGCGCAGAGGCGCGCAAAAGGCGCGCAGGAGAGATGGCTAGACCAGACCGGTCTGGGCGATGGGGATCCCGTGGAGGGAGCCGGGAACCGACGCGGCGCAGGGGAGGACAGGGCAAGGGCAAGGCGGCCAGGGCTCTCCATCCCTCTGGGGCTACCTGAGTCTCGGAGAGATTGAGCTGGCGGGCGAGCTCTGTGCGCTCCCGCCCAACGACGTACTGGCAGCGCTGGAACTCCATCTCCAGGCGGTAGAGCTGCTCGGCCGTGAAGGAGGTGCGGGTCCGCTTAGGACGGTCCAGATCAAGCCCCTTAGGCAGAATAATCTCTCTGATTGAACCTTTGGCATCTGGCAAAGAAAGGCGCAGTCAGCTTTACACCCAGGCAACCCTCCTTCGCCCCCTCTTCCTTTCTTCTTTTCGTTTTTTCTTTTTTTTCTTTTTTTTTTTTTCTAAATTTTTCGGAGGGAAAGAGCCACCTCCGGCGCCTTTAAGACCGAGCCCTGAGTAGGGATGAAGCAAAGTCCCTGTGACTGCGGCACTGCACCTGGTCACTATGCTCAAAGGAAGGAAAAAAAAAACCCCAAACAAACAGAGAAGGAAGGCGGTGGGGGCCAAGGACTCTGGAAATAATCCTCTCAGCCCATTAAAAAAAACGGGTTGAATATGTTGAACTGACAGTACGACACTGCTGCATCATCCACGGCCCCTCTGTGAAGCCGGGGAGCGACCCTCCAGGCCAGGCTTTGTGCCTGGAGCACAGGGTTACTCTTTGTTCCCTCTGGGCTCCGGGTTAGGGGTTGCTGGAAGCCACCACAGACACCCAGCCAGCCCCTAAATAGAAAATATCATCATTATTAATAATTATTTATATTATTATTGAAGAACAAGATTCCCCGTGAAAAAAAAAAGCAAGCAGGAGCTTTCAGGGCAGAGGCAGCGCTGTCCCCGGGCTGGCTGCCTGCCCACCGAGGATCTGTGGACACCTCCAGCCCAACCCAGCATCCCAGGAAAGCATCACTGCCACCGCTGCTGTGGGGTTTTGGCAAAGAGGAGAAGGAGGGAAGAAAAAAAAAGAAAACCAACCAAACAAACCAAGGCAGGAAGCAGCACGCAGAAACCTCACTTTCCTGGTAGCCCCAGCCGAAAGAAAGCGGGACAAATCTTATTAACACGACTGTCAAGCTAGAGACAGATTCACGTTACATTAAAGCCTTCCCAACTTTGCTTTCTGTAATTTTACCTCCTCGATACGTTTTAAATCAGAGTCAACCACATCATTCTAATCTGAGCTCTCTCTGGGTCAATCGGTCGCACAAGGATTAATCACTGTTTACAAGGCCTGGTTCGCACTGATTTTGTTCCTATTCTGTTCTCTTCCTCCTCCCCCAAACGCACCTTAATAAAACCGAAATTTCTTCACGTAATAGTTTTTTAATTGTTTTTGGATGGAGTAGGAATAGAATGATTTAATTAGTTTGGCCACGGAGGGAGACGAAGGTTGAGGAAAATAAAACGTATTATTATTTTTAAAATATTATTTAAGAGACTTTCGTTATTCTTGCTTTGATTTTAAGGCTGATGGTTATTTAAAAATCTCCTTTTCTGCTGAGATGCTGGGCACGGGGAGATGAGGGACAGCGGGAACCCCTGTCCTCCAGAGAGGGCTCTCTTGCCCGCTCTCGCAGCCAGGCAGGAGCCGGAGCCTCACGCCTTTTGTACGCGGCAGCGGTGGGATGCGCGGGCGCGGAAAGCCACGGCCCCTCCGAGGGAGCGCTGGTCCCGGCGGGATTTCCGCGGGGATGAACACCCCAGGAGAGTTGAAAAGCAGGAGAAAAGATTAAAAAAAAAAAAAGAAAAAGGAGCGGGACTGGCTTGGTGCGGGACGAAGCCAAGGAGGAACTACCGCGGTTTAACTTTGCCCTGAGCCGCCGGCGGAAATTCCGCGGTATAACTATATAAAGCCGGGCTGGAGCGGGGCTGCAAGGTCTTCCCCCCGGAGCCTTAGGAAGGGCTTTCAACCCAGAGACGGACAAAAGGCAAAGCAACCAAATCAACACATCTCCCGGGCGTGAGTACGGCTCACCTTCCCCCCACCTCCCCTCCGAAATACCTCGAACTCATACCTCTGACTAGGATCCTCCTGCAATAGTCCGGATCAGCCGAACTAGATTTACTTTTATTACAATCTTCCGTAGCTGCAGAGGCAGAAAAAGTCCCTTGCTGATCCTTCAAAAAAGAAGTAGAAATATTTCCTTCAGACCCTTTGCCTTCCTTGCCCTCTTTATGTCCGTTCTTGGAGACCCGGTTAGTTTCAGTCTCTGAACTGCATCTAACGTCCATTTTGTCTTGTTTCCCAAACATGTAGTGCAATAAAAACAAAACAAAAAAAAACCAACAACAACAAAAAAATTATAGAAGAGTAGAAGAAGAAGACGAAGTCTATGCTGGATATTGCACGGCTTAGGGTCAGATCGGTGAGGATCTGTAAAAGCACCTTGAGTAAGGAAGGTCGGGTTTTATCCCACTGGAAAAGCAGCGGCTTCCTCAGTCCCAGCGTCCTAATGTGTCTGTCCAGCTTCCCAGAGCGCCCAGTGATCAGGTACTCAACAGTACAACTCTAAAATGATTTAATGTCTGCCTTATTACAGAGACATGTAGTTGTTAGACACACAGAGGGACGCGCACTCGCTGTTTCAATTGATTACGGGTAATTTTGCAGCCTCCACATTTAGGTTACCTCATGAATACACTAAATTGTTTGGATAATATATCAGATCGTAATGGATGGTTTGTGTGCTTGTCCCCAATCAAGTAGAGTTTAGCCAGTGAATAAACTGAAATGATTGGTCTTGCTTTCAGGAAACACACAATCAAAAGACTGAGACTTCCAGAAAGAAAAAAAAAAAAAAAAAAAAAAGGAAAAAAAGGGGGGGGAGAGGGGAAAAAAAAAACTTTTGACAAGATTCACCCTGAATTGTTAGCACCATTAGCAGCCATTATTAACTTTCTTCAGTATGCCTTTGACCTCCCGATTATATAGTTGCTTTCTCCAAAGCACGCCAAATAAATCTGAATAAAGCTGCTAGGAAGGGCTGGAAAAATGCAGTTGTAGGGGGGGTGCAAAAAAAGAAAAAAAAAAAAGCCCCCTGAATTCTAAACAAACAAATAGATCACCAGCACGCACACACACAAAAAAGTTCTTCCTTCAGGCAGATCTCTCCAAGGAAGGCAGGTTATCTTGGCCAGCAGAAATCCTCCTTAACACATCTCCCCACAGACAGCCATCTTAAACTCCTACCTCTCCTTATTTCAGTCCCGATACTTGCTTTTTGTGCTTCTCCCTCTGTGTCTGTGTGTATGTGTGTGTGCATGTGTGTGTGCTAATTCTGCACCTTCACAAACACTGAACCTATTCGCAGAGCCTGCTCACTGGAAAAAAAAGGGGGGGGGGGGGGGGAGGCCACCTTNGGGGGGGGGCGAAGCCAGCTTTGTGTGCAGTGAATCCAGGAGGGGGAAGAAAGGGAGAGGGGGAGAAAGAGAGAGGGAGGGAGGGAGGGAGGAAAGGAGGGAGGGAAAGGAGAGAGAGATAGCCCGTGAAAAATCTCAACTGCGTGATCCACTAAAGGAGAAAAAAGTTTTACTCTAGCTATTTCATTGTCTCTGCTACAATATCTTGGAGAACCGCAACAGCCAGTAATCCAATAAGAGCATTGATTAGGCTACAATGATTCAATTCAAGCAAATGGCCTTGTGCAAAGAGCATGCTCCAGTCCTTCTTGTCACCTTGCAGGGCAGAAGCCCTCTTCATGCTGCTCTCCTTATTCATTCCTTTATGGGAAATGTAGAGCAAAAGGAGTGAAAGATGGCAATTATCTAATTGGACTATTAACAAACAATTCTCTGAGTGTGGCTGTCTGGCAGTGGTTCTTGGGCGAGGTGAAAGGCCACATGTTGCACTGGCCCCATTCACAAAGAGTTTAGGGGCCTGAGAGGGAGAGAAAGAATTTTCCCTGAGAATTTTTCACACAAATGCTGGAGTATCCATCAGGCGTGCTCCTCTCTGCTTCGTCCTCCGCCTGCCTAGGCTGCTGCCTGGGAATTTTCCCCACCTGAAGCAGGCTGGAGGAGCCTCCTTGCATTTTACTGATGGGTATGAGCAGAATGCAGTGCCCTTGCCAGGGCTGCTCAGCCCCACTGGCCTCATCCTGCTCCTACTGGAGGAATAACAGCCCTTGTCCCAGGGCACTCAGTCTTTGTCCAAGGTGGAGTAACACAGTGAAGGATCCAGTGCCTAACTGTCATAAATAGGAAATTCAGGGGAGACAAGAAAAGAATGGGGGAAAAAAAGAAGAGAAAGGAAGGGAAAATCAGAGAAATAAGAAAAGAAAAAAGAAGAGAAAAAGAAATAGAAAAGAAAAAAAAAGGAAAAGAAAAAAAGGAAAAAATAAAAAAAAGAAAAAGAGAAAAGAAAAATGGAAAAGACAGCTGTTTACAGATACATTTCAATAGTTGTCTTTAGTTGAAATCTTAAATCTTGGTAATTTTCCCACAAATCACAAAATAGTTTATTTTTATTAACATTGCCTGAAAAGTGTGATTGAGATTCAGGAGGTGCCCCTAAGATTTCCATCAACCCTACCATTTCAGCTATATTTATAAATGCAATTGGATGTAGAATGTCTTTATTATGGACCAATTTTTATTTTTCCTTACATGCAATGCACCTCAGCAATCTCTGGTGGTCTGTTGTTATTAGCTACTACTTGTATGGCAGTCATACCCAGGGGCCCCAAATAAATCACAGCCCCATTGTGCAAGGCTTCATGCAGTCATAGAGAGAGGATGGAATGAGTTCATTTCCTCCATGGATTTTCAGTGCTGTGCAAAGGCCTGTTGTGTGAAGGGATGCTCGTGAACCAGTACATTTAGGAGAGATTTGGTCCTTTCAGGGGAGGTGCAACAAGTGGGTGCTGCTTAGTGAGAATATTTTTTATGCAGCTGAAGGTATATGTTTGTGTTTAGCAGGTAAGCTTTGTTGTGTGATATGTATGAACCTATACATGTGTATGTATGCATATGCAAGGTCATATCAACAGTCCAGGCTGGACTCAAAGATCTCAAAGGCCTTTTCTAACCTAAACAATTCTATGATTCTATGACATGATTTTAATGCTATATCAAAGTTCTATTTAAAACATTGTTTACATAATAGAAATTTTTTAGTCAGAATAGGCATAATGATACCCATATAAGGTCTACTGTGAAATACAGAGAGCAATTATAATTTTATTTGCATAGGTGTGTGGGAGTAGGTATGACATTTCCCCCAATGCTTTTTCATTATGCTAATGTCTAGGCATAGGCCATAATAATAAACATTGAGTTATTGAACTCAATTACGCTATTTAAAGCAGAATATCTGGAGATTAAATATTGTATTTGTGTGTTAATTCAGCTTTTTTTTTTTCAACAAAGCTCAGTAAAGACAAGGGAAATTTTGTTCTATATGTGTAATACCTTAACAAATGCATTGCAAGCTCCTTTTTGTCCCTAGAAGTCAATGTTATCAAAGGGCTTTCTTCTATTAAATCAGTTAAACTTGCTTTCACATGTTATGAACATGATACAGTTGAAGATTTGGAAATCCAAATAATGAGTCTAATCCTGTAGCAAACTTGTAGTGAGTAGACATGACTATCCCCACACAGCTGAGTTACTTTCTCTGAGGTCTGCTTATCTGCAACAAACAGCAAAGTACACAACAGCATTGGCAAACTCAAATTTTTACTATTTGTAAAGTCAATGTTTTCATTAAATTAGCAGTCACTAAACTTCCTTTGACCTATCCACATTTATTTTTTTCCCCAATAGGCTTAAAATAAAGCATTTTTGAATATTATGTTCTTTCAGGACATAGTATGTTCCCTTCTTACTGTAATAAATGCAGGGATCTCTGGATAAGCAGATTAGGTGTTGCTTCTTTTCCCTTCAAATAGTGCTTAAAAATGTCTCAGCACACTACACAGGTAATCCCTGGCTGTACTTTGCCTTGTAGACTATCTTGTTGCTTTTCAGATACAGATTTATGAGTCTGCAATAGCACATGGAAGACTGAAAAATTGGTTTCTCCTTGGCTGCCACTATATATATATTATTTTTATCTTTATTTGGTATGCAGGAAACTACCCATTATTGCTACTATTTCCTAAACTCTTATTTGACAAAGAAATATTTCTGGCCCAAATTCTTTTTAAGGATTGCATGCCAAGCTGGTTACTGCAGTCTGAGCATGGTGCTTAATTGCTACTGAGCTTCAGGGCATACACTTGAAGTTGAAAGATTCATCAAATGGATCCCATGTTTAATTCACTTAATTTACTATATTACATGGATTTCTATCCAAATAATATTCCTTATGAGTATAAGATTTTGTTGACTTGGAGAGCTGGCTCTTGGCCTCCTCTGTGTTCTCTACATTGCAGAGTCATCCTAATGGACTTTACCTTTGGTTGGTGTTTGTGGGTCTGGGATGAAAAGGAAGCCACAGATGGATAGGCTAATCTAAATATCTAACAACATGCTCTGCTGTTTGCCAGATGCACCCTTCACTGCCCAGCCAGGGAGAATGTAGGAAAAGAAGTGATGGCTTCCCCAGCACCCTCCAAGCCCTGAGCGAAAAAGGCATGCCTCAGAGATCAGGTTTAAACAGTTTGTAATTCTATTAATTTGACAAAATACTTTTATTTGCTTTGGAATTTACAGATGTATTTGGCAAGCAGCTGCTAGCTTGCTTGGATAGTTGGATACTAGATGGATACTAGTTTGGATATTTGTTTAGCACAGGGAATATGAACTGATACCTTGGGGTTGAACATCTTCCTGGTTATTTCCAATTAACAGAGAATATGATAGTTACACTACATTACATGTGGAAATGTCAAGTAGTTGCTATGAAGAGATCCTACCACACATCCAGCACCCTTGGTCACTGTTAGATGCTAATAAAGGAGTAACAGAAAACCTCATCATTATATGCAGAGATGCTACATTTCTCTTTGACAGGATGTTTCTGCCCAGTGTAAGTGACACTCTGAGAGGAGAAGATGATATTCTTGAAGCTATAAGGTTGGCGAGAGGTTCTTTTATGGAGGTCTCAGTTTGTCACCTGCTTGAAACAAATTGCACAGGATAATAAACAACTCTGTTGCTCTTGCAACTATTCACTGCTAGGGAGGAAATTGCTACACAACCTAAGATGAACTTTGGAAATTTCTGCGTACACTTACTCTTGTGTATTCAGGGGACATTCAAGAGGCACATGATAAACCCTTAGTTGAAGATAGTAGCTTGTTCTAGTGGGGTTGGCTCCACCTCCTGCAAGTGAGCCTAAAGAATGGTCCTGTTCCCACAAAGGTGAACAGGATCCTTGAACATCAGGACCATGTCTTTATCTAGAAGCTTTACGTTGTCTTTGAAGAAAAAGATTAAAGTGTTAGACTAAGTTCAGCTTTCTGTGTGAAGTAGAAGATAAGGCTGTCATGTTTGTGGTGTTGTTCAATGTCATGTGGGTCCCTAGATCATGATAGAGAAGACATTACATGGTGTGGCTTATGTGACATTAAATGCCACAGGCTCACAAGAACTCTGACAGGTATTACAACAAGGCAAAGACAATTTGTCTTAAAAGTAAGTAACACCATCATACATTAGTATGATGTTTCCAGATAGGTTCACCAGCTCTTATGTAGATGGTGTGTCCTTCAGGCCGGTGCCCTACATATTCCTCTCTGAGCAAGCACTGTTTAAAATAAATAAGCATAACTAGACAACTATTTTAAATAAAGTATCAGATCAAGATAATACGTTATTCCTTGTAGCTGTTACATAACTAGACAACTATTTTAAATAAAGTATCAGATCAAGATAATGCGTTATTCCTTGTAGCTGTTACAGTCCCATGCTTCGCTATGCTCCTGCTTGCTAGCCTGATGCAGAATACAGAATTTGCTGCTTCTTAATTTTCCTGCATACTTTGTCAGTAATTGCAGTATTGTCTCTTCCAGATACTAGACTGAGCATATTGGCAGGGCTCAGCAGCGCTGTTCTGGAGGCCAGTAATAATGAGCATGGGTATCACATGTGTATCATGGTTAATCACGTTGTGGTCATTATGAGTTGCTCCTTACAGTTATCAATCTGGACAGTAGATTAATACAAAGCTTCATTGCCTGTATCATGCCCATGGCATATGCAAGCCATCTGAACAATGGTGAGACATGATTCTTTTCATGAGGGAAAACTGTGAATTAAGAGGGAATACTGTTGCTTCTCTGACAGCTGATTGAGAGCCTTCAGTTTCAGCCTAAGCTGTGTCACTGACTCCCTCCATAACCACCAGCACCTGAGCACTCAAACACCCTCTGCCTTCATTTCACCCTCTTCTGACAGGGGTATTACCTTTTCCAACTTTGCTTGAGCCCTCAGGAGTATTTACCTCCTCAAAAGCTGTTAGCTCATGTTGGTGCTAAAGCTCCTGCAATCCTATTCATTCCCACAGCCAATACAAGGCTGAAGGTTTAAACAGTGCAAGAGGAGTTTCCAAAGGTGAAGTGTTCAGAGTAGTACATGTGATCTTTTCAATACTTGGAGTTTTAGCATTGAGGGTCTATGTATCAAAAGCAAAAAAAAAAAAAAAGTCATATTTTAGGTTAGAACAATTACGTTCTTTTATTTTGAAAGCTTAAGTCACATCAGATTGAACACAGAACATGTCTCAAATACTCATAATCATGGTCTCAAGGAGCCAGAGGAAGGCAGTACAGGACAGTCTAGCTGAGCTGAGTCTATTCTTCTCCTGGTTACAAGAATGATCTGAGAGATCAGAAACTGACCCTTCACTCTCAAGAGAGATAAACTCTGCCATCATCCCAAGGCTAGTGTAGTACAGGATCCAGTACACTTGGTAAAAATCTTCCTGAAATTATACATTGTGAATTTTTTCATTGCTAGTTTTACCTTATTATCAAATACTTCTCCCATGTGAAAATGGGAAACATCAACAAAAGACATGAGTACAAACCATAAACAAAACCAAACCTATTTTGGAAAGGTTTGTCTACCTAGGTACCTTGGTTACCTCCAACAAACAAGAGGATAAATAGGAAATTCTTGAACTACAGGTCTTAAAGGTTAATTCATACCATAAAGAGAAATGTGGCCACATTTATAAGAAGTTTTTAGACTGAATGTGTAGTTTGAATACTGGCAGGATTTTCTTACCTGAAATATAGCAGTATTTCAGATGGACAGCTGAAGTTGTGGTTCAAAATACTTCCTAACACTTTGTCAGATAAAACGGCGCAACAGGCAGGCAAAAAATCAGTGCAGTTTGGTTTGTTAAAACCTGTCAGAGGTTGAGGGTTAGTTTAGGGAGAGTTCACTTCATGGTGAATATTTTACCTGATGGATTTAAACACACTGGGAGTCTGAGCATCACGATGGCAGACAACTCTGAACATGGCTAAATGCAAGGTAATTCAAATTATCAGTGATTAGCTATATAGCTGGAATAACTTGAAAAGCCCTTATTTCCAAGGCTCTCTGAGGAAAAAGAACCTGCACCAGGAGCCATTAGCATCTGTTTTACCTCAATCTGTATTAGTACCTTAAAAATAAAATAAAATAAAATTTATTTGAGTTTTTAAAATAGAGATAGAGCAGAATGCAAAAAAATCCCACCACCATCAGGATAACACAGGATTATCCACACTAACTCTGTGTTTATTCTTTTTATCTTCTCTCATGAGATATATATCAGAGTCCAAAAATATACAAGAAATGAGAATAAAAATAATTACAGAGCTGCTAGAATTAATACATGAGGGGCGACAAATTCTAGAATTATCTTACCAGGAAGGAGAAGACAAAAATGGAGCTGATTATGGAAGTCAAAATTCTCAAGCACATAGCACTGGACTTTCTTTTTATCTTATCACACGAGAACAAACATCAGGTTAAATTAAAACTAAGTAAATTTAGAATGAAAAGTAAATGCCCAGACACATGTCTCATCACCTATGGGAGCTGCTGTAGCAGGAGGTTACCAAGGCAAATAGCTTGATTTTAAAGTGAATTGGATGTTGTTAGGATTACCTTATTACACAAGGTTGAAAAAAGTGATCAGCATGATCGAGTCCCCAAGCTGGACTCTAATCACATGAAGGAGTGGTGCAGAAGCAGAAGTGCATCACGTTGGGGGCTAGTTTGTTTTTCCTTGAAGTATCAGGTGTAGGATATTCTGTTACATATCAGAAAGACTGCTGGTATTGGGTAAGAAAGAACAAAAGTAGTACATCTTTAAGGTCCCTTCCAACCAAAACCATTCCATGACTCTATGGTTTCTGATAGCAGTTAACACTAGCACTTAGTACTATATAACCTGTGCCTCTGGTAAGGAAAAAAGTAAGAGTGTGATCAGTGGAAGATACAAGTCACTTGGCATAACCATGTTGTATGGGAGGTGGGAAAGCATTTAGTGAAACCATTTTGTCTTCGGTGTCCCTACCATGGGAAAGCACGTTTTAGCTCAAGCTTCAGCATTAGTAGGAAAGGCAAAGGCATAAGCATTATTGGCTCCAAAATACACTTCCATGAAGCAAATGGAGACTTTGTCGCAAGTTCTGGTCAAAGTTGAGACTTTGGAGGTAGAAAGGCACAAAACATACCTAATATACTGTGAGGCTAAGGGAGTAAGCTGTCTTCTTGTGGTACATTACATACTGTTCATCATGTGATGTTCTGTAAAGCCAGGTCTGTTGAAGTCTGGAGCACTGTCAAATGCTTTGGGATTGTGCTTTGTGTTTCCACAGAATACAGGCAAGGACAATGAGGACAAGAGCAAGAAGAGATCTTTTGTACTGGTGGACACCAGCAAATTCCTTTGACAAAGGGATCTACAAAAGTTGGAAACCAAACTCCTTGAGCATCTTTATGGTAGAAGGTGCATTCCACCTCTGGGTGCAAAAGAAGGATGATTTATTGTTTTCAAATTCCTAGATGGAAATAACCTACATAAGACAACAAGATATCCTGGAGTTTAGATCTGTGCCAGCTGAATTCTTATACTTGCTTTTGCATGAAAGGAATAGTGTTGGGTCCATAGCAACTGCACTGTCAGGAAGAAATAATTTGGGCATTTCTACCATATCACTCAGTTTCCTATTAATGGATATAAAGGGGTTTATACTTTGTTATTGTTTTGCTTATTCATTTAATTGAGAGAGATACAAATATTAAATAATAGCATGTTTCTAAAAACTGGGATATTCCTAGGATACTGTTTGGCTATTTTTATTGCTAGAATGTTTCTACTACCCAATAACCAAGAAAAATGAAGTTATATTAATAATATCTAGAATTCTCATATCTGTTTGTGCTCCTGATGGATTAGATGCTGTGCAAAAAGACTGAGTAAGCTTTAAGACATTTACAGCCTGAGCAAGACTAAGTGGATAAGCAAAGAAATAGGGCTTATTTCATTTTTATGAAGGGAAGAAAACGTTTGCTTTTATTTTCTAGATGGAGAAAAGCAGTAGAGAATGCTGTGTTTCCCAGTGGTGCCAGAAGAAGTGAACGAGATCATCAGGGCAGTGCTCTAACTCTAAGACCATCCAACAACAACAGAAAAATATATCCAGGAAACAGAGGGATTATTCAGCAGGGATGCTGAAAGATTGCCAGGGTCCTATTGTTGAGTTCCAAGGTGTAGAAATGATGTTACCTACTCCCTGCCTTTTCATATGGCACATACAATATCCATGTTGTACGTCTAGATGTCTAGCTGTGAAAGACAAATGTTTGGCATGTTTTCAAAGGGCATGTTCTTGAAACACTTACTTAGATCCCCACATACCAGGTAAGAGAAGCAGAGGTCCAACTCTAGCAACCTTTACCAGTTCAGGAGAATGCACAGCTCTGAGGACTGATTCTAAACTCTTCCATGGAGAGACACAGTGCTGCTGATGTTACTAAAACCGCTCTTGATCTAGGCTCCTGACAGACTGACTCCAATGACTGCTCATTTAGCAACCTGCTGCCTGGTTAGTATGAAATTGTTCCACACATTTTTTTTTTGTCTTTAGCTTTATGTTTTAGTCTGTTACACTTTCATTTCCTCCTAATGAAGAGCAGAACTGGACCTTTTGGTATCTGTCTCCTTTTGTCATGGGAACTAATTCAGCATTGTGCTGGCAGCGCTCCTACTGCTGTCAATGGGAATTATGTTACTTTGAATGAAGGAGATTGAGGCCATAACTGTTTAAGAATTATGCTATTAAGACAGCACAATGTGTTTTATTTTTATATAGAACATTACTATGAAGAGTCAAAACCACTTTGTGGAGAAAAGGGATAATAGACTATACTTCATGGGGCTGTTTGGAGTGGTGCTCTGATTCAGAAGGAAAAGGACAAATGACTCTACAGATGTGAAGAGAATAGCAGAAAAGCCGGACCTTGAAGGCAGTAAAGCAGTCAGCAAGTTTCCTGACAGAACAGACATAACAAAGGGGAAAAGGAAAGATGAGCTACTGAAAAGAGCTAAATGTCTGCTGGCTAGAAATAAAAAGGTGTTGAAAAACTTCAGGCTGGAGTAATTTCTCAGTCCTCCTCCTGCCAAACACAGGCCAGTGCTTAGCCTTCAGCTGAGCATCACAGGTCACTGTCCATTTACATGGAACATACTTTTTTCCCTGTTATGAGCCCACCTGCTTGTGTCATCTCAAGAGGTGAGACGTGCTGAGGACATGCAGTATGATGCAGCCACCCACCAAATGGGCCACTGCAGAACCCTGCCAGTACTGACTGGGGCGGGGGGGAAGACTAAGAGGCAGGGCAAGATGAACAGCACAAAGCCATGCTGTCCCATTGGTTCCTGTACAGTCTTTCCAGTTAGGGAAGAGCATCATCCACTTGCTCAAATTTGTGGATCGTATCTTATTGACAGGTTGTTATTGAGTGAGCCTGAGTGCAATGAATGGACATGCACTATGTCAAGGGAAGGCTGCTCAATGTGAATAGCTGCTTCCTTATCAGATGGAGTGTCAGTTGTTGTGCTGAGTTGGAAGGCCCAGGCAAGGGTCCTTTCAGGCAAATGAATGCCACATCTGGATTTCTTTTCATTTCATTATATTCCTCACTTTTGTTTAACTCCCTCCCATCCACTTCCTTCTTAATGGGATCCATCCCATTGCCTGCATTCTACCAGGAATAAAAGGGACATGTGCTTGCATTGCAGCCATTTCCACTCCTTCAGTTAGTGCAGCAGGATGTGAGTCCAATTCCAGGCAGCTCCTATACTGCTAGCAGTGTGGCAGGCACAGCAGCCTGCCCAGCCTGGGGTTGGAGCTTTCAAGATCTACAGGGAAAAACCATAGCAGTGCTGAGTTCAGCTGTATCTGACTGCCAACCATGGGTCTACACAAGCTGCAGACACTGAAGTAGCTGAAATATAGATGAGCCCAAAGGCTGTCTCTTCCTCTAGGAGGAAGTCTCCAGAGGATCTGGAAATACAACATGTGCTGCATCTCCTGCCTGCCTTCCACCCCACTGCCTCCCAGGCACTTCCTAGCTGCTCTGCATGGCTGGGTGCTAACCCTGCTGCTGCAGCAGGTTCTTTTCAGCACAGTTTGAAACTCTGCACACCTGCCCTGGACAGCACGGGCTCTGCAGAAAGAGGTTTTAGAGCAGATGAAGTGTCCAAACAAAACAGTCCTACTCAAATGCTTTTCATAGAAAGGGTTAGAAAGCTCAGCTTGCTTCATTTCATTCAGTGGATGATTTTGATGTTGCACGTTCCTCTGAAGTTCAGTCACCCAGGATAGCAGGGCTTATTCTCAGAAATGCTAAGAAATGTTTGCATGAAGCTGCTATATGTATAATTTGACCCCAAGGGCATGAGGAAAATTCAGAAGAACATATTTCACCCAAGTAGATTTGTCATCGATAATCTCTTCCAGTTTTTTTCCATAGAAGCAGCTTTTGGCATTTCCTATTATCAGAACCCTGTTCAAACATTTACTTCAACTGCAGTGAGGTAAAGGAAATGTTTATGATCTTCATTTTTGCCAAAATGAGGTAGAGCATGGGTAGGTGAAGTGACTTCCCTAAAGAGGGATATTTAACTTGAAACAGTGCTAAGTGGAGCCTTGCACTGGTTTGCATCTCAGTTCCATGTTTGCAGCAATTCTGTCCTGAAGCCCCAAGTAAAACAAATCAAACAATATAGACTCATAACATTTGAGTTCATCTGAATGATTAAAAAATATTTTTAAATGTTGAAATTTCCCTTTTCACAATCTTTTAAAAGAATATTTTAATATAGCATCCAGCAAGAATCCTCTTCTACAAAAAAAAAAAAAGAAAATCTACTGTTGAAATGATATGCAAATAAAACATTCAATGAGTTCTAATAAAGAAAGCACTCGAGTATGTGTTTATCTTTAAACACATCTGAAGCCCCATTGACTTTGACAAGACTACTCATATGCTTAAAGATAAGCCTACTTTTGTTGGATTATGGTCCTGATGTTGTAAGTGCTAGGGGAATCATTTTCATGCTCTCCAGAAAGGGCTTTAAATCACTTTTGTTTAAGGAGAGCTAACTAGCTGAATGTAAACATATCTAACAAACCGATAGATCAAGATTAACTTTTACGCTAAGCCACTTGACACCTCTAGAAATTACTTACTCTTGAAGTTTGGTTCTTAAAGAAAATAACGATCCAATTATTTTTTAAATGAAATAGAGTTGTAGGAAAACCTTGATACTTCCACGTGGGAATTTTGTTTAAAAAAAAAAAGAGGAGAAGAGAAGAGAGACATAGCCACATTAAATGGAATGCAGTGTGCATGTCTGAAGGGCAGGAGAGTTAGGTGGATTATTAGATTTCAGCACTTGAAAGGAGAAGCACTGTGGTACGTAATAGGACTTGGACAGATTGTCTGCTGTTGGTTTTGCTGTTTTGCTGGTGATGCTCCGAGCAACAAAACAGGCAGTAGGGCAATGCAGCCTTAAAACATAACAGATATCTATAACACAGAATCTTTCCTTTGTGGATGTTAAAGAGTCTACATCCAAATTCCTTGAAATCAGTGGAAATGCTGTCATTGACTTCAAGGAGCTTTGCCTCAGGTCTTGCACCACTCATCTTGCCACTATACACAGGCACTCAGGTCTGCTCAGACCTGTGGATCTGACAGGGTTGTCACTGTGCATCCCCTTGGAAGGTGAACAGGCACTGGGGTTGGGATCTTGCCCCTGCCCTTGACATACAAACGCCTGCACTTGAGAAAAAAAAATGAAAACAGCACTTCTATCCCAGAGCTTTTGTATGTTTTAACTTCTTCCCAGTCTACTGTGGGCTGAGGGGACTCTGCTACAACAGTGTGGTCCCTATAAGCAGGGTAGTGGTGCTGCTTTCCACCTCTCCATTACCTCCCACAGTTCCCATGTGCTTCTACTGCCTGGGGCACCATGGGGATTTGCTTTCCAGCCAGTCTCAGGACTGCATTGCAGGTGCAGCCCATGCACTTCAAATTAATTTCTTCCCAATGGGGCTTGAAATAGTAAGAATAAAGAGCAGTTGTTGGTGGTGCTTTTTTAAAGTAAAAAACAGAATTGCTAATACTTCACAAAAACATTGCTTTTTAAGCATCACCACCTCTGCTCTGTGCCTCGTCGGGAGTCTAGGCTGGAAAAGCAATGGGAAATACAAGGTAAGAAAGCCCTACCATCTAGGCCAAGCACAGCAATATAACATCGCTTCAGCGATAATGACAATGGAGAAGGAACAGAATGCTGTCAGGGGATAATGGTGTCCTGCTGGCAGCTAAATATGAAAGCCAAAGCAGAGACATTTATAAAATAAACAAGCATCAGGGAAGATGAGACATTTATTACAGTGCAGGAAATAGTAATCTTCAACAATGGTCCATTCTGGTTTCCCTCATTGTTACAGAAATGAAGTGGTGTAAATGAATGCTTTGTCTCATGTATGTTTTATTGCTTCTCAGGCAATTACCAGACTGTATTCGGTTCAGCCTAGGGGAGGGAATTACACGTCTGATCGGAGCAGAGTTTATAGGGGCAAGCAGGCCAGGAGGAGACACGCTTGTTTTGTGTCTAAGTCCGTGTAGTCTTCTGACCACCAGCAAAAGTGACAGACCAGGCTGTATCACACCAATATATGATGTAAGTGGTTTTACATGACGACAGAAAAATGCCCTGCAGTGTGATGACATCATCTTGGTGGCAAAGCCTCGCTAGGCAGTTCCTGCACCCCACCCCTGTACATCATCATGCTCTGCCTGCTTCTCCTTTTGGTGTCAGCTATAGAATTAAGTAGCAGATGGAATAAAACAACCCCAGAAAATGGCTGGTTTCCCCCCAGTTAGAGTCCTCTATGTGTCTGTTGTATCAGCTGCACAGATGGGGGGTCCTGGAAGGACAAGCACAGAGGGTTATGATGAGGCTGGAGACAGGGGTAGGAGATCCATATATCAGAAGGAGTTCTGCCAAGAAGAGGGTAAAGGAGACAAAGCCTTTAATCAGTGGATAAAATCACATTGAGATCATGACATAAAATGCACTACTCTGACACAGAGACCCCCCCCATATGCTGTCATACCACACATATGTTCTCTGTGGTGTAATAGTCCCGTATATATGTTTCTCAAAGAAAACAACAGTGAATGCAGATTGTGGCCAAAGCAAAGCAAATTCCAACATCTCCTATCACTTCAGTGAAAAAAAACCCAAGGAAGACTATGCTTCTTGCCACCACTGTGCCAAATGGGGAACAAAAAAAAGAGCAAGAATTTGGACATAATTAAGTTGTCACGTTTCTGGCTGGAATGAGACCCAAGCTGAACCCACACTCTTTTATTAACCTTCTGTAGGGTGGGGAGGGTGTAGGGGGAAGGCATTAAAACATAGCAGGGTCATGGTGACAGGTGTACAGATGATGAAGAGAGAACACATAGTTAAGTTGTCAGAGGGATGTGTGACTTAAAACTGTGGGATAAAATAGAACCTAAAGCAAGAAAATATACTTGACCATCAGGAAACATTTTCTAGCAACTTTTTTCTTTTTTAATATTTTTGTTCTTTTCTGAGCTATCCAGTGGTATAACGACCTCTAAAAACTGCAGAGTAATTCCCGTGGACTGTTTTGAAATTTAAAGCTGGACTGAGAAATGTAAGAAAATACTACCGAGTGAGGATAAATTAGATAGCCTAATAGACCATTTTCCTCTCTAATTTCCATTAAGGTGATTAGTTGGAATGTTGCTTGCAGCATATTAGTGAAGAAAACCCATTGGAAACCAGTCACAGAGTGGATTCAATATCTCAAAATAATGTTTGTAAGAATAACGGTGTGTTCTTAGGTATTTTATAGCTCTAATTAGTGTCTGAGTGAATCACAATCTTTAATATATGCATCTAGCAACACTCCTCAGAAGAGGCTTGTATCAACTGTTTAACCGAAAAGGAGCAGATCTACACAGGGATTTTTGTTTTCTTGTGTTCAAAGGCAATCAGGAAAATTAATCTGAATTAACTGAAGCATGAATTTAATTTGGAACCTTCTGCCAAGTTACATTTTGCACATAATCCTCATTCAGAAGGAAAGTGTCTTCCGTTGAGTGCAGAGTATTTGGCTCTCACTGCATACCTGTTGACATCGATATCCGTTACCATTTTAGAGTGGATTAGTTGCACTGTCCAGGGACTATTAAATAGAGAATTTGTTTGCTTTTTTCTGTGCTCACGGTTTGATGGGCAAGCTGCCAAGCATTTTAGAATTAACTACACAAAACCATCAGCTCCTCTATGGTGGGGAAAACAGAATTGGCAGGGCTTGGTTTAGTTATTCACTCTGATCCTGGGGAACCATAACTCACATAGAGTAACTAAGATGGCACAACCAGTACAGCACTGCTGGACCGGGTCAGAGCAAGGGCAATCGAGCCCAAAAAACACTGTCGGATCAGTGTGTTAAATAGATCACAGATGGAAAGAAAAATTATTAACAGTTTTGGGAAGACAGGATGAGACAGTGCTTTCAAACTGCATCATTTTTTCTTTTTTAATATAACATTTTCATACTTTTAAATGTCTGCCAATTCCCTTCCTCTGTGGTTACATTCTCATTCCAGTGCTGCCTGCTCTGCATGGAAGATCCACCTCCTTCTGTCCCTGCATCCTTCTGCGTCAGGCACTAGTTGAAGCTTTGGGGGGTTATTTTAAGAAAGTGGTTTTATGGGAAAGTGACATTCGATGTTTAGTGTTTCTTGCACTGTGATAAACTAACGCCAAGGAAAAAAACCCAACAAAACAACAAACTAAAACCAAACTCTCCAAAGCTCACAAACAAACAAAAAAACCAACCCTGGATTTACGGGAAGAAAAGATTAAAAAACCAAAACCAACAAGAACAACAAACCCCAAAAACCAAAACCAACAAACCGAAACCAAACAAAGCAAGCACAAAAACCAAAGCAAAAAAAAAGCTGGGCGAAGCAAACATCTTCAGATAGCAGTCCCACTCGCCCGCCAACCCGGACCGCGGATTTAACAAGGAGCAGGTAAAGGAAGGCGATTGCCTGCTGGCACGGATGCCAACCCCATGGCCGTTCTCCATCCCTCCCCCGCGGGACAGCGCATGGCCGCGCACGGAAGCTGGGCACCAGCCGCTCCTTGCCGGGGAATCCTCCCCGGCTCTGCGCTCCGGAACGCGGCTCGGGAAGAGGCCTCGACCCAGAGAATCCTGCCCCGACGGCGCCAGGAATCCGTCGCGGGAAAGGTGGAGAGCGGACGGGGCGGGGCGGGCACCTCCCCAAAGGGCTGTGCCGCCCTCCGAGCGCCCGCCCGTGCGCGCTCCTCCCACCCCACGAGTGATCTCCCCACGCGTGTTCATCCCTCTGGGATGGGGGAAGGACGCGCCACGCTCTTGTCCCTCGAAGGGAGAATCGCGGGTCCCGCCGGCCACAGAGCGGACGGAGGAAGGCGCCACCGGGATTCCCTGGCCTTGGTCCCACGGGCAGCGACAGGCAGCACGCCAAGCCTGCCACCCCCACCTTCCCCAGTGCAGATGCTCCCGGGGCTGGCTGGGAGCCGCAGAGGTTCCTATTCAGGACACGGACTCAATGGGGAAACAAAATCCATATTTTTATTTTGGTGGTTAGGTTGGGTTTTTTGTTTGTTGTTTGGTTGGTTTTTTGTTTGTTTGTTGTTTTTTTTCCCCTCCGTGCCACCTCCCACGATGGGGCTGTTAATCCCCAGCACCGACGGTGATGGGCTCATACCTCTCCCCTGCCAACCTCGCCCTCAGCACTCACAGTGATGGGCTCATATGTCTTCCCGGCCAGGCTCGCCCCCAGCCCAGGACCCCCACTGTCCTGCAGCGCGACCAGAAGCAGTCGAGGACAGTGATGAGCACAACTCATAGCATCTTGGAAAAAGCGTGGGCTTGAGTTTTGTTTAGCTAAAAGAAAAGATAAATGTTAAGCTAAACTCGTAATTTTTCCTTTATCCCCTTACAAAGTAAGAGTATAAAGCATGGGATCTTTACGACAGGAAAAGAAGAAGGGGGGGGCGGGAATAGTGCGGGAAGGAGGCAAGTACACAAAACGAGAAATGCTGCTTTAACATGATCTTGGACATTCAAAACGAATTAAGTTATCTCTAGTAAACAGAATTTTGGAAAGATTTGCAAACCTCCACAACGCATTTTTAGGACTGAATAATGTGCCTCGCAAGTGGAAGCAAAACTACAGTAGTTTTAGGCGACGGTACTTTGTTCTTTGAAAGTATTGCCCTGCATTTAAAAACTCAATTTTATACTAAACAGCTTAGAAGTACCAAATAATTTAACGGAAGTATTTTAATTTTTATTTTTTAAATAAACTGAGACATTAGACAGTCCCCTAGTTGCTTTAAAATCTCTCCCCGTAGGGCACTGACGAATTTTACCTTAATTTAGAGACGATTTGGCGAGATTTGCTTTTGCCTTTTTGCACAGCCATTGTCAGGTCTTGTTTCTGAAAAGGAAAAACTACTGAATTTCCCCCCCCCCGACATTTTATCAGTAAAATTGTTTTCATCTCTGTCGTTGACGGTCTTTGGGCAGCACAGAGAGTACGACAGGGGCTAAACGAAGGGAATAAACGAGTATCTTTCAGGCAAAGGAAGGAGAGCTCAAATACAATAAATCAAACCGCGCCATCAGATGTTGCAGATATTTTATTTGTACCAATTCAGCAGATCGATGGTGCCGGCCCCGGTGGTGGTGGGGGTGCCCCACTACCGACCGGGAGCGCAGCCGCACAGCCCGGGCGCTTCCCCTGAGCTTGGGCCAGTCTGTCCCCGGCACCGGCTGATGGTTGGAAACGGGCTTTTGTTCCCAGGATCTCAGACCGGAGCTTCACCGACCTTATCTGTTATTTTGGGGGTGGTTTGGAACCCCAGATTAAAGCATTAATTTCGCACCTGAGAGGCGCTGAATCGCAGCCTTTCCCCAAACGCGGCTTCGTGACTCCTTCCACGGGCAGGCAGTCGTTACAACGAGAGTACCGGCGGGAGGACATCCACATCAGCCCGCCACGCGGGATCTGTCCCGGCTCTCTCTTTCTCGCTCGGCCAGAGATTGAGCCGCCGTTTTTCGGCCAGCGGCTGACAGCCGGGGCGGCATAGTCCGACGGACTGTTTGGCTTTGATGTTTCTTTGTTTTCTTCTCAGGCTCGGGCAGTCATCCCTCGGATTTGGGGGGTCTGGCCGGGCACACGTCGGGCCGGGCCGCGAGTGCTCTCACTGTGCTGGGAGAGCATTCCTCGATGCCTGTGTCGCCGGGGCCGCCTGAGGCTCTGCAACTCTCCTCGGGCATCCCTCGGTAAAACCAGCAATAGCACCAAGGGGCGGCAAACTCATTCTTGCGCCCTTTCCCAACCCTCAGAGATTAAAAACACAACTGGGGGACCCAAACTAAGGGGCTTCGGTGCCTGCGGGGGTGGGGGCAGCTGTATCTGAGAATATACCCGCCAGGACGGGGTGAACAGGGCTTCGGAGACCTTAGGGCTTGCCAGAGGCTCAGGGGTCTCTCTCACTGTATGCTTATACCAGGCAGCCGCCCCATCTCCTTAGTCCCGCGTGGATGCTTGCGCGGAAGCGAAGGAGCCGGCACCGTCCTTGGTTCCCGTTCACACGTCGCCATCACCCCCGCCTCAGGGCTGACAGTTTTGCACTGCTACCTGCTCTCACCCTCTCCGCTTCTTCCCTCGACGTCCGTTAGAGCCCTGTTCGCCTCAGGCGGTGGCCGCTCGCCCGGTGCCGCCGCCAGTGCCAGGCTGGCCATGGGCCCCTCGGCATCGGCTGAGGGCTGGGGGCTGCACCGGCAACTTCACTCCCCTCAGCCGCAGCAGCGAGGAGGAGACAAGAGGCAGTACGGCATCTCCTGGGATTACATCCTTTCCCTCTGGCTTTCTGGGATCGTTTGAGACCTGCTTGGTCGGGCATGGCAGCGGGGTTTTGTTTTAGTCACACAACTACCTCTCTTCAGGGCAGAGTGAGGGTCCTGCCCTCACCTCTCAGGTCGGCAACTGCAGGACTCCAGTTGCTGGGAATGCCTAGATGCAGGAAAAGCCTCTTTCTCCCCACTAAATGTACACTGAGGTTGGGGGAAGGAGGGAAGGAGGCTTTTCTAGGAGGGATAAAATCATGGAGCCCAGGGATCCAGCAGTTGGTCGCTTGGGAAAAACAGAGCCTTTTTACCCCAGCCAGTCCTCGTCCACATCAATTAGGGCACCACACTTCACCCTGCCCAGATTAGAGGGGTGAATTTGCTGCCTTCCTTTTAGCAAAAGAAGCCCTCTTGCCTTCCTCCAGCCAGGCTCAGGGTTTCCCTGGCATAGACCCTAGACTCCACAGTTTTGCTCCTGTTAAAGTCACGACCATATGAGAAGTGGAAAGTATCCTTCATACCTTCATGGGGGCACTGGTGAGACTCAGTGACAGCCTGGAGGAGATGGAGCCCTTTCCTCCCCACCCAAGAGGACACAGAAATGGAAGCACAGCCACAGGCAGGCCTTTCCCACGGCTCAGCAGCTGTGGCCCCCTCAGTCCATCCAATGGGCTTTGCAGGAAAAGGGTAGTTTTCCTCCTAGGAGTGAGCACCATCCTGCCTTGCATGTCTTAGCATGGATATGTGTGCGTGGGAGAGTTCAGTCCTCCAAATAGCTATCCTTGCCCCTGCCCTGTCCCATCCCAGTTGTTGGGATGTCCTGGTGCCTTCCAGTCCTTATACTTCTCTGTCCATGTTTGCTCAGGCCAAACTTGTGAGCTCAGATACTATTTGGAGGGGAGGAGGCAGGCTTTACCTCCCAGATCCCAGTGACTTCCCCTGTGGGGCTTATTGGAAAGGATCAATGGGGAAGGGTGATACCTGCTGTGGCTGCCCATTGCTTGGACATCTGTACCTCAAGTCCCTGTCAGAGCTCTCCCAGGCAGGGACCTCAGCCGAAAATCACTCAGTGTCACTTCATTCGCTACCGGGAGGAGCAGCTCCTTCCCATCCTTTCTGGGTGGATTCTGAGTGACAAGGATGAAAGGAGGAATTGGGATAATTCCCCATACATACAACTGTCAAAACATCCACAGCCCTTCCCAGCCCTTCCCACCACTGTGAGACATTATGATGCTTCAATTCCTGGAGATATGTCTGGCTCTGGGAGGTCTTCGTGATTTAGTGTCAATCCGGAGTGTGTCTGGTGATTTCCATGCCCAGCAGTTAAGCCACTGTGTGCCACCTCACTGAGTGCTTGAGAAACCTGGCTAAAACCCTTGCTAGGTGTTTGTGAGCACTGTGAGAACACAAGTATGGTAGAGCTTAAAAGAAGGCTTGGAAGAAAAAATGAGGTTGTGATGAGAGCATGATTTATGGACTCAGGCAATCATCCAGCATGGTAATTTTTTACTGTGAAGCCCTTTACTGTCATACCTGCTGTCATGCAGCAGGTACACTAACAGCACAGAGCTGCAGAGGCTTTCAGCCATCCAAAATACAGCAGTTCCTGGGAACTGCTGCTACTCACACTGCTTGGCTCAGGCATCTCTGCTTTCCTTGCATTTAACGTTCACAAAGACATAGGAAAGAAAAGGGCTGGGGAGAGCATGGAATTTCGTCATGGCCATCACAGATGACTGCCTCATTGAAACTTAGTTTATATGAAGTCACTGTGTGTAGATTCAACCAACCCTACTGCACACACAATGCACCCTACAAAACCCCTTCTCACATGAGGTGATGAACCAGAACTCTCTTCTAAGAGGCCAAAATGCAGAAAACATTTCAGGAAAAAAAAGAGAAGGGAACTAAAAGAAATGTCAGTGTAAGAAGGAATTGTTAAGGTGCCATTCCCATAAAAGCTTGGGTAACTGCCTGAAGAGCAAAGAAACCAAACTCAACTGCCTTTCCTGTCTTCCAAAAAAGCCTGTGAGTCCTTGCCAGTCTTAACTAAGGGAAAATGTCTTCCTGGTCCTAGCTTTGGTAAGTTCACAGGTACCAAGGCATTATGCGAAATACACCAGTCATGAGTGTTCTTGGTTTTCTCCATGCTGTTAAGTGCTCATTCCTAAACACATCCAAAGAAACACAGTTGAGGAAAAGAGAGCTTGATTGAGAGAGCAAGCTAACCTCCACCTGCTCTGTTAGGCACATTGGTATTTTTTTTTTTTACCAAGCATCAACAGGTTAAGAAACAAAATGCTTATCAGTGCAGGCTTTAGAGAACTGTATTTAGATTTACAAACAACATTGTATCTGGATCAACAGGCTATAATTAGAATTTAATAATCCAAGTGGAGGAGTAATACGCCCGCTGCTTGAAAAATTGGAGCCTTTCTTTTGCAGATCTGAACATTCAGCTCTGCAGATTGGACTCCAACTTGCTTGACACAATTACTGTCCTAGTGAGGCAAACATGTTACAAATAAGAACAATAAGATCAACAATAATCTAAGTCTAATACCATAAACAAAGGGAATAATTGGAACACCTCCTGCCCCAGTATAACCTGCACAACTGGAACAACCAATTAGCATAGTTGCTGGAAAAAATATGCAGGAAAATGCTGTGTTTTACAGACTTTTAAAGAGACTTTAAGGCTGGCAAATACATTAGAAGTAATCCCATGAGATGCATCCATGACTATTAGATTCTGTCTTTGCATTTCTTTCTAAAGCCCACCTGAGCCAGGAGTGGCAGTCAGCAGTATTGATGAAGGGGGGAAAAGACTTGTGTAAAACAGATTCTCCTCACATTACATTCTAAGTATTTAGTATGAGGTGAATAATTAAACACAAAGTTAATCCGAGGGATTCAACACAGGGACTGAACACACATGCACTGAAATGGATACAGTCCCTGGGCTGTGTTGGTATCACAACTGCTTCTGGCAGGACATGGGGACAAAGCAAACCCCTGGCAAAGCTCCTGCCATGGACTGACCACTGAACATCACAGCTCAGGGATGGATATTAAAAGGAGATCTCACTTCTCATTTTGCTTGCAAAGCACACATCAAAATAGATTACCCACCTGCCTTGAGGCAGGCCCTCTCTCCAACCATTGGCCACGCTGGAAGAAGGCAGTCCTGCTTCCCAACAGTACAGCTGCAGTGCTACCATCTGTGACATTTGTAGTTTCCCAAGTGCATCTGGGATCTCTCTCCAATGAACAAAATAGTGGCTTAAGGGAAAGGGAGTACAAGCAGCTCAGATACCTGAGTAAGGAGAGGGACTACAGAAAGGACAATGCCTGTTAGAGAAAGTTTTCCTCCTCCATTCTTTCTGCCACAATGACAGTTACATTTTCCTATTTTACTTAGATCAGGCTAAGAATCCTATTTTAAAACTCTTGCCCAAATCCAAAGAGTAGTTCTGGAGGTATTACAGCTGTCTGAAAATAAACTGTGCACTATTTGCTTTAATTTCCCGTAACATTGTTTCCACAGGACAGGAATAATCTGGAACAGGATATGGCTGGAAAGTGATTGGCAGGGATATTCCAGTTCAAAAATTCAGTTGACAGGATGTGATCAGTTGATCTTTAAGGAAACCCTTGACAGAAAGCATAAATTCTGCAGTCTATTTTAAAATTGTAACTTGACTTCTTTACTTGTATTGACTCATACTTGGCTTACTGAAGTGCTTGGAGATTGCCTCAGCAGTAACAATGTTGAAAATGTGTTTAAAAAGGTGAAAGTCTATGTGTACCATATTAGCCCGATAAAACTAACACAGACATGGTATGGGGAGGAACTCCATTCATCAGCAGGGCTTTGAGCCCTTCAAATGTGTCAGAAATATCCATGCTGTCCATGGGTGGTGGTATGTGCCCTCAGCCCACTGAGCTGGTTGGAAAATGTGTAAAAATCAACTCATGAAGAAAGCCAATTCCCTGTTGAGGGTGTTCCTGAATAAATTCAGATATGTTGCTTATCCCAGCAGGTATACCCTATGGTTTTGAAACAGACCTGGAGCTCATGTTTTACTTGGAGGTGTGAGAGTTTGAGGGGACCAGCTAAGTCTGTCCTGCCTCCTAGGAGAGCCAGGATTGCACCAGTTCTCACATGTCTCTGGAGACAGCCATGGTGTAGTTTAGGTATCTGGTAGTGGAGGTCGCTTAGAGTACATCATTCAGTGCACAGGGCTGAAAACTTTCCTTTAAAACATGTCCTGGCTTTCACTGTCACGGATACCTCAGCAAGACACACCATAGCAGTATATTCCAGCAGCTTCCAGCTCCTTTCCTGGATGAAAGAGAAGCAGAAGGAAGAGTTTCTCCGTCACTTGGACTAACACAGGGTCTGCACAGCTCTGTGTGACAGGGAGGCAGCTCAGGAGAGCTGGTGAGGAGGATGTGAGCACAGATGCTCTTAAGCTAGGGAAGGGGAAGTCAGCTTGTAGGCTATCATGATATCTCTATCCCACTTTCATCTTGTACTATCCTAGACATCAGAAAAGAGTAAGATCCAGATGAGATTGAGGGAAGATATTAATATTATCTCAGTTTCTTGGGTTTTATGGTTAAAATGGCACTCCTCAAACTAGTTGGATGGCTGCAGGCTGTTTAGAGGGGGGGCCAGCAAATACTTGCTATAGTTACACTTGCAAAATGTAATTTCTCTGCAGATTTCCTTTCTTGCCCTCTCTTCCCTTGCCTCCAAAACCAGGAGCCGCTCTTTTGGTATTGTGCTACAAACAAGAGCTCTCAAAAAGGAGCCAAAGTGCCCAGGAAAGCAATGGCAAGCAGTTCCATGGCACGGTGGCACCAGTGTACCTAATAACCATTTGGGGTTGCTCTCTGTTTTCCCCTCTTGTTACAGTTCACAGCAGGTAAAGATAAGTTCCCTTAGAACACACATATCTAGTCAACTCACCCAGCACTGTCAGATCTTAAATATGAATCCATAAGGCAACATGCTGGGGGAGGTTACACATGGTTGTGTGTATGTCTGTGTGCATTTGGTGCCAGAAATCCACTGGCAATTTCTTAGGGGCCCACTGCTGACATCCCTGCTGCATTGACTGACTTGCTTTCCCAGGAAGAACTTTTACATCAAGTCACAGCCCTTGAACATGTGTCTGCACGCAAAGACATGCTGGAGAGGCTGAGCGAATTGCCTATCAGCTGCCAGATCATCCCTATTCTGTCATCCAGCCTGGCTTCCTGCCTCTCTCCGAACTCGCCGTTTGGAGCCGGCGATCACTTCGGGCTTTTAAAGCTCTCGGCGGTGGTGGTGGAGAGGGATGGTTGCGCAGCCACCCCTGGGGATTGCAGCCACGGAGCTCTCGGTGCCGCTTGGCTCCACTCCCGAGGGACCGGCGGGTCCCGCTCCTGGCCCGCGGGCTTGGAGCCCCCTCTGCCGGCAACGCTCCGCTATTCAGGGCCGGATTGTACGCTCGGGGCCGGGACCGGCAGCATGGCCTCTACACCGCTCCTCCCTGGAGCAGGCATCCCAACACCCTGCCTTCTGCTCCCGGGTGCTGTTGCCTTAGCTTTTTCTTTACAAATTCCAAGGACATCTCCCGTGAGGACTCCAAAAGTCCCAGAGTTGAGGACTGTAAGAGTTTTGTGGTTTCTGGTCTCTTGAAATGAAGAAAAGCCCCATAAATAAGCAAAGCTACTTCCTACCCGGCTGGAAAAAGGAGGTACCAGGCATCTCGTGGGAAGAACAGATTTCCTGACTTTTCCAGCTTATTTCCAGACCAAAGAGACTTTGAGGAGCAGCTGAAAGTTTGCTTTCTGCTTTGACTTGAATCTCAAAACTTTGGAATGATGTTTACGCATTTTCAATTGCTTGTTGCCAAAGCCTTACAAAGCCTGTGAACCCAACTGTGCCTTGGTGATGGGGCTAGGAGAGGTGGTGCTCATGGAAGCAACCTGATCCAGTCATCTCTGATGACTGCAGGGGGATTGGACTAAATTACCTTGAAAGGTCCCTTCCAATCCAATCCAGCCTGCGATTCTGTGAGATCAGTTTTGAAGGTGACTAAAACAAGCCAACCCCAGCCTGGAGGCAAGTTTTCCCAGCAGATGCCTTCTCTGGATGAACTCTTGTTTCTTTCAAGGGCTTGGAAATACTTGAAATGATTTCCTTGTCACAGAGATACCATCTCTGGCTCAGGAAGTCCATGAACTGCAAACTGCTTGAGGCTAAAAGACTGCTCTGGGAAAATATCACTCCACACTTGCCCTGTTCTTGTACCCTTTCCTAAGCAACTGCTGATAGAAACAGAGGAGGAGGAGGGGAGATGCTGGGGTTGATGGATCTTGCTCCTGCCCTGGTGTAGCTGCTCTTAACGCTACTTTGGGCAGGGCTGAAAGCACTGGCAGATGTGCTGTTTAGGAACCAATTTGCAGTGGGGTTCTGCAAACTGAGATATTTGTTACCAAGGCATGTCTCTTCACACAGCTATTTTTTTTGTCTGTGAATCCAGCGCTCTGGGTATGCCACAGTTCACCTCCTTCTGGGGCCCAATGCAACTGTTTGCAGAAATCATCTGCAACCCAAGCAAAGTGGGAATGCATGTGTAGAGGTGAGAGTGTCTTAAAATGTTTTTCTTCTTCAGGAAGCTACAGGCTTCCTCTTAAAGCAGATGGATCCACTGCAGTCTCAGTGACTCAGCTTCTTACATGTCCTATCTTTACAACTCCTTGCAGGGACACCTTACACGTTGTTGGCAAGAATCTGCTTTCTGTTGTTTGCAATAGGCAAGTTCAATCAGGCTTTGCTGCACAGAAACTTTCTGCAGCACAGGAGGGCCACACAACCAAGTTATACTCAGCTGAATTTGTGCGTGCAGCAGAGTTACTCTGCTAAAAAAATTGACTGAGTGGTTTGCTCTTGCATGAATAATTCAGAAGTCCTATTCCTGACTGACCTCTTTTCTGAGGGCCACTGAGTGTTGACCACAACCTCAACCTGTTGTTGAGGACNCCCATCCCTGGCAGTGTTCAAGGTCAGGCTGGATGCAGCCCTGGGTGACCTGGTCTAGTGATTAGCATCCCTGCTCAGTGCGGGGAGGTTGGAACTAGATGATCTTTAGGGTCCCTTCCAACCTGGCCATTCTATGATTCTATGACCTGGGCCTTCCTTCAGGGTGTCTTATAGTGACGGGAGGAATCACATTGTCCTAGGAAAAGAAGGTGGCCAGACGCATACCCATGGGGAAGCAGATTGTGTTTTTACTAGACAAGTGCTCACAGCTTAACCATTTGGACTGAAAATCTCCATATCATATGTCTGCTGTTTTTGATAAATAGATCTAAAGGTTAAATAAATATTGCATAGATGTTCACTAAGTGAACTGTACCCATTTTGTGTACTGATTGAGGCCATGACCCTAACAAAGATATAGGATGATTTCATGTAAATTAAGACATTAACTCCATGCCAATGCATAAAGGACTGTGTCCAGGTTGCAGCCTTAACACAGCCTTTATACTTTTGAGTACTTAGCTGTCCTAATCATGTCTTTAAGACAGAGTATAATTCTGCCCTAGGCTGGGATTTTCCTCTGTGCTACTGTATGTGTTGCTCATTTCTCCTACAAAACAGCAGAGAGAAGTTCTGGGACAGGGAAAGTAAAAGAGAAGTCAAGCAGGAGACAGGATTATGGTTTGAGTGGTGAGTTTACAGCTAGAATATCTGCAGTGGCATGTTAAAGAAAAAAAGCTAATTTTGCTTTCATATCCATTAAGATGGGTTACAAGAGCTTAAATGAAAGCAGAGTCTGGCCAAATTCTGCTACAAATCAGCTATATAAAAGCATTAAGTTGCATGCTTAATTGGTTTAAATGGCATATTTCTGCTATTAGTGTTGGACTGCAAACAACCTCAGTCTCAAATTAATGAACAAAAATTATGATCATTTCAGAAGGGTGAAAAAGGTCCAAAACTACAAAGGGCGCTTCCCAAGATAATTTGCTTTTACTTACACAAACATCTGAGCACAAGGAAGAAGAGAGGGTCTCTGCACTGCAGGAAAGAAATTTCATGAAGGAGAGTCTCTCCATCCTTTGGCAACCTTCTTTCTCCCTGTGCATTTGGAAACAAATGCCAGAAACAAACTAAAACTCTTGGGCTTAAGATGCCTTATCTAGCCTGTAACATTGTGCAGGTTATAGCAAATCACTCATTCAGCTAGGAAATATTTTTAAAAAACACCATCAACCTGTAGCAAACCCTGACAGCTCTCTAGCTCCTACCCAGGGCAAGAGGTAGAGGGGTCAGTAAAGGCAATGATGTTGGTTATTCACCCAAGAGCAACATTCAGAGAACCACACCAGAAATGACTGTACCGTCCAAACACTTAGGAGAGGATCTAGTCTCCTGTTGATGAAAGAGAGTTTTGAGCAGCTCAGGTACTAGCAGTTCAGAGGTTGGGTTTCTCATGTTGCAGGAGCTTGTATTCAACACTAGGATCCAGAGTCTGGTGTCCAGAATCAGGGAGCAAGAAACTATGAGTGGGAGTCCTGGAAGAGAATCTTCTCCTCCCACTCAGATGCAGTGAGCAGCCACACATCTGATGTGCTTGTGTAGGGAAATGAGAGCAGAGGAAAGAAGGTGCACATTCCATCACGGCACTCAGTGCTGCTGTGACTGGTGCTCACCATGGTTTGGCCTTTTTTGACCATTGCTTTGAGCAGGCACCCAAGCCATGAATTCTCTCTGTGGGCAGAGGGTTGCAGGGACAGTGGTGATTATGTCCTCCTCTGGATGCAGCACACTGATTACAGCCAGTAGCACTCAGAGTACTGCAAGCTTCACTGTGTCCAGAGATGCTTCTCTGCCTTCAAGTTTTGTTAGTAAGTGAGGGTTAGCCAAGGGATGTCACCATCTCTGAAGATATTTGAAAGATGTGGTGCTTAGTGACATGGTTTAGTGGTAACTTAGCAGTGCTGGGTTAACTGTTGGATTCAATGATCTTAAAGGTCTTTTCCAGTCTAAACAATTCTATTATTCTATGACCCTACAGCTAGGTGGGTAATGGGAGTAAGAATTTATGGGTAAAAGATGAGAAAATTGTTGTTTGGGTCAAATTACATTTTACATGAAACAAGTATGCAAATAAAAGAAAAATAAATGTCTGGTGATCCTGGCCCCTGTGATCATTGGTGCTGCCCCAATGTGCAGTGCCACTTGATGCTGCCCAACAGTGGCCCTGGTGCATGGAGCTAGCACTGACCCCTTGCCCCATCTGTGAAACAAGGGCTCAGGCCATGCAGAACTCAGGGTGAGAGCTCAGAGCTCCCTTGGGCTCTGAATGTGGATTGTAATGTTCTCTCCTTATGTTTCCCGCTTCTGTGCAGCCATCCCAAGTGCAAGTGCCCCATCACAAATGCTTGCAGCTGCAAGAGGCATGTCCAGAAAAAAAATACAGATCCTTCTTCTTTGACCCCAGATTTCAGGTTTCTTACTGCAGTTTCTCTGACCTTTTCAAATCATCCTCTTGCTGGAGTTTTAAAGAACAACTCCTATAACCCTGCAGGCTTTGCAGCCACTGTGCTGTGGAAGAATTGCTCTGATAACTGGTTAATTTCTTAGAGAGAGCTATTTTCTAATAGTTGTACCTAAACAAGAAAGAAAACATACGATGGTGCTGAAACACACAGAACCTCAGATCCTGCATTTGAGCTACTTCACCCATATATCTTGCATTCCCAAGTGACTGTGGAGAAGGTCAATGTCATTCAGATGGCTTTTTATACAGCCTGAGCATCAGGCAGCAGTAGCAAATGTCTCTGGTGATGGGCAGCCCGGGTGCCAGGCAGTCTCAAGAATAGCCCACAGTCCCTGGGTGCAATGTGGTCTTTGTGAATCTGCCAGGTTCATTACACATGGGGCCTGTGGCACAGATGACTCATTCAGAACTGCTACAAGATGGTTTTTTCTTTTTGAGAAGAGTGGAAGAAGAGATTTCATTCCACACTCAATTTTTATAAGAAGTTCCTCAGAAAAGATAGGCAATTTTGCATGCATTCATTTCTAACCCAAAACATTTTGCAGAACACAATTTCATAATGCACTCTTTCTCATCAGCCCAGGCAGGATCACATCACCAAAGAACTGTGGCTTAAACTAATGAAACATATGAAGCTACACTTGATGGGTCTAGAGCTTGAAAGAGTGTTCCTCAATAAGGTGACAAAATATTGTTTACTAAATGACTGAAAAGCACTTAAAAACTATTCCCATGACTGCTAAAAGCACTTAAAGGGCCAGTGTTACAAAGGGTATGTTAATTTAATGGTGTATTAGCTGAAATGGGTGGGACAGGCTTTGAAAAGTTCATATACGTCTGCTCAGAGGTAAATGAATTCAGCAGAACTGAAAGAAATTTGAAGACAAGTGTCAGCTCAATGATGTCCCAAGGCACACCCATCTGTGAAAGTATCTTCCACCCCTTGAATCTGCAAAGACTAATGAGTGGTAGGATAATGGAGTTAGAACTATTGCAAGACTGCTTCACACAAAAGGGCAAGAGAAATTACTTAAGAGTGTCATTAGGAAAATTGGGATGAAAACAAGTGATGGAAAATTTAGCTTGATGCTCAAGAAACTCTGAGCCACTGACATTAATCTTTGTCCAGTCAGATTGCCAATGATGGGAAGTAGAAAGAGGTGTTGGCATCCTACAGGCTCCTGCCTGTGGTTTATAAAGAGCTGGGGATGGCTGAGGGTGGAAAATACTGTAAGAATTGTACTTTGGGGATTAATAGTCCTTAATGACCTTGGAGCTGTTCCAAACACAGGTTTGACCTCAATGTTATCAGCAGTATTTGGCCAATACTACTCCCTGCACAGGATGATTGCTTATCTGTATTCTGTTTAACTGAATATGTATATGACACTGGAAATAAGATCAGTAGGTGGTTTCTTCATTAACGTTTTGCAAGCTGAGAATTGAGAGGCTCTATGCCACTCACCGAGACAGTCTCTGGTGTATGCTGGTATAAGCTAAAAGTTTGTT
The DNA here is from genome assembly GCA_013396975.1 of Bucco capensis. NCBI lineage: Eukaryota > Metazoa > Chordata > Aves > Piciformes > Bucconidae > Bucco > Bucco capensis. Next base: position 126,384 of record VWZO01021458.1, on the reverse strand, counting down.
TCCTGTATTACAGTTTTTTGATTCTCCTCTTTTAAACTGCTTATATACGTATGGTGCCACATTAATAATAATAAAGAATAAACAACTTTTTTTTTTAAAGAACAAAGTAGACTTGTCATCCTGAATCTAAGGTTTGGTTTTTTTTTTACCCATTCTAATAGTGTAAAATTGCTCTGTTGACATGAATCATGATGCTTAGCTTTTATGCAGCATATAATCTCACATGCTCTAATGTTAATTAAATTCCAAAGAAGCAGTTTTCTGATCTCTCCACAGGGAGCTTGTTTGCCTTAAAATGAAACTACTGGGCTGAGATAGTCTCCCACTATACTAGCATTACGTTCACTACATTAACTCAGTAAAGACTTTGGCATAAGACATGTAGCTGAACCTCAGTAATCCCTTTTGCTTATCTGGAAACCCAGGGCTCCTGCACTGTGTCTCATTTGCAGCAGGGTCTTGGGTTGGTGACTCACTGTGATGCTAACCTTTCCATTTGTTATCACACCCTGAAGCGTCATCGTGTCACTCAAACGAGTCACACAAATAAATGAGCAACGTACACCACAGTGCTGGGAGGTGATGGTGGCCAAGGCTTTGTTTGCCAAGCCTTCTCTGTGCTGATTAACAATTCTTGCACTGTATCTGTCAGTGGTTGGTTTTACCTTCTCTCTGGCCCTTTAGAAAGCGGCTGGAGGAGTGGTGTCTGTCTGAATGCAGCTTTGCCTCCCAGTCCCACTTAGCACATGGTTCAGGTAGCAAAATGAGCAGGAGGGAGAAGTGCCTGCCACAGAGCTCTGGTGTGTTGGAAACCCAAGTTTTGCAGCAACCAAACCCTCCATGCATGCTTGTACCCCTGGCTCCTGGGTGCAGCAGCACATGAAACTCTGAGAGAGAGAAGACATTGAAGTTCTGCTCCTTCTAGACTATTGGTGGTTGCTCAGGTTTGGGAAAGGGGTAAAAGAAAAGGTGTAAGTGAAGTCTTTCTACCCAGACAATGATTTAGGGATGGGGAAGATGGGGTGAAATAACTGGTCAGCTTGTGAGTGAACGAAAGCTAGTCCTGCTCTTTAGTCACCAGGTGAATAAACACCCCATCAAAGGTGTTTTCTAGCTGTGTGACTTCTTCTGTGCTAAAAAAAAAAGAAGGAACAGAGACCAATACCAAAGCCTCTGCTGGTCCTGGGGCATATGAAGAGTGTTTTCCTCTTGTAAATGAAATGATGGGACCGCTTGCTTGGCTTTGGTGTGAACAAAGAATGAAATAGGAAATGCTCTTATTCAGGGTGAGAGTCCTGGACATCTTTGAATCCACTTAGTATTATATGCAGTGTCAGTTCTGAGTGCTCTCAAATATTCCCAGAGGTTACAAGCTCGAGCACTTGACTCAAGCGAAAGCTGAGACTTTTAAAGATGGATACAAAAGGAAGCTAAACCTTCCCCTGGGGTATCCAATAGACCCTAGGCAGCCCATTAGTGCATTTGTCTCTCCATCCCAGCAGTGTGAGCTCTAAGGGGACACTGGCAAGAAAAGGAGATATCAGGGTAACTCATACTCCAGGGGAATATGGTTGGGGTCAGGAGGAGAAAAATAATTGCAAGGTGCCAGAAAAGCACATGTCACTCATCCAGCAGGATATAAATGCTCTGCACAAATGTCATATGTCTGTGCTGGGTCTGGGCTTGGGACAGCAATGCCTCTGGGCCCCTCTATGGGCTGAAATCCCACAGGGACAGATCTGAAGAGCCTGTGGGATGGGAGGCATAGGGGTAAGCATAGTGAGTGGGAGATGGAAAGAGTCCTTTCATAGTGCTCACAGACACTATTACTGACACCTCACACTCACACCCCTAGCCTTGCTCGCCCAGAGGATGTCTCTATGTCTGAGGATCAAATCTAGTGTTTACACAACCTTGAGATTGTTTTCTTAATACAACTACTGCTGCTACTTGGTTTTTGTGGGTTTGTGATGGCATTTTTTTGCTTGGGGTTGGTAACACCTTTATACAGAAATATTCATTTTCTTGAAGAGCTTAGGTGTTTTAGTGCATTCTGGAAACCCTTTCTGAGGGCATATGCTAGGGCACTAGATCAAATCCTCCGTGATCCTTGTTAACATTCAATCTTGAAGTGAAAGTTTTTCATTCCCACTCTCATGAAGCACTGCCAAGCTGAGATCTTAGTCCTTTATCAAAAAATATTCCCATTTGAATCAATGTTAAATGCAAATAAAAGCAAATAATTTAGTTTGTTGCTATTTTTTTTAATAGGGCTTTTTGCCATTCTTCAATTTACTTTGGTTTTGTTTAAAAAAGAAGGAATTACACTGTTAATTATTTGTCAATGCAGTATATATGCTGAATCCAATGGTGTTTCACAGAAGAGAGGTAAACACAGCAGGTCTCTGACAACATGGCAGAAGGAGTTTTAATGATTGTTGGAAAACATCTCACTGCTCAAATAACTACCTTCTTGGTTTAACCTTTGTAATCCAGGAACATCAGATAAAGTAGGAATTCTAACATATGTATATTAGTATTGGAATAATTAAACCTTGCAGCTGTGGTCACAAACTTTCCTTTCAAGCAGCACCTTCAGAGCACTTACATTTGCCCTAATCAAAGAAATGGAAGTTAGGAAAAGTGCAGGTTTACTGTCCATTAACATGAATAGGAAATGTTTATTGCAGAAATCTCTCTCAATACAAGTACCAGTAACTCAATTTGGAATAACTTGTGGTTAGTGGGATTTGCTTTTAAGCAACTGAGTTCAAATATGTAATACAGCAATAGTGGGAAATGGTTTAGATTAAGCAAATAATGTAAAAATCATTTCTGGATATATTTTTTTATTAAATTTTCTCATTGTCACAAGCTCAGAGCCTGATGTTGCAAATGACTAAGAAGCTCCTGGGAATTGCTAAATACTCTGAAGTCCTACCATGTCCAGGAGGAGACTGAGAAGATTTTAAAGCACTTTGGGGGAAAGAGGTTTCTATCTGAGATGTAGATGAAAAAATCTGTAGACTAAATTGTGTCAGAGTTATCATAGTGCACAGTGAAAAACTTTTCTATAAGAACATAAATATGAGTATACTGCCTCAGACCCATGGCCCATTTGGTCAAGTACCCTGTTTTGCTTTTCCAATTGAAAACTATTTTCAGCTCAAGGTGTTAATGGACCCTGCGTGGTTTGTAGTTAGTATTAATAATTGTCCTTCTAAACATCTCTCCATCCTCTTCTTAACATAGGTACATCCAACATCCTTTGGCAAAGAATTTTCCAGCTACAAGAGGAACCATCCTGTTTTATTTGTTTTGAAGCAAGTTTCTATTTACTTCATTTGATGGTCCTCAGTTCTGGTCCCAGAAGAGACTACAAACAGTTGATCCCTCATTTACTCTCTCCAGGCCTTCCATGAGTTTGGGTTTTTTACCTGGCAAAAGGCACTCTTCAGCTATTCCTTGTCTGAAAGTCCATATCTTCAGTCATCCTTGTTGCTGTTTGAATTTTCCCAGTTTTAATATGTGCTGTCTGAGAGCAGGGTACCAGAACTACATTGACTCCTCCAGGTATGTGCAAACCATGCATTTTTACATTAATATATAGATGAACAATGCTTTAATCTGTAATTTTAACTTGCAATTCCCAACATCTACTTGGCCTTTTCACCACAATCAGTTGTTTGTGGCACTGTCATGTTGCACCTGTTGACCTTGCTGCTGAGTGGTGATGGTCAGCCCAGAGATCATGACTTTGTATGTGAAGGTAGGATTGTTTATCTCATTTTACACGTTGCTTTTATCTGCCATTTCATTGCTAGGCATCCTCACGTCCTCTTACAATTCCTATCTGCCCTCAGTCTCACTGCTCTGAACAACTTCATGCCCTCAGCACGTTGCCATCTCCTTGTTTAACCTCTTCCCAAGTCACCTATGACTACGCACGTAACTCTACCTCTGCCTTTTACTCCTGAGCTCTGTTTCTCTTTATTAACCTTTCATTTCTTCCTGTGAATACTTCCTCTCTTATGCCATAGCTGTTTAAGGTCTTTAAAAACAATTACAGAGGAACTTTTTCAAGACTTTTATAGAAATCCAAGAAAACTCTATCCATTTCTATAGCACTGTCTATAAAACCCTCTAGGAGAAGCCAGTGTTGTGCTTCCATCATGGACCATCCCACTTCCTACAGCCACTTTGCTCTTCCAGTGGCCTCCTTGACTTCTTTGTGTCTCTTGCTCCTCTGGTAAGGACACCAAACCTAACCACACCATTTTTAAGTACAATCTCTCACTAAGTTCTCTTGCTTTTGATTAATTATGAACATTAGCGGTTTTCAGCTCTGTGTTTCAGGTCAATGGGGAAAAAGGGAAAGAGATTGACTGCAATAAGAGGATTTAATCTGTTGTCAAAACTCAAGACTAAGTCAATGAGGTAGGTAAGCAGAAAATTAGCAAGCACACAGGCTTGTTTGTTGTCTTATCCCTAAAAGCCTTTTCTTTATAGTGCATTATTCTATATTGATGAGCATATAATGTTTTGTGATCCAATTTGCTGAGAGTTTGGCCTAGAATAAAACCATTATAACCATGTAGGATTTCTTTGCAGTGTGGACATGCTGCTTATATGCATTTCAGTAGGTCTTGGCTGCTAGGTCTTGGCTACACAAGGCTGTTTCAATTTTTAATGAAAGACTCCTAGAGATTAAATATTTAGCACCTCTTTCTGTAAAGTCCAACTCCCGTTACTACCACTCCTAACATTGTGAAGGGCAGCTACACTGCTCATTGCTTTAGGTGTTTTAGAGTGATGGCTTCATTTTTAAATTTGGATAGCATTTGCAAAGATCACTAACCTTAAACAGAATCCTCCAGTTCTTACTAAGGTCAGTTGGAGTTTCAATGGTTAAGAAGATTTTAATCAAGTAAAAACTGGACAAAACCTTATTGACTCTTTTTTGAGAAAAATCCTTTAAAATTCAAAGGAACACCCTTACAAAGACTCCATGATATATATAGAGAGATTCTGTAAGCTGTCTCAAAGAGGCATTAATTTTTCTACAGTCTACCCAGAAGCAACAACAATTAGTGCCAACTCCTTTTGATTAATTTTAGATCTCTCTGTTCATTTCTGGGAAAAATCTGTAAAGATATCTGTCCCTTACCATGTGCACTTTGTCTCTTGAGAACTGGAAACATTTCTACTGTATCAATGGGAAACTAGTTCAGAACAAGAAAGTTTAAACATGAGTTGGCTCCGGTGGGAAGCCACAGAAGCTAGTAGTAATATGTGTGCATTACAGCTCTGGCTGATCAATAGTAATTCAGGGATAGAGTGGTGTTTTGTCAACTGAGAAATATTTCAAGGCTTGATTAGTTGTGCTCCTTTTCCATTGGGACTGTAGTGCAATCTTCACTTATAAAGACATGTGATCTGAAAGCCTGAGGCAGAACAATCCTTGTTTTCACAGGAGAAGCTTTTCTAGGATGCAAAAGCTTTTACAACCTCATCTGTGTTTCTAAAAGCTGGGTCTTCTCTACAAAATAAATTAAAAAAAAAAGCAAGCAAGCTTGGGATGGCATCAACATCACAGCCTCTGCTAGGTAAAAGGGCATGTAAAAAAATATTTTGGGCAGTGTTTCCTCATGCCTGCTTCATTCTGTCTCTTGTGGTCTATGCTTTTCTTGGGGCTCTCATGTTTTCCCACATTGAAGGTAACAGGAAGGTCAATTTAAGTGAAGAATATAGACAATTCCTGCAGGATCTGTGGTACATCTCCAGAAATCTATCAGGTATGTACTGGAATTTCAAAATGACTTAACTAAAGAGGGAGTTAACTCATTCTCTTGCTTTTTGAGAATTTTGGCTTTTGAAGACATTCTTCAAAATCCTAACAGCTGAACCTGCAAACAGGATTTTCCTTCTGGTTAGCTGATGTTTGCTGTTGTTTGCTTGTCTCCCTTAGCTGTGATTTAGACTGCAAGCTTTGTGGTCCCTGTGTTCCTGCCTGAAAAGACTTTTCCTGAGGTGCTTGTGTTCTTTTTGCCCAAGGTCCTTAAAAACCAGCTGAGATTCCTATGCTATTTCTCTCTGATTGCTGGGGACTGAATTCTTTGTCTCAGAAAGTCTCTTCCAGCTCTCTCTTCCCAGCTCTGAGCCTCTGGCAATGGGATGCTCGGATGGAGGCGGGTACTGTGCTGCACCCCAGACCTGGTGGTGCTGATAGAGGGGGCAGAGGGGAGAAGAAGGGTTAGAGATCCTCCTGGATCTGTGTCAGGGCTCATACATGGGCGTGAACCTTCACTCAGGAAGCTGTGCTGACACGATGATCTGTTTGGGGCAAGCATGCCTGTAGATAATATCCTTTCAAGCAGTGCTCAGCCATGGGAAGGAGGAATGAGGGTTGTAGGCTCTGGGATCCACAGTGAGGCACTGGGCAGTTGTTCATATCAGTCACATACTGGTGACCCCACGTTTCTAGTGTCTTTGGGTCAAAAGAAGACTAAGCTCCTGGCGAGTCCAAAATGCAACAGGACATTTAGTCTGGAAGATGAATATTCAACCTTGCTGCCCTGTTTATTTATGCATATTGATATGTCATATCTTGACTTTGTTGGGCCATAGCTTATTTATTTTTTCCTTGTTTCTTTATTCATCAAACCACAGAACCCACCTGATTTTTTGGGGAGGGGAGAGTGAAAAGGGAAAAAAGGGGAGAGTGAGGTGAATATCTTCTAACAGAGTATGAGCAAATTCTCAGCTGGAGTAAACTTCACCGGAATAACAGGCTGACTGCTCCCTGAGTGCTGGTATGCAAACACTCACCATATCTCCTGTTGTTACTGTAACAGATAACATGACAGAAAATGAGGAGGTATTTAGGGAAAAAATCCATGAACTGCTCAACGCAGCTGAACGAGACTGGTTTGTCAATCCAAAAGATATATGGACTTTCTTTGGGTCTCTCTTTTTCTGCTGCACAGTATTCACAACCGTGGGTAAGTTCAGAGGTAAAGTAACTCCCTGCAGAATCAATTGGTATCATTGCTTTCTTTAATGTATTCCTTCCAGGAAATTAAAAAAACCCCAAACAACCAAACAAATCAAACCCAAAAAACAAACTCCCTTGACATTTTCTCCTGAGTATTGAGGATGAGTCTGCAAGGGGTTGTACGAAAACAATTTGCAGAGATGTAGCTGAGTCACAGAAGCAAGTCAGAATTTAGAAACTACTGATGCTATGCTAGTTAGCTGCATCATGAAATGTATACTGTAACATGTACTCATATATGACATGTGCACAAAACCATTATTTTAAAGTAAAAAAAACCCACCCATTTGGGGGGCAAACCTTATCTTTCCCACTATATTTAGTAATGTTTTCTTCACTAGAAGAGGTAATTCATTATACATATTGTTTTTCAATTGCTTCTCTGTTATTTGTGTCTAACCCATCTTTGTAAATCTATGTCTCTATAATTAACCATGCTGTTGTTGTTCACACTTCCCTGGGTTAATAACACATGGAGATGTTTAAGTCACACCTCTGAAATCTTTCATCCTGACTTCATATTTCAAAGGAGGACCTAGATCAAATAGAATCATCTGCTCTGGTTTTGACTCTTTCTGCGTTGCTGAGTACAACTCCTCACGCTCATTCCCAAAGCTACTTTTATCCCTTTGGTAATCATTCTCAAATGTTGGGAAGTACAGATGCTGACTATTGAGATCTGTAAGAATCAAAGCTGGGTGGGAAATAAATCCCCAGCATTGTCTATCAAATTGCAAAGACATTTCTCCAGTGCATTAGGATACACTCAAGATCCCAGTGTGAGTATGCATCTTAATGCAAAAGAAAAAATCTGACCCTTAAAAAGAGCTTATCCTATACATGGAATAGTATGAGAGTTATTATGTTCACTTGGAGCATGTAGGAGACCATTGTGTGCTAAGTCACTAAGACACAAGAGAGGCTTCAAGTTCAGACTCTGATCTTTTATGTGATGGTTGAAACTCAGCTTCTTGCAGTCTCTGAGTTTGAAGACAGTCATCTAGACCATCAGAGACACATACTGGAGATGCAGACCTGAATCCTCACCCCATTGAATAATTCCTTATATTCCCTAGTGAATATTTCCTAGGGGTGTTTGAAAGAGGAAATTTATTCAGAAATCTTCAGCAAACTGCTGTAAAAACATGTTGTTGAAAACTTCTCTGAGTATATTTCCCCATCTCCATTAATATGGGACTTTACAAATGTCCCTATAGACACTGACCCAACATACTGATTTCTAAACTGCCATTATATTTGGCCTTCATAACACTGAGCATTAGCACAGCTTCCTCAGGTTTTGGGCTGAGTTTTGGGATCAGGAAGAATCCTGGAATATTTGTTGCTAATAGGTGGCTATTTCCTTTGCAGTGAGTTTCTTATTTGCAATATTAGGAACTGATAAATTGCTTCAGGTTAGAGTCAACTTATCTACCCGTAATTACCTAGGAGAACTGAGGGCATCTAATCTGAAGATCTGTGGCCTGAATGCCATCTCTTCACTACCACATAAGTTGATGCCCAGTGGATAGGTTAGATTTCTGGATAGCTAAATTTAAGCCTAAGTGGAGTTCTAACCCTTGGAATTGTACTAGGTATTTTTAATGCATGGAAATTGAGAAAATAAGAAAAGAAAATCACTCTCTACAATAACTACAATAATTAACCTCCTCCAATTACTTCAGTAGTAAGTATTAGCATCCCCAGTTAGCCAGCAGGGAACAGAGTGAGCATAAATAGTTTTCCAGTGCCTCACAGCAATGGAGAGACCAAGACTGAATTCAATTCAAGGACTATGGCACCCACTACTGAAAAAAAAAATGAATGGACAAAGAAACTAAGGGAAACCATACCTCAGCCTATGAGCTTATAATCTCACAGACTAAGTATATGTCTTAGGAGATCATCTAGAAAAGAACCATGTTTTTGGAGGTAGAGAAGAAATGTATTATGCTTTTCTGGAGGTTGAGAAGAAAAATGGTGGGTAAAATTCAATACAATTAACATACTGCTAGTGTTTTCTCCCACTGTAACAGAAAAGCACTAACTTACAATTTAAGTTTCATATCCAGTATATCAGAGGAAGGAAGTATAAATACATTGAATTTAGAGAAAGGATGTATTTTCTGCTAGCATTTTATTTGTGTCTGGTAATACTTCCCTGTTTGTTGTAATTGATATTAGTAAGCTTTGGTACTCTAGAATAACCATGCATTTCCTCATGGGAGAAACATATGCTTCCTCACTTGATGCTTTTTTTTTTGTATAAGGACATTTAAGAGACTCAGAAAACCATGAAGTCAGTACAAACACAATTTCAATACATGTGCCATTAGAGCTAGATCTGATGAACTAGGGACAATTTCAAATTCTGTTATTAGCTAAACATTCATCACAAGTAGTTTTAGCAAATGAAGTCTGAGGTACAGGTCTCATTGTTCCATAGTGCTGTCCCACCAAAATTCAGACAATCATGCAGATCTGAATCTTCCCAGAGCTCAGGGATTTTCATCCCCAGAAATCATCCAGTCATACTGTGAGATCCTGGAGGCTGGCCAGAAGATGATGCCCCAGCCTTCCATATGCAGCCTATTAGCTTCCCCTAGCATCAGCTGTGGTCTCTTTGAGTTCAGCCCTCAGCAAGACTTCCCTGTAGAGGGACTCATGGACCCAAGACCTCTCTTACTGTCTTGCCTTTTGGATCCTTCTTAACCCAGATTCCCAGGTCAGGAAATCTTCCTGATTTAACAGTATCCAGCAGGTCAGAGGCTGCACATCAGTCTTGGGCTGGTCAAAACTTTTTGTTTCTCCTTCCTAAATGGCCTGTTGTTGTCAGGTGGTTAAGTCAAACAGCTGATAAGATGTGAATAAGGTAGGAAATGTTGACTTAACAGAACTGGCAAACTCCAAACCTCCAAGTGCTTGAGACCCAGAAACTTTCATGACTTTAAGGCAAAGCAAGAAAAGAACAATATGCTCTAGACTAAAAATTGCCTTTTAAAATGGACAGCAATAAAAAGCTCAAAGGTTGTGAATACCAAATAAATCACAGCGTTCTCTTTCTCTCCCTTTCCTCTTCTTTTTTTCCAAGGTTATGGTAATACCTATCCTGTAACACGGGCTGGAAAATATCTCTGCATGTTGTATGCTTTATTTGGCATCCCTCTGATGTTCTTGGTTCTGACAGACATGGGAGACATCCTTGCCACTGTTTTATCCAAGTCTTACAACGAATTCAGAAAACTGCAATCAAAAATTCTAACCTCTAAGTTCTGTTCTGGATTCACATGTGACAAAGAGGATGAACTGAAATCCAGAGCACAGTCTAAAATAGCCATCAATGAGCCCTTGACCATTATGGAAGTGTTGAGAAGTCAGCCAAGTGTCCGGAGGAAGCCTGTCAAATACCGCAATGTTCAAATTTTTGAAATGCTAATTGCCAGAGAAAATGAACTCACAATACCAGCAAGAAATAAAAGCATTGAGAGATGGAGTTCATGTCCTGAACTGGCCAGAGGAAAGACTATGTCCAGAGTAATCGAGAATTTTGACAAAATAGGGAAAGAGTTAGAAAAACTAGATGTGCCCATAGTACTAATGGTGCTAGTCATCTTTGTGTACATCTCCTGTGCAGCTGCTATTCTTCCAAACTGGGAAACCAGGTTGGATTTTCAGGAAGCCTTTTATTTCTGCTTTATCACCTTGACAACTATTGGATTTGGAGATACACAACTGGAACACCCCAAGTTTTTCTTGTTTTTTTCCCTCTATATTATTATTGGCATGGAAATTGTCTTCATTGCTTTTAAGTTGGGCCAAGATCGCTTAATTTCATTGTATAAAAATGTGATTTCATTTTGTGGGGAGAAAAAGATGCCATCAAAGAAGGTATACCCAAAATAAGAGCAGTTATTACTCCTTCACTTGTCATCATTGGCCACTGCAATGAGATGAAACTGTTCCTGTGCATTTCTGTCTTGGGGTGACAGGAGTTATATTTTATTCTGATTTCCTCTGAGACTCTACTGTGAAATGGCTGAATATTTCAGGAGTCACTTGGCGAAAGCACCTCCAGAGAGTATTTGCCACCAGGGTCCCATCTCCTAAAGAATAAAAGATGATGTGCAATGAAAAAGCAGAAGGCTTTCCCTGCCAGTGTTCCCTAGCATCTTTTGCAAAGCTCTGACTTTCAGGAACCTTTCTTTCCTCGCTCCCACAGCAAACGAATTTAGGAATTTGGTTTTTTCAGCACTTGTCCAAGCAAGGCCCAGATCATTGTCTCATCCTGCTACCTTGTCTGCAGCCAGGAACAGCCTGGCTGTGGCTATCAGTACTGAACAGTCACAGCAGCTTACTGCATTATGATTCATCATCAGAGAGAGCTGGGAACAAGAAGTATGAACCCAGCTGCTCTTCCATCATGACTGCATGTAATGCAAACATTGCACCTTTGTTCAGGTCAGAGGAATTTTAAAATGAATGGAAGGACATCAAATTTTCACCTCTTTGTCCCCTGTTGAGAAACCGGTCAGAAAATTGTTCATCTGTTCAGGGCTGAAACCACTCCTTTTCCATCATGATTTATCATGTTTGTACTCAGCCCAGAGTCTATAGGAGTCCCATGGTGTCCAGCTATAAAAGTGCTTGTAACAACTGCTCTTGAGATGGTCACCCAGGGGAAGACACACAGCAAACCTGAAGGTGACTTCAGGTGTGGAGAGAAGCTCCATCTCTTTGCTGTTAAAGAAGCACAATTGTCTGGGGACATCAATCCCAGAAGTCCTCACTCCTAATGCAGGTTTTACTCTGCACAGACTGCTTGACTTCTGGGAGTTCCTTGAGCCACTCATGGGAAGAAAATCCTACCTGTTTCACTGGGATGTGGTGAGGATCCTGTAATTAGATACTTGTGGAGCACATTAATATGTCAATAATATTATTTCATCAAGATTTTGCTTATATCATTAATAATCTGAATTTAGATATCAATAGATAACGTCTTCTGTCAAAAAAACCCATAACACATTGTATAAAAGAAACCACTGAATTTAATTAACCACCTCTTAATTTGTAAATTATATGCATGCTCCTTGAACGTGAACAGCATCTCTTGATATTAAAACATGCTTGATTATGACAGAATGTACATTATTCTCCATAGCAAATTTGCCATTTGAAGCTGAGAATTTGCAAAATATTTGTGTCATCTTATCTCTATTGTATTCCATGTAGATGGTAATGTATGTTCAGTCCTTATTTGTAATCATTGCAATTAAGCACTGATGATATGCAAAATATATAATGAATGATAGTATATAGAAAAGTGCTTTATAAGATAACAATAAAGAATACAGCAGTTGGAAGGAATTTCAGTTAATTTTTTCATCTCTGCTGTGGCTTTGGCTTCACACACAAAGTTCCTCCATTCAGACTACTCTCATATTACTTTATTTTATGTCTTTGGATTAAAATCACTGTAGAACTTTGGACCCATGCCAAAGTTTTCAGGAATCACGAAAAGACTGGGACGATTTAACGGGTTTTGGGTCAGAGAGATGCACTTCCTGCTCCTCAGTTTTCTTTCTGATACACCTAGCACTGACAGCACTGATAAGAAGTGCCTGTGATATCCTTTGACTTGTATCTCTCATATCAGTGAGGTCTCATTTGTGGAGAGCGATTAGTCTTGAATCCAGCCCCTGAAGATTTCTCATTGACATGGTATCTTGACACCTTCTCATTTACTTTATGGACATAGGGAATTTTGGCTGCACTTGCAATAAAGATTCTGCACAAAGTGATTCTAGTTCTGGCCAAGGGAGGGCAGTAAACAGCTTTCCCTCACGACCTGTTAGTTACAGGAGCTAAAAATGCATTTTGTAGAAGGAGAGAGAAAAATCAGATCACCGTGACCCTCTATAAAATGACAGTGCACCTGCCTCTGCATACAGTGTGCAGCTCTGGTCCTTCACCTCCCAAAGGATGCATAAAACTGGAAGAAGTGTATAAGCCAGGGTAAAAGATTAACACTGACAGGGAACACAACTTCCATATGAGTAGCTCTCTAGTCTGGAAAAGGATGAGAGACTAAAGGAGAGAGTTGTAACATTATAAGGACATGGAGGAGGGAAATAGAGAACGATGGAATGATTGTTAAACATCTCTCACTATGCGAGCTAGAGCTGCCAAATGAAACTTGCATGTGGCAGGTTTAAGAAAAGAAACAGAAAGAAGAGAAAATGGTACTTCACAAAACATATCATTAAGCCTTGGCACGGGAGGATGCAGCGATTAGAAGTTCACATTACATCAGTGGGGGATGGGGCAAAAACATGAAAGAAAAACTTGAAAACCTCTTAAATAAAAAGATAACTTTTGGCTCAATAATCACAGAGTCCCAAATTGTCAGAGGAGGAGGAAGCATCTCTGTAGACTTTCCTATTCTTGTGTTCTTCCTTTGCAACCTGCTGTCTCTCAGAGTACTCGTCTATATGGTCTTGTTCTGACCTAATTTCAGTGCTTGTAGTGCATCAAAGTAGATTGTTATACAGCTTACAAAATAATCAGTAAATCTAATTTCTAAAAAGGTATTTCATTTCACATTTGCATGTAAGGCAGAAAAACCAGCACATTCTGATTCTGCAAAATGTATTACCGACACAACACAACTAACCTGCAGCAAATATAACATGATCATGTGTCTTGTCTTGTGAACCTAAAGGTGGGCAAAGAGCAGAGCACACACTCAAGGTCAGGAATAGAAAGGTATTTTTGTCTTCTGCTCAGGTGCATTGAAACATGGATCCCATAAAAACAGGAGTATCTGGCCCTGATTTTCTTACTCCTAGAGCTGGCAGACAGTTTCCCAGCTGACAGAGCATTGTGCAGCAGCCTTGAGCTGACAGTAACAGCAGTAGCTTGGTCTCTATAGCAAGATCTGAATGTAGCTCAGTAAATGCAGCCCCAGAGCTAATGAAAATGAAACGAAGTAGTGAGTAGTGGCTCATTTAGTGAGGCTTAGGCATAAATATGTATGAGTTGACTGCTCTTATCATGGCCTAAATCCTGTAAGAATTCACAGTACCTGCCCCCAAAAGTTTTTATTCACCAAAATTGACACAGAAATCAGCTTTGTTTGCATCAAAGCAGTACAAAATGCTGCTTTTCATAACTTTTTTCCATCCCGTGCTGCATGAGATGGTGGATTAGCTGTGAAGGGCATCATGGAAGAACTTTTCTATCAGGAGAGACGTGACTGATGGGGAAAGACTTGCTTGATGTGTAATCCACAAAGGATATGAGTTATTACAGACCCAGCTGGAGAGCTTTACAGATCAAATGTGCTTGGCGCTGAAGGATGCTGGATCAATCATTCCTGATTGGGCCAAGATGGCAGCTGTCACGAGCTCTCAGAGGCAGAGAGAAGGGTATTCCTGGGGTGGGAATTACAGAGGGAGGGATGAAGGAATGAGTGGAATGGGGAAAAAATAATCTTTGGGCAGAAGAGCTAGAGAGAGAAAATGACAGCAATGGCAGAAGAAGGAGCCATTTTCTGTATAGACATAAATATGGTGAAGTGATGCTTTAGAGACAGAAACTATGATGAGGAATGGTTCCTCTGGCCTAGGGAAGGTTGGTGCAGACAGGCTATGGTCAGAGAGCTCTTCTTAGACCAATATGGCAACCATGGTTATAGAGCTCCAGCACAGGTCTCACTATCAGCAGCCATGAGGAGGGCAGAACAGTCTGTGCAAGGAAGTCTCCTGAAAGATAAAACAGTGGAAGAAAGAAGATACAGGGGCTGGACTGAAAAGCCATTAATGAAACTTTCAGAAATATTCCTCATTATCTGCCTTGTCATTTAAAGAATGACAACTCATTTAGAGAAGCATCTTTTACATGAGCAATATGTCTGAGGACTCAGGAAGTTCTTAATGGGATGTAGGACTTGTCATCTGTGTGCCAGTAGTTCAGATGTAGTCCAGATTTTAGTGGGCTCAACATTAATAACATCTGATAGCACTTTGATGGCCTTTATGCTTTTTCAACTCATTCCAGGTGGAGATGCACCCACATCACAAAAACACTCTCATATAGTGAATGCTAATAGCATGTGTGGGGGCAGGCTCAGCTGAGGCAAAAACTGATACTCCAGCTGAGAGGAATCCCTGCAGTCTCTTTTGCTTCCAGGTTCCCAGCATACCTTTTCATCCCAGTTTGCAGGCCACAGATGCATCAAATGTAGCATGTGTGGCTGTTGCATGCAATATGAGTGTTTTGTGAACACAGAATAATGGGTCTTATTATTTTCCCTGGCTTCCACAAATGGAACTCTTCTATTTTTATGTATTTTTCTTATTTATTAATATCAATGATTTATTAATAATATTAATATATTAACAGCAGTAACAGCTTTAATAGTACTATTAGTATTAAGCACCTCCACAGGCTGCATTCAGCTGTTCTCCCTTATATGCTAAGAGCAACTTAAAGTATTTAGTTAGCCTACCTTTTTCTTTCTTCCTCATATCACATATATGATAGGAAAAATATTTCTCAGGCCACTCAAAATGACAGCCTGCATTACACACACAGAAAGGGAGATGAAGTTGCTCAGGTTAAATTTCAATTATCTTTGTTACTGTACAGAAACAATAACAAAGTGACAGAAAATATTTTTAGGATAGTGGTCTGAGGTCTAAGTGCAAACCTCTATGGATGATGAAGTCCATGAATGCACTGCTTGTGCGTGCCAATAGCTGGTTGTCTGCATGTGGTACTCATTAGGGAGTTTTAGGAAATGCTTGGACTAATAATGTTAGCTGGCTTGTGTCCTCACAGTTTGGTTTCTTTTTTTTTTTAGTTAAAATTTTTGTCTCTCAGATAAAATCAAGTTCTTTTGAGGTTAGTTCAGACTTTTTCATGCTGATGAAGCTCTCAGTGTAAAGGGTACAGCCAGTCTCCTCCTGATACTGAGCTTGTGCATAAAACTTTAACTCTGTGCATTTTCAGGATGTATCCAAGTCCAGAGGAAATGGAAAGAAATCAGAAAGAAGGGAAGGGAAAGTAAAGCAACAAGAAAAGAGTAGGGATTTGACAGTGAGAAATAAATTGCTGAGTTAAGTATCTACTGATAAGAAATCAGAGTAACAATGTTATCTAACAACATTGACTCAATACATTATCTGCTTCCAAGAAGTCCTGTGTGAACAAGAAGACACCACAAAATCAGGATATAAAACTACCAATGTACTTGATGCACTGCTGGAAGAGAGTTATTTGATCTGCCATGCAATGCAGACAATGATCACACTCTCTGATGAGTGTACTGTAGGAGAAAGCCACCCCTTTGCTGTCTTCTGTTGCATGTGACAAAAAGATTTCAGAAGCAGTGCCAGAGTTGGAGGTTGGGGCTTTGACTGTGGGTATCAGACAGTCACGTTCCACAATTTTCCTACCTTATACTTTTCCTGTGGCAAGTAATAGATGTTGCTGCTAAAGCAACTTGTGAGTTTGGGGAATTCAGTGTATGTATGAAGTCTTCTGCCTACTAGCTTTGATATTACACTTGGGTTTAGGCTGTTTTTAGCTCACATAACCATCCAAAGTCTCAGGAGAGCTTTGACAGCCTAGATTTCACTGATGCTTAATGGATAGTTTTCCAAATACACTTGCCAGCTAAAAACACATGGCTGTACTGCTTCCTGGACCATAGAACTGGCTGATGCCTGGATGAAAACTTCAAAGCAGTTTGCAGAAAACAGAAGTTTTGAATATAACACAGCAACGTTTTCATAGCAAAAGTGAATTTGCAGGAGAATTTTTGGCTGAACTGCAAAATGCTGATTGCCAAAAGAGGGCTTTTGAAAAGGTTTTAGACATTTCATCTCTGAATGACTCTCTGAGGTGAGCCATTCGTGTGAGTAAGAAGGGAAGGATCTGAAAGATAAAACTCTTTATGATCCTCCGCATGTTTTGGCTGTAGCTCCAGCTTGTCACACAGAGATAGATGGTGACATGTCAGGTCACTCTGCTGATGAAAGAGAACTTCCTTTCTCCAGGGTTGATTCCAAGTTTTTCCATATCTCCCGTGAGAAGACCAAATTCTGTTACGAACTAGTTCAGAGAAACCAATGATGTGGTGTTCTTGTTCAAAACTGTTTCTCAAACAGCTTTGTAGTTACTGGGAGGAGGAGGAGAAAAGAGCAAATGAAGGCTCATGAACTTTCCTTGGAGTTTAAGAGCAGGACATGATTTGCTGTAGTGAGAAGTCTGATTTACTGTCTGGCTCTGTAAACAAAAGTGTGTGCTTGGGCTAGCTTCTATCTGCTCTGCAAGAGAAGTTATGCAGCCAAATGGTTTTTAGAGCAATTTGCTATGCTGATGAAACAAATACATTTTGTGCTCAAAGAGATTAAGGACTGGCATGTATAGATGCTTTTACTTTATAGCAAAGCCAATTCTAAATGCTCCTTTAAGAAGCTAAGACCTGAATTCTAATCTTCTGGAAATCCACAGCAAAGCTCAAACTGCCTTTAGCAGAATCAGGTTTAGAAACAGTGAGAAATAAAATATGTTTTGCCATTAATCCCTTTGATCCTGTTTTAGAAGAGCCTTTCCAAGCCTAAACTACCATCTCTTGGAATGTTTGTTTTTTCTCTACACACAAACTGGTTAAATTCCTGATGGTTGTTGCTTGTGTTTTCTTTTTCCCATGATAGGGCTGGTTATTTTCCTTCATGATCAGCAGTGACCTGCAGTCTGGATATGATATCAGACTCTGGAGATAGGGAAACTTCTCAAGGAAATAAACCCACATTCTTCTTGGTCAAAAATAGACAAACATTAAGATATGTCTTATACCTACATCAAGCATTCTTGTGGTTATTAATTAATTTTTCTGTGGCCACCTTTTGTCATTGGTTTTGGGCAGAGCTCCACATCTTAGTTCCCAGCATGCCCTTGGATCCTCAGGCAGAATCCAAGACATGTGATGTGCTCCCTGGGGCACTGAGGATCTCCTGTGATGGGCCAGAGGTTCACTTCTTCCTTGGAGAAGACTGAACATTTCCTCTGTTGGCCTTGTTTTCCCTTAAAAGATAATAGGAAAACAATATTAACAATGCTATAAACACAGCAACTAAGGAAATACTTAAAGAGATTTTAAAATGGATGTTGTTCAAATAAACACTCTGACCAACAATTGAGCTTAATTGAAGTCCAGTGCCTTTAAAGTCATGCATTTTGTATTTTTCATTTATAAGCTTTAACTGATGTGGACATGATACCATATTAGAAACCATTCTTAATATTTCTACTGCTTGGAAAAAGATGTCATAAAAAAACATTAGGGAGCCTGTTCCCTGTAAAGTTTTCCAGCCTATCACCTGGGACATGAGGAACTGAAGTCCTTGACTTTGGTAAGAGCTGACTTGATCTAAAAATCTCACTTGCTTTTTAGTCTGAATATCATCACCAAGAAGCTATACCACCTTTCAGAGTAGGTCAATTTTAAACAGAGGACAAAAAAGATTTGGGCCCTTTTTCCAATCTTACTTCCAGCTATTTTAGTGGGAAGAAGCTCTGCCCAAGTCATCAACATCATTAAATTATAAACTCAACATGGGATTAGGGTCAGATGCCTTGAATTTTGTTAATTATTATTGCTGGTGTTTATTATTTTTATTATGGCAGTTCTGTGGAACATCTTAGCTAGAGTCCTTAAGGAACCATCCTTTATCTAAGAGTCTCTAGCTACACGCCTGCTGTGGCATGTATCTCTGGAACTAAAGCAGACCTTATCACTTCCTGCCTATGCTGGCTAAGCAAGAAAGAAAAAATCTTTGTGGCAAATGTACAAATATGTGTCACTAGGTGATTGAGTAGCTCTGTGAAGCAGCTGCTGTGCATTTCAAAAAGGCAGAAACCTAGTGAAATAGGAGCTGTGAATGCAGGAGCTGCATGCAATACAGTGAAATCTCATGACAAGAGAAGTGTGTGCACTGCCCAGTTGTCCTGTTCCAGCTATGTCACTTCACCCTACCAGCTGTGCTCCAGCTCATTGGCACTTGGTCCAAGCCAATCAAGCAGTCAATGCCTGACCAATGCATTAGTTTGGGCATTAGTATTTACAAATACCTGTTGTGATCTCTGAATGAGTCTCTTGGATGACTCCTATGAATATTGGGAAAAGCATGAGTTTGTCCATTCTCAGTTGTTAGTTTAGCATTCAGCAATGATCTGCATAGGTCTTGTTCAGGGTGCTTGCAGCTGCCTGGAAAGCTGGAAGAATGGGAAATCCAGCACAGCAAGAATTTGACAAGCACAAAGTGAGCAAAACAATTTTCCCTCTGCAGAGTGAAGAGAAACATGATGAACTTGCAAGACTGCAAATGGTCAAGCACATTTTATGAAACTAGAAGGCACATGTCAGAAGTGCTCATACAGAAATGTTTATGATCATATTACATTGTGAAGATTATGTAATTTATAGTAAAGGATTCTTTATTCATGAGTCCATGAACATCAGTTGTTTGCAGGCAAGAGTTGCCTTTGAACCAAACTGAAACAGGTGCAGAAAAAAACATCATTCAGGAGAGCAACCACACTTGAATGCTTGTTATTTGGTGAGAAAGGACTGAAAGAGATTAATAGATCCTCAGAGGAAAAGACATGTTTCAGTTCAGAATCTGCCTGGCTTGCTTTTGGAAGCCCTTCTCAAAATTGGGCAGAAATATGCTAAGCTGGGAGAGACCTTCATAGCGAGAAGGGCTTGAAACAACAGGATTTAAAGAAAAGGAAATGAAAGCAAAGCAGATTATGACATCTGAGAAAGAGCTGGGCAATGTACAAATAGTCTGATAGGTTACAACTGTCAAATCTGATAGGGAGATGAACTCTCAGACCTTTGATCAGGAGAGTGTTTCCTTCACTTCTGCAGTCCTATACTGATCCCTGGACTTAGTGAGGCTAAATATATCTTTGAAGTCTCTTAGCACTAGAGAGGTCTCTGGGTCCTTGCAGTCTGGAGAAAACACTCCTTCTGTAAGATTAACAGAGAGATAACCCCTCTGGACTAACTACCTATTTTAACTTAATTTCTAGTCCCAGAAAACATGGTAAGTGAAGGGAAGTTAAATTTATATTGCATCTGGCAAATGATATACACAAAATATTGCCCACTCAAGATGAAGATCTCTTAGAGCTTTTTAAGCCAAGCAGGCTCCTTGCTAGTTCCTACTTGTGTAAATTAAAGAGAAGCCAAAATCCCAACAGCAGAAGAAAGCAGAGAAGCTGGCCACAGCCTAAATTTGTCTGGGCGCTGAGGGCACCAACAGATCATAATGTCCCTGCTCAACAGCCCTTGGGCTTGCCACACTCTGCTCAGGACCATCCCAGGGCCATCAGTCCCTGTCCCAGTGATGGCATAGGATGTCAATCTCCAGCTCCCAAAGCTGTACTCTGTCCAATCATGGACTTGCTGAGCTGACCCACAAACTAACATCCCAGCCTGGCCTCTAGCGCTCCTTATCTCAGCAGTTTATCTACATATTAAGCATAGGCTCTACACATTTGTAGAGTTGTGGTCACTGCTATATTCAGGGTGTCTTCTAATTATTTATCAATACACTGTCCTCAAGGGTGCAGGAAATCCTGTCTCTGCTCCACAGAATGGAAACAGAGGAGTGGACAAATGAAATTATCTTGCTTAGGGTTTGAATCAAAATGTGGTGGGCATTCATGCACCCCTTTTCATCTGAGAGGAGAAGCCTACATGTGTAAATACTCCACAAGAGTATCTGCTTCTGGAGCTAGAGCCTTTGATTACAGGAGGATGCTACCTGCCTTATAGGTGAGTTTCTTCCACATCTTGCCACCATGCTCATTTCCATGCACTCTGTGACTCCCTCTACTTCTGAACACAGAGTTTATCTGCTCTTGCTCATAATGTATTGTTGATCTATCAAAACATTTTATCAATGTCAGATTTATTATTCTTTCAGCTGAGAGTTTGTCATTGCTTATACAGTCTGTTGCCTCTGCTAGGCGTAGGGCAATCTTCAGAAAGAGTAAAAACAAATACATTGTGGCAACAAGCAAGTGCTCAAATTCCTAGAAACACTTTCCAAGTCATTGTGTACTTATGCTCTGACATGACTCAGAGGCTATTCAGGGTGAAGGATATCATCAGCAAAGGATTCAGTCCAGGTGGTGTAGCAGGTCATGTGCTTAGCTTGTAAAAGAAATGAAGTCATAAATATTAATAAGTATCTTGAGTCCTTACCTGACAACACTGTGCTAGGAACAATTCTTTTGTGACTTCAGCTTTTCTTTTTTGTTCTGGAGACAGAGGACATTGGTGAAGGTAATCAGCTGGATAGGACAGATAGGCTCTTTAGGGTACCAGGGACCCTTACATGCTGACAGCACTTCCAGTTTGATGGCTGGTTCTTTGAAACTCATCTACATGTGGTCATTGACAAGATGCAAATCTCAGCTAATACATCTGCCCCTCCCTCAAAGTTTTACATTTCTAATTGTCCTGAGGGACATAAATTGTTTCCTAATTGTTGAAGCTCTACTTTCTATATATACACCATGCTGTCTTAATGAATGCATCATCCACATTTAAGGAAGTCTATAGGCATCTATGAAATATAACCTGGTACTTCACAGCCAAGTGCCTCTCTCAATATTTTCTAGATGTTTTACATCCTCTGACATGATTCAGATGGATCAGAAAGCAGGGTCAGAATGCAGTGCCCATGTGACAGATTCTGACTCTCACACAGGCTCTTTTTTGTCTTCACAAAGATGAATTTCAAGTGTATTTCAAAACCAATGGAGAAAATAGTGTCAGGCACAAGAAAATGGCTTAAGGGAACGCATAGTGGTCCCCCCTGAATCCTGCTTAAGAAACACCTAGCACTAAAACCACCACATAATCCACTAGCCTTCCAAAAGCAAACCTCTCTGCTTGACCAAGAGAGCAGATACCATCAGCATATCCCCAGGCAACTCCTGCCCCAACACCAACACCACTACTACCCTTAACCCAGCCCAGAACCTCAAGCAAGACCCTCACCCAGCCCAGGTAGCATGCAGAAGGGCTCATCCTCATTGAGGACACACAGCTAGCACCCACAGGTGATGTTGAAATGACCACCAACCCTCCTCCTGCCTACCTGGCCGGGGGGCCACCAGGCCCCCCAGCCTTTCTCCCCCCCTTCCAACCAGGGTGTGCCATGGGGAACTCACCGGTGATGCCAAGAGAAGTATCCTGCCTCCCTCAGCCCGGCTGGGCACAGTTAGGAGCTGCTTCCCTTCCTGGGGGAGATAAAGGGCAGTGGGGGGGAGGGCAAAGAGCCACACCTGGGCAAGGAGAGGGTGGGGAGGGGAGGGGTCTGCAACTGAGCCCAGGTGCTCTGTGATTTGGGGGAAAAGAGGGAGGAAATGGGGTTGGAAAGGGGAGGTGTGGGCAGAGGAGGGAGATAAGGTGGGAGAGGGGTCAGTGAGGCCCATGGAGATATTCCATCCCTGGCTGGACACCATCCTGTGCAACCTGCTCTAGGTTCAACTGCTCTGGCAGTGGGGTTGGACTAGATGATCTCCAAAGGTCCCTTCCAACCCCTAACATTCTGTGTGTGATTCTGTGATCTCTATGGTGAGAGGACAAGATGCTGCTTGCATAGCTCAGGTAAACTCCCAAACTCGGAATGACTGACACCAATTGCAAAAGTCTTATTTTCTTCAAAGGAAAACCAAAGAATTTAAATATGATCCTATCCCTGAACAATGCTGCTCCTGCCATTTTAATTGCACTGCTAAAGTCCTCGGAGATGCCTCAGCACATTTCAGAGGTTCATTCCCTCATTGATGCCAAGGGGAGTACTGACTCAGTAAGGCCTGTGGCCTTTGATTGTCCTTTTTTCTTTGTAACTGTGTGTGCAGAAGATTTCTGGTGATTCCTAGCTGTGGGCACTCCCCACATCTGCCTCAGTGTCCATTGCAAGATTAATATGGAAAGTAATTCACTGGAAAATAATGGGCAACATTAATATTCTTTCATACAGAGTATAGAAATAATGCTCTTTCTTTTATGAGGATATTCCTAAACCTCCCTCAAAGCTAAGCAGGTGTAATATTTTATGAAGTGGGGGGAGGAGGGATGTGGAGGAGTGAAGAGGCATGCCTGAGGTCACCCACTGGCTGGGGTCCCAGTCCTTAACCAGAGATACTTAATCTTATGAAATTTATGTTTTAGTCCTGCTTAGTCCCTGACTCAGGGGCTCTTAGTTAACATTTCTACTTCCTACTCTAGGCAAGGTTAGAAGAAATAAAAGAGGGGAATGAGAGGTCATTTCTCATTGAGTAGACTTAAGAGTAATCTGGAAACACACAGGATGCTGTGATCTCCAAAGGTCCCTTCAGACAGGGACACTACTCTCTTGAGACAGGGACACTGCTCCAAGCCTTCATCCTTCCCCATCTTCTGAAGAGGTGAACCAATCACACTCATGCTTGGGTCAGGGTATCTCAGAACTACTCACTGTAAGCAGAACAGCTCTGCTTCAGTGCAGGCAGCTTGCTTTCTGCCTTTTCCTGTGGAAAAGGTGATATAGTGGAAAAACCTTCCTTCTCATTTTCTTTCTCATGAATTCTGCTTTTTATTCTTTCAGTGGTGATAATATGAAATAAACGCTGGGGGAATTTGTGATTGAAAAGTTCTCATTTTATTAGTGTAGGCAAGTTTGCTTTCAGTATTTCCTATATTTACTTAGAGTTAGCTGTAATTGCAAATGCCTCGTGTCTCTCTCGTTATTCAGGCTTGTGAATAGGAAAATCTCTCTCGCTCGGTTACCGTAAGCCACTAGATGGTGCAACGAGACTTGCTTCCTCCGGGAGGTCACCTGCCAGCAGATGGCATGGCTGGGAGTGAGCGTCTCCAGCTCAGCTAGGACTGACAGCCAAGTGACACTGTCTCGGGATCTGATCCTGCCCTGCCTGTGTCCATCTGCTTCGGAAACCAAAGAGGAACTTCGACACCTTTCTGCAATGTTAGGGACAAGTTTCTTTGCCTAGGAATAGTGTTGTATGGAGGTGGAAATTTTAGGAGTAGCAGATGAATGAAGTTTAGGAAGGAAAGAATAGCAAAATACTTCACATAGAAAAATCCATTTGTTATTAGGTTTAAAGTGAGACCACAAAGATCATTTAGTGTGATGCCCAACATTTATTTACATAGAGAGAGCATAGCTTTTAGGATGCTCCTCAATCAAGTCTTATTTTAACTTTTCTTCTTAGACAAAAGTATATCAGATGTATCAAAACATATTAGTTTTCTTAACCATGGCCATATGAATGGATATACTGAGGCACAGGAGTTTTAAAGCCACTCAGCACCTCAGGGCCAGCACCGGTACCATGACATTTAAGGTCTTTCTCCTGCCTTGCCTTTTCCTCTCTCCCTTCCATCCCATGGCTCTTCCAGCCTATCCATACCCTGTGCTACCCCACGTTGCCTGTTGTGGCACTTCTGCTTGTGTGGTTGAGCTGGGAGCTGGATTAGGGAGTGGACCAGTTGAACCATACCCTGAAAGCACACATTTTCCCCCATTCATTTCACATCACGCCCATGAAATCAACTATGGGGGAGGATGTTCTCACTACCATTCTTTAAACCTAGTGTCACCAATGAGTGCTTCCAAATGCCAGATAACAGCCTGAAGGTAAAATCTATGTCTCTACTCAGATTTTACACATTGCCATTTTTCTTCTTTGGAGTTCTGGCCTTTGTTGGAAACCTCCAAACATCATTTTTCTTTTATAGGTTATCTCTGAAGTAAACTCAGCCATTCCCATCTCATTGCAAGCAGTGATTTTCCTATTCTGTAGCTGGTCAATATTTGAATTGGCAAGAAGGTGGGTGTTTCAAAGGACAGATAATCTTTCGTTTGTTCTCTTCCAACCTTGCTCATCCTTGGCCCAGACTTTTGCTTAAATGTCATGAGTTTCTCTTCTTATTACTATTTTTAGTGGAATTTAAGTTGCAATAGTAGAGGCCATGGGGCCTGAGTCATTCCTGTTTATAGCCTTGGTAGCATGGCTGATTATAACTGCATGAGGCAGATCTGATGTAAATACACAAAATGTCATCTCCTGCATGGCAGCCCCATCCCATAATAACACTGACCTTACCACCTCTTTAAATGCTGAACTTTCCCTGCCCTGGATGCAGGAGGAAGTATAACACATGGGGAAATGTAATGGCTGCCAGCAACGGCAATAAATACATTGTGGATGACTTGGTTGAAACTTGGAAAGGAGAGGAGATGTTAACCAGCAGCGACACGCTCCCAAGTGTCATTCCTGGGCCATGGAATACAGCCTGTGACCTTGGGGTACCTTTCTGCAAGGAGTGGGGGACACAGGTGCAGGTGTCTTGCCCATGACCCTGTGCTGCCTCTGTGGCCTCCCCTGCAGCCTCCCAGGGGTTACTCTGTGTTTGCTTCTGGAGGAGTGCACAGGGCAGGTGCTGAGGGTGCAGAGCAAACACAGCAGCTGCCATGCCCTCCCCGTGTGCCCATCCTCCCCTCCTGTCTTCTCCCCTCTCCGCTTCCAAGCCAATCTCACATGGATTCAGATAGAAATCTGGGCAGAAATAATGTTGCTCAGAGCAGCTTGAAGGTGCTGACAAAGGCTTCAGGGAGAGAAGGAGAGTGATGGAGACAAGGGCTGTGTGAGGACTGTGCTGATCAGGCTGCTGTGCAGAACCAGCTCTGCACAGGAGGGTGAAAACTGACCCAAATTCACCTCCCTGACACAGCTTTATCACTCTGGGCTTCATCAACATCCCCATTTACATGTGCACAAGCCATCTCTGTGACTCTGTGACTTGGAGCTGCACCAGGTCATCTTTTCCCAGGCAGTGGTTATTGTCAGATAAGAGTAAAAGAAAACAGAAGTGCAGTTCGTACACAGAGGGAGATGGTGCCTGTACGTGTACAAAACGTAAGGCCAAGTATTAATTTTGCTATCTGCCCTGTGGATCTTGCTTCTTTTTTTAGAAAGGAAAGACTGGAAATCACTAACAAAACACTCCAGAGTTATACCAGAGCAAGCAAATGATTCGGTGAGTATTCATTAACATTTGTCAATTAATTTGTTTTGGACAGACAAAGATTTGAAAAAGAGCAAGATCTGTTCCCTAAAGGTACCATTTGAACACATATCCTCAAAGCACTGTGCTTTAAACAATATCATATACCCACAGACAACTCCTGACAAGGCTTACATGACCCAGAAAGGAAAGGTTTAACATGTAAAAGATGGTTTTATTTCTGTTTATTGTTCTCCTCTATACACTTCAGACAGTTCTCTTTCTGGTTCAAGTTCTGTATTTAGAAGTAACAAACAGAAACAGAAGTATGTTATCTGTGTAAGCAAACAGAACTAAATCACATAGAAAATTTTTTCTATTATCAGCTATTTATACTGAATGCCTTGTTTTCTCATATAGAAATTCAAATTAATTCCAATATTTGACAAATACCAAGAAGGTGTACCCTGCTTGTGTAATACCCACAAGGAGAAGCTCCAACTATGGAATATTGCTCCTGCTTTTGTAAATATTTTCAATACAGCACTGCTAAAAGATGTCCAGTATACAATGGAACAAACTGCTTAGCTCAGTGCTGCCTAATAGAAAGGTGTTGCTAATAGTAGTGATAAATACCTGATGTATTAGTATCTTTATGGAGGTAGCTTGCAGTCCTAGTCCAGGACCAGAAGCCCTTTGTGCTATGCATTCCATAAACAAATAATATAAAGGTAATAGCTGCCCCAAGTAGTATCTAATCTACATCAAGCAGAAGAGAGGCAGAGAAAGCTGCGTTGAGGAGCACAAGGGGGAAAATGGCATCATCTAATAATCTAGCAGGCAGCAATTTCTATGAGCCAGATGTCCATCTGCTTGCCAAGATTTTCTGACTCCTCGTGGGCTGAAGGAGGACAACAAAGCTTCTTCAATTCTTCTTTGAAGAATGCTTTTGGTGTCAAGAACAACTTAAAAATATAACAAAGCCTGAGCATCTGCAGCAAAGTGGAAGTATCCTGGTAGTACTGACGCAGCTAAGAGCACACTTTCAGCCAGGCTCTGTGTTTATTTGTAGCAGTGTGGTTTAGTTTGATATTCATGGACATGGCCACTGCACTTTCCAGCAGGTGCAGTAAATGCAATTAGTTGCTATGGATATTGATCCTGCCTTTGAGTCTAACTTTGAAGTTGTTTTGGGTTATCTGAAAAACAAAAAAGTAGCATGATGCTTTGCCTTAACTATGATTGCAAATTATTTCTTTTATCCTTGATTTTTCCCTTTATTACTTTGCTTTCTCTCTTTTATTTATTCTTGTGAAGAGACAGTCTATGCAAATATTGTTTGAAAATATAGGTGATGGAAGCAGCCTATTGAAAGCTTCTTTCATGTAGCTGCAGCCTCTAGAAGAACCAAATTAGAGGTCATTTTTTTGCAGAAGAAAGTGGGAGTACCTGATTGTTTTTGACAAAGAGAAAGCATATGAGAAGTAAAGTATATAGTCTTTAACAATAGGTGAAATCAGGGAGATGTTCAAGCTACGCTTGATTCAGAGTGAAGCTAGGAACAGTTCAGAATTCAGAAGATGTTCAGCTCATAAAAAAAAAACAAGGGCTATTTAAAAATACCTAGATGTGAGTTTTGAATTTCTAGAACTCCTGAAGTTTGCAGGAGCTTGAGTCACAGATCCTTGGCTTGTGGTTCTTCTCTCTGGAAGTACGTGGGATCTGCTACAACATACTTACATGACAATCTAAGAAGATACAGAAAGAAAATAAAATTTCTAGAATAACAGAAGTGTACTTGTTAGGTTCATAGAAGAGAAGATGCAGTGCTCTGTGAGATAATTTTTCACCCAAAGCCTTCATTGAAATACCAGGCCTACATTTGAATGACTGCAATCCAAAAAAGCTATTATTTCACTACAGCCAGATGGCTGATGGTGTGTTGCCTAATATTTAATACAAAACATAGCAGAAAGATGTGAGGGTTCTTGCAGTTCTAAAGAGGGAAGGAAATTCCATTGTTCACCCTGGGCCTGATCTGTGATCCTCAAGAAAAAGAGGAAAGGCCCTTCAGAAATGATGCTACTTCAGGTTTCAACTGCTGTAGATCTGTAGCAGATGATCAGTGGTGTCCAGTAACAGAAAAGTGGATGGGGGAATGTTTGGGATAGAAACAATGATGTGGGGAAAATGTAAGCTATATTTTAAAAAGCAGTATTTCATTTTTGAAATTTATCGATTACAGATATGCAATCTTGAACAATTGTGTTAGCATTTTGGTGCTTCATATTTTTTATCAGAAGCTTTTTCTTACAGTGGTTGTTCACAATGTACTGTTTCAAACACCCTTCATTTCCCTAAAAAGGATTTTTAATGAGGATACCAGGAAAAATTATTGGGAAACATATCATTACGCAGTAGCCAATTAGCACCTTCACCAGTTCTTCATCTTCCTTACTGTAGGTGATCTAGACAGTTAATTAGAATTACAGTTACAGATATAATTTGCAGTTTTCATTGGGTGTATCTAAGCTGGATTCCTCATGAAAGAAGTGCAAAAAGAGAAAGAAAAAAATTAATGAATACATGCACCCCTGTTATAATCCAGAATTCTTTCCCCCCATGTCAGAGACTTAAACAATGAACTAGACCAGACTGGGAGAAGAAAATATTTATCTTTAGTACAAGTCAATGCGCTGCTTTGTCAATTTTCATTTAAATCCAGAGTATGCCCTCAAAATGGACAAAATGGGATTTGTGTTTTAAATCTGTGTATCATTTTGGTGTGAAGCACCTGTAGAGCCTGAACTTCATTCCACTAACTGTAGTCATCTATGAAAATAGAAAGCTCACTTTCCTTATGTCACAATTTCCTTTGATAAAACCAAACAGATGTAGCCTGTAAACCTGCAGGTGCTTATCCATAAAGCTATTCATGTCCATAACTTCAGGCATATGATGGTATTCCCTAGAAGCTAAAAATCATCAAGTATGTGCAAATATTCACTAGCATGGAGCTCGAAAGCTCAGTAAAAGACCTGAAAGTTGAAGGGAAGAGGTTATGAAAATGGCTCTCCCTTAATTTAACTGAATGAAGAAAACAAAGCTTTTGAAAATTAAAATGAGAAAATCAGATAATGAATAACTATAAAGGCTCATTAGAACTCAGACGTGCTCCCCTCAAATATAATTATGCTTAATATGATTTCATCAAATGTCACTGAAGAGCTGGAAACTCATAATGATGAAACACTTTTGGCTCCTTCTGCCCTTCAGTGAGAAGATCTCATCAGGCTTTATAAAAGTTGACAATGACTGATTCTTCCTGCAGGGGAAAATCTGGTAGTGGGAAGATGTGGGTGCTTAATCTAATACACAGGCTGGCCAGAGGCACACACCAGGTGTGAGATTGAGCCTCTTGGCCCCACACTGCATCGCTCAGCCATGATGCCTACATCCCACACAGAAAGCTGCTGCTGCCTGGCTCTTGCTCCAGCACTCTATGTCAGTCCTAGATGGTTTGAAGGATGACCTGCTGAACGTGGCACATGAGATCCTGGAGCAGAAGAGGGACATTTTGCTGGAAGGCACTTCACAGGTGGAGTCTCGGATGATGCTCAGAGGTGGGAAGGCAGGTCATCTCCACTTACATCTCACGTATCTGCATGCTAAACATTTGACAGATCTCAGTATCTAGCAGTCGAAATTTCTTCCCTTAAAAAAATTAAACTTTTTGGTAATTAACTGGCCTGTATTTGATCAAAACTTCAGTTGTGGTAAGCTGCTGTGGATAGCAGAGAAACCAGAGTGATTTATGACTGTGGAAGAGCTGGCCCCAAATATTTCACATGTGATTGGCTTTGTTCACACAAAAAAAAAAACTGAAAGGGAAATTATGTAAAGCTATATAGGTTATATAAAATGATATAAAGGCAGGATTGTATGACCAAGAAGATATTCCATGTCACAGAATCCTGATTTTACATAGTTCTTTTCTTTCGTTTTCAGAAAGGTAGAAATGCCATACAGAAAAAGTTTAATACCCTTGATGTCATGCATAGATGAATCCCTTCACTCCCTTTGTAGAAACCTTCTCCTACTCACAGGCTTGTCCCTGGATAAAGATGAATGTATTGTAGGTTTTTAAATGCACCATTCAGCAAATGACATTCTTCCATGTCGTGGCTTCTGTGGTCTTATCCTTCATGTTGCATTCTGCTATATTAAGGAAGAAAATCTCCAGTTGCCAAACTAAGCCTTTTTAAAGCTTTCAGGGAAAGCTTTTGGCTCAGTTTGGTTTCTACAGTTCATGTCTTCTCAGTTCAAACTAATGTATCTTTTGACTCAGCAGTAGCTTCATTATTTATAGTTAACTTTTCAACATCACAGGGCAGAATCACTCCCTTCCCTGACTGTGAAGAATCTTGGTACCACTTTTTGGCTCCCAACAACTGAGTAGATGCTGCAAACTCCTTTCTCCATGAGGGCCCTTGCTCAACTCTTTTCCCATCAGCCTTAAGACTAATAGCATTTTGCTCGCTGATACCACCTGCACCCCCCCCTCCCCTTTCCTACATGACAAACCTGACTAGTCAAGATTTCTTTCCATTTTATCCATTAATTTCTCTTTTGTTAACTGACACCATGCCACCTTTACTTCTCTGTTATGTTACTATCAATATTTGAATAAAAAGTCGAAAAGAAAGGCAAATAAGAAAGTACATATGTAAGAAAGCATGTGCCATTGAGAGCTCATGTTAGGGCTCCTCTGGCCCTGAGAAGATGTCACTGGAAATAGATATAATATCCTGGGAATGATTTGGAGCTTAAAAGAGGAATCTCCTATGAAAATGTGCAGAAAGCTCACCAACAGTCAGAACTTACTTGACTGCTTGGAGACTTTGGTTCATATTTGCTTCCTCTTCACTGAATGCATTTAACAGAGCTTCTGCTCAGTCAGAATCTCAGTCCATTAATACTTTTACTCTTTGTGTCCCCATGGAGAATATCAAAAAAGACATCAGGGAAAGCTCAGTCAAGTATGCTGTAATATAAATGTGCAGTTGCAATGCATGCAGCATGCAAGGTTTCACATCTCTTTGTTGGGTAGAGCTGGAAATCAAACTACAGAACACACTTAAGATCTATATAATGTACCCACACATACATATACATGCATTTATATATAAAAGTGACATTAAAGGTCCATCATCATGGACCTCTGCATGTAATATGCAAAATTTTCTGCCACATTAAGGCTGCATGAGGCTTACAAAAGCTCAAAACAGTGACAGAAAATATGAAGTAGCACAGAGAGTTTTGCTGGCTTCCAACATGAAATGATAAGCTGTGTTTATCAGTTATGTCAGCACAAGACAGTCTTCATGAGTATGGGCAAACCTTGCTATAGCTAGCGGAAATATACCCATTAGCAGCACCAATTTATTCCCTTTTCTTTTTTTTGTTCTATAAAGCAAGATAAAATTAGAAGCAAAGTAGACTTTACACTAAGGGAAATGCAATTTTGAATGTGAATGCATAGAATCACTTTTGGGCACTGATCAGGAAAGTATCATTTGCTCAGTGTTTTGGGGGTCATTAGTCTGTAAAATAGCACAGTGCAGTGTAGCACAGGCTAAATTTTCCAGTGATGTTTCTTGCAAAGTGTGAAGCTAATTAGCCCCTCTGAAAATCCAGCTCAAACCTTTGTGGATTTCTTTCTGGAAAACCTCAGAACGTCAGTGTAAAAAATCCTCTTAATGCTTTACATCTCTAGCTCACTCTGTCTTTTGGTGTAGGACCAGGAAAAGTCAGAGTCCTGAAGATTTTTCACAGCTCATTAGGTTAGTAAATACATACACTATTCTGATTTTTTGTACCACTGCCATTAATAAGGAAAAAAATAAACAGTTTGTCCTGGTTTGTTTTTCTATTGCTAAAGTCAATGCTAAAGAAAAGAGGATGTGTAAGAACCCTGGCATTTGTACCTTCAGTGCTTGTAAGCATTACCAAACACATGAGCATTAGTGATGAAAACACAATGAATTACAGTGGATCTTCAGGGAAAGCAACAGCTCTACTTACAAAAGAGCTAATGTTCATACACCAAAGTCCCATTTTCTACTGTTTTCTTCACTTGTTGCTTCTTCCTTTCCCCCATTCACCTCCTATCCAGCCCTGCTTCCAATGTCAGTTGTTTACTTATGTTCCCTCAAAGGCTTTCTCTGAACAACCACTATGAAGATACCCTCTGTCAAGTCTCATATATGTTGTAAACTTAGCAGACTGACAACACATTTTGTCTTCAGCTGAGCAGTTGCTTCAAGCAACTGCAAAAAATTACAGGCTATGAAACCTCTCTATATTGTTCCCTCTGTCAGTGGTAAGGATCTGTTGGAGCTGAGTTCCCTTCCAAATGTGTAAACTGTGCTCACCAGGAATACTCTAGCTGACTCTGCACTAACTAGCCACTGTTGGATTATTTCTAAGCATTAAAAAGATTTTCTTCAAACAAACACATTTAGGATTTCCTAATAGCAATTTAAACCTAATCTGAGAATGTCTGGAAGTGGAAAATGACTTCTACATGTTGAGGATAGTGTTCCATTACCAGTAATTTATTGTCTTTAAGAGCATCACTGGAACATTTATTGACACAACAAAACACAGACATTTCTGGTTTATTGTAAAATCTCATTGCACTTAGCCATTTGTGACTAAGCACAGCAGTGCAATTTCTATTCCCAGACAGGGCTTCCTATTTTTCCAAGTGTGTTTAGGCTGATAGGGAGATTGTGTGATCCAAAGGACAAAAAGATTGTGTGATCCAAAGGACAAAAAGGATATCTCCTATAAAAACAAATGCAAAAATACAAGCACTCTTTGTGGAAGAAAATCAAATGAGATTTTTAAAAAGGAATCTGGCTGAAGAAAATTACTACATCATTTCTAGTTGTATATGCAGGTATCAAACAGATTATGACACATTTGATTCAAGTCCTGTCAAAAGTAACTTCCCTGCCCAGCAGTCCTGCTTTGTATGTTTCCACCTCTGCAGTTCCACTTTATGAACTTTTTTGGCTTTGTGATTGTCACTGTCTCAGAGCACTTCCTTTATTCAAACAAAACCTCAGCTGATGGTGAAAGCATGTCCTACTTCAAACTTGCCTCACCTCATTTTTGGGGATGTCTTTTACTCAAAAGACTCCTGCACTCGGCTTTGGCCATTTCTCCTAAACTAATTGGTGCTAATGCAAGGAATGTGTTCTATGCCAGCAGAAAAAAAAGAGGTTATATCTATCTTCTGATGCAGAACATAGGGCTCACAATGTAGGTGAAAGGTGTCTAATCTTCTAACAAATGTTAAAGGTGAACAACTAAAACTAAATTGACCTTAAAGCTTCCTGTACACTCTTGAGTTACTGCACAGGTTAATGCCTGGGCTAAAAAACCAGGAAGGTATTTGCTTCTGAAGCCTATCCAGTGAAGGACAAGCTATTGCTTCCTTTCCCAGCAACCTTCTCACCCTCTACTTTTCCCTTGGATTTCCCAGAGCGTGTGGCTTGTGCACCATTACCTGAGTAACTGATGCACAGTGACATCTTACATGCACACATGTATATATGCACAAAGACACACATTTATGTGCACCTGTCTAGGTCTGTAATACAACCACACACTACATTCTTATTACTAACCATATTTCTTAATATATGGAGTTCACAGATTGTACCTGGAGGGGACTGTGCTTTCTTGCAAAGCCACTTAAAAGGCACCAGTTTCAAAAGACAAGTAAGCAGTCAATATAAACACAATTTACATGCAATGACTGAATTCCTCTAAGCTTCAGGGACAGGAAAGATTTCTTTTGTCAGATGCCTTTTAGTTTCAGACAGATTTCTGAAGAAAATAATTAGGTTTGTAAAACTGAGACCAGCATGTCATCCCATTGATCATGGAACTAACAGTGGGTTGCCCTCAGGGTTGTGCTCACAGCAGACAGAATAGCAGCTTGGACAGAACAGATGAAATAGGGTGTTATTTAGCCTAGTTATTTTCCAGCTTTTAATGTGCTTCTCAGAGCTCCTTTTCTTGTCAGAGCAATTAAACGTGTCAGAGCTAGACTTCACCATCACTAACATGTAGTCAGTAATACCAGAGTGGTTAGAAAAAGCCTGCCATGGAAAACACTAAAAATATCATTCCTGGTCATCTTGCAGAACGATGGTTCTCCTGACAGATCTTGAGGACAGTCACATTCGATCCTTAGCATCACACAGCTCTTGTTAGTGCTTGCTCTCAGAGAGGAAAAGTCTTCTGTGTGGAAAAAGCCAGCAGAGAAAGTCAGATGTTCTGATGTTTGGGACTAAAGAAGATTGTCCTTCCCTCCTGTCATGTGACAGACTGGCAATGGTAATATAGCACTGGGATACAGAGGGAGAACTCAGGGCCAGTGCTGATATCTGACCTCTCCTTCATCAGTTACATGTTTCTTTAGGTTACATTTTCAAGCAAGGTGAGGATATACACCTGAGGCATACCAGGAAGCCATTGCACTGGTCAAGCATTACTGACATTTATTCTGTCATTACTTTAGCTACTGTGTATTTTCCTAAACACAGCTAAATATATTCCCATAAATAGCTAAATATTGTTATCATGCTGTAACATGCTAGATGAAGTATTAAATGCTATGTGTTTTCTTCAGGGGTTTAGACAGGGGGCAGAGCAAGCAGTGATTTTCTACTCAGTCACTTCCCCAACTCCAGAATTTTTTCTAACGTGAATTGCAAAATAGTTTAAGAAGTGAATTTTTGAGGAGGGATGTAGTGCTGTAGAGTAAAATTTCCCCATTCTGAAATGCTCTGAAAATCTCAAATCCTCCTTGAAATTCTTGCTGTACTGTTTCCCAATCACAACTTCTTTTGAGGGTTTTTTTCAGTGTGAATGGTACTGAATAAAACTGAAGGGACTGCATCTCAGACTGATGCTGCTACTTTGAGTGAAGAATATGTGTGAACACTATCTTAGAATGAGTGCTCTTACTCGCAAAACTTTGCTTTTTAACAGGGTAAATTACTTATTGCATAGATATAGTATATGTCATTATATATCGTAGTCCAGGATTTCCTCCTTTACACATCTCTGTGTCTCCTGATGTCTATCACTTGCCATAAACATCACAACAAAGTGTTGCCTATTTACCTGCATCTCTCCTTCTACTCCTCTTCCACTTCAGCCTTCCTGTATCTCTAAAAAAGTTTGCACCTCCAGCCATTGTTTCTTGATGCATGGGGCAATGTCTGCCCTATGTTCCTTCATTAAACTTCACAGGATTGTTTCTGTCCAGAGGGGATCAAGTGATGTTTTACTTCTTTTTAGCAGAGACAAATGATCTGTGCAATATCTCCTTGTCCCCAGCACACCCTTTCTCCACCCTGAACCTTTCTAGCTTTAAAGATGAACTCCTCATAATCTCAGAACTGGTTATCACATAACACAGTTGTTTAGCTAAATAAATGTTTAGTGTTATAGATTATTTGAGAAGTGACCCTCCTAAAAATAGAATTTCTGCTTCTTTTGTCTCTCTCTCTCTCCTCTGCATATTAAATGCCACAGTGAAAATCATATATACAAATATTCATAATCACACATACACTTCTGTATGGCAGAAGATTAAAATACAATGCATATCCTCAATGCCTGGAGAAGAGGAGATGCATTATTCAGTGGAACTAACTACCACACAGTCTTACTACAGAGTAATTAGCAGCATGACTCTCAGGCACAAAGAAAAAAGTCTTGAAAGAGCTACAAAGGTTGAAAAAGCTGACTAAGTATATTACTTGTTATTAGTAAAACTTCAGCTGCCAGGTATATCTTCCAACTTAAATTGTAGGAATTATTTATAGCAGGAGTTTTCCCCAATAGCAATAACTGCAAATGATTAATTCGTACAGAAAGTAGAGATAATTATGAATTCTTGCAAATTAAACTCCAAGCACTAAAAATAAATGTAAATCTTAAAAAGAGACAGCATTAAAAGGGATTACTTTTCCCAAAGAAGCCAGAAAGCTGGTGCATTTCTCAGCTTTGATTGTGACAACCAGAAGAGGGTATTTTTTTTAATTTCAGCAGTTAAGAAACCTGTAGGCAAACCAGCCAAATGTCACTTCTCCCTGGTGCTTTTAATGACACCATGCTGCTTCCCATGACAGCATCTGGGGCATCTTACCACAAAGGAATTTTCAGCTGAGGTCAAAATTTTGACTGCTTTTAAGAACTGTTCTCCACCATCATTTCCATACTGGTGATCATTTGCAGTATCATTGCCTGTGTGTTCATTTTATTTGTCTGCATAGCTAACTTGGCTATGCAGGCTCCAAGGCACCACAGAAGTGATTCAGAAGAGTCTACCATTCAGTCTGCCAAAGCCTGAGCCACATTAAACCAATTTTTTTATCATCAGCCTTTTGATGGTTGGTGCCTTTAAGCCTATGCCCTAAGGGTTTTAAGGATGTTTCTCTCAGAGCAGAGTATTTGTAAGCCCTCAATATTTTGATTCCTGAATTAACACATGCTTTTGGAACTCATTTCAGAGTTTTTATCTATTTCTAATTAAAAAATTAATAATGTTAAATTTGGGCATAATAAGCACATGTACACTATAAAAGATAGTTAAAAGCAAGTAAGATATATAGCTTTAACAAAAGAGGTGGACCTGACTAGCATTTTTCCAAGCATGAAATTTTGTTCAGCTGTTCTGTTGAAGCTCAGACAACAACTGGAAAAAATCCCATGGCTTTTCTTCCCTCCTTTTTGATCAATCTTATTTTGCAATTATATAATAGTGTGAAGTTCAATAGGAAAACCAAATCATTTACAGCTTCCTAAAGGTAATTGTTGATTTCACTCTGGTCTTATTCCTTTTCTACTTGTCCTTCAGTAGACAAAAAGATCACTAATTAAAGATAAATTAATATAAGTGAAGAAATCATTATTTGCCTGAATGTAGTTTGCACCCGAGGAGCAGAAAACCTTGCAGATTCCTGACCTGCTCACTTCCTAGAGGAAACCACAATTTCATCAGCTAGATTAGTGAAGCAATAGTATCCATACACAAGCAAGCATTTATTTCACGTGCAAATAAATGTATATAAATGCTCTCGTGCTCATTCATCCTAATAGCACAGGCAAGATTTTGCAAATCTATTTTAGCATTATTTATTAAACAATCAATTGGCTGAAGACAAGAGAACCTAGGATAGAAGTAAAGAGTGATGCAAAGTGGCTAGATGCTGAGTGTGAGTGTCAACCCCACAGTGATAGACAGAGGAAGAGGAAAAAATATTCTAGAAGAAAGGATTGGGAGGGGAGGGGAAAGGGGAGGTTCATCTTGTTATGTGGATGGTACAGAGTTAGTTGCTTCTACAATCATGTCCCTCATCAGAAAAGGCTGGAAAAGCATCTTAAGACTCTCCACATCTGCTTTCTGACAGGTGATAGACAAAGCATCACTGCTGTCAGTTAACACCCCTATGAACTGCTGGGAATACAAAATACCCAAACCCACATTTTCAGTATTACTATTGACATTTCACTGACATACACCCTATATTAATAATGCTGCTAGCCAGAGCCTGTGCTCCCCCTTCTCCTACTGCATTCCATGCAAGTTCTCAGTGACATGATGTAATTTGTTGTCTAAGTACCTTCAGGATCTGACACTTGGAAGATGAAACATTTCTCCCCAGTCCAGTCCAGTAGATCATACTTCTCTATTTCCTCTGAAGCAGAAGAACTGTTTTGGAAATTTAACTTCAAACATGAACGTACCTAACTCCTGAAGTTGCTGGTTAAAGAAGTTTGGAAAAGACAAAT
This sequence comes from Bucco capensis, assembly GCA_013396975.1. Lineage (NCBI taxonomy): Eukaryota > Metazoa > Chordata > Aves > Piciformes > Bucconidae > Bucco > Bucco capensis. Next base: position 88,351 of record VWZO01021458.1, on the reverse strand, counting down.
CATTTATAAGCCATAATTCAAGAATCCATAGCTTATTAATGGCCTTGGGTGATATTTGTTATGCGCCAGCATAATAGGTTCCATATAAAAATGATACATAGTGGACATGTCAAATAAAATCAAAGCTACCTGCATGCTAACAAAAAAAAAGATGTGCTCTTAGCATATTCTCTCCCACTTTTTATTATTTTTAGAAAAACTTGTGCATAGCCAATAATACACTGTACTGAAAATTTACTCCCATTGCCAAGGCCTGTTAAACTTCATCCAGAGATGGATTGGGACCTTAGAGAGCAATTTAGACCATAAACATTTATCTGCTGCCGTTGCTCACACTGGCAAAATTCCACAGTGTAAATGGCTTTTGTTACTCCTGAAGCTGTTTATAGCATGAAATGACTGCTGCCACAGAAGCACCAGCATGAGTTTGAGCATCACTTCTAAAGAAACCTGCACAAGTAATGAAACTGCATTGCACTGAAAAGAGACACCACTGAACATGTTAACAGTAGTTAAACAACTGAATGAGTTGCATAGTATGAGGTCATCAGCTTCAGTATGATATTTTGTTCTGGGACTGTTAAGCTCATTAAGAATCTTCCCTCATGTTCAGTTGGTTTTATCAAAAAGGAAGCTCAGTGGAGACAGTGGAGCAAAAGTCAGCTCACAAAATTCAGTATTGAGTGGCTAAAATAGAGTATGAGGTGATATGGAATAAAATGTTTTTTTTTAAAAAATGCCAATCTTTATGAGAAACAAACATTGGCATTGCAACAGGCTGCCCAGGCAGGTGGTGGAATCACTATCCCTGGAAAAGTTCAAAAAACTTGTAGATATAGTGCCTGGGGACATGGTTTAGTGCTTTAGTGGTGGGCATAGTAGCGTTAGGTGAACAGTTGGACTTGATGATCTCAGAGGTCTTTTCCAACCATAATGATTCTATAATTCTATGATTTTATAAAATGTGTTTCTTTATCAGTTCAGTTCAGTTCAGTGCAGTTAATCTCAGGAAAAGACATTTGAAATGATGATCACCAAATGCCACATGCTGGTTACAACACTTGGAATTCTGCACACAGCAGGCAAGAAAAATGAGCAATTTAAATGACAAATGGTGCAAATTACGAATTCTAGGAAAAGAATCAACCAGTGGCAATGCTTTGGTTTGGCTCACCCTGAAGAGGAGAGGGGAGGGAGAGGGAGAGGGAGAGGAGAGAGGGAGATACCTTCCTGCGTGCCTTCCAGCTCTCCCTGGGCTCGCACGGGGACCAGAGGTGCCGCCTCCTACCTCCTCCTCCTCTTCCTCCTCCTCCTCCTCCCTGCTCCTGCCCTGCCGGCTCGCAGCGTGCTGCTGCCCGGGGACCTGCGCCGGGAGCCGGGAGCCGGGTGCG